>JANAVB010020400.1:1703569-2086069 GCA_029216955.1 Iris pallida
GGTGCGAAGCTTCCACCACAACTTAATGGAACAGGCGTACACGATATTGGCCAGTCTGCTGAAGTCCAGGCCACCTTCTTCAGTGGGTTTGGCCATCGTTTCCCACCCGGCCCAGTGGTGCTTGTCCTTGCTGTCGTGATGCCCTCAGAAGAACTTGGCGAAAAGGGATTCGAGGGAATGAAGCACCTTCTTTGGGGGGAGCAGACTAGGAGGGTGTACATCGGGATGGACGATAAGACGTGTTTGATAAGGACCGTTTTTTTCCCCCGGGGATAGGGTAGCGTTGTGCCATCCTGCGATGAGTTTGCGGATCTTGTCTACGAGGTGCTCGTAAATTCCCGAGTTGGCCTTGCCGTAAACCATTGGGCATCCGAGATAGAGGAAGGGAGGGAATGATGTACGGAAGGAGGTCATGTTGGCGAGCAAAGTGGAGCGGGTTCTGTCAGCTTTGTGATGTGTGTAGATGACGCTCTTGTTATTGTTGACCCACTGACCGGAGCAGGCGGTGTATTTGGCGATAGTACACAGGACGACATCGATCGATCCGCTGTCTCCAGAGGAGAATATGAGAATATCGTCAGCGTAAGCCAGATGAGTGATGAGGGGGCAGCCGGTGGTGGTGTAGAAATGATTGAAGCCTAGCATGTTGGGCATACTGTTAAGGCTTCTGCTGAGGGCTTCGGCCGCGATTATGAAAATGGTGGAAGAGAGCGGGTCCCCCTGTCTAACCCTGCGGGTGGAACGAAAGAAACCCGCAGCCTGACCGTTTATGACAGTGGAGAACCACGCATTATTGATTGATCTGAAAATGATGTCTATCCATGGCTCGGAGAAGCCGAATGCCCTGAAAACCCAGATCATGAATTGCCAGTCTAACCGGTCGTACGCCTTCTACATGTCAAGTTTGATGGCCACGTTACCCCCCCTCCCTCGACGGGAACTTCATGCACGCGATCATCTCTTGAGCAAGGAGGATGTTGTCTGCTACGTTACGTCCTTTGATGAACCCGCTCTGCTCATCGGAGATGATCTTGGGAAGAAGATCAGACATACGATTGGCGACGATCTTGGATATGATTTTGTTGGTGAAGGTGCAGAGGCTGATCGGACGGAACTCTTTGAAGGTTTTCGGGTTGTCTTTTTTAGGGATGAGGATGATATTGGCACAGGAAACAGAGTTAGGATATCTCACCCCTTGGAGAAATGCAGTGGTAGCTTCGACTAAGTCTGTTTTAATGATGTCCCAGCAAGTTCTAAAAAAACCCCGTTAAAACCGTTCGGCCCCGGGGCGCTGTGCTCATTAATGGACCAGACCGCTGCTTTAATCTCCTCCTCAGAGGTGGTGGCAAGCAGGGTGTCGTTGTCGTGGTCTCTAATGATAGAAGGGATAACGGACAGTAACGACACGTCCTTGACAACGCGTTCTTTGGTGAAGAGGTTGGAGTAGTAGTTCACAGCAGCAGCCTGAATGTCGACCTGGTCATCCACCAGGTTACCGTGGTCGTCAAGGATCCGGTGAAGTTTTAATTTGTTTCTGCGGCCTTTGACGCAGGCGTGAAAGAATCTGGTGTTCCGATCTCCGTCAGTGTCTCATGTCAATCTGGCTTTTTGCTTCCAAAACTCGGTCTCCACTTTCAGCCTGGATTTGAGAAGAGCTCGGGCGGGGTTGAGAGAGGCACGGTCCTCCGGTGATCTGGACCTGGTGAAGGCGATCTTCGCCCGGGTGACGTAGTCCTCTGCCTTCCTGATAGCCTGGAAGATGTCTCCGTAAGCCTCTTTGCTCCAAGACGAAAGGGCCTTACGAGTGGCTGAGAGTTTTGCCATCACCCGGACCATATGGTTAGGAATCGAGACGGAGTTTCAGGCCTGAGCAACGATGTGCTGGAATAGGGGGTGATGTCGCCAAAAGTCGAGGAAGCAAAAAGCTTTCTTATTGTTGATGAGATTATTGCTGATCTGGACAAGGAGGGGGGAGTGGTCCGATTCGGTGGAGTTCAGGTAGGATAGGTTAGTGATCAAGCCCATGTCGGACCAACCGTCGTTGGTCATCGCACGATCTAAGCAGGAGTACTATCGTCGATGCCCCTCCTGCATGTTGCTCCAGGTGAACTCGCTGCCGTGGAAGGGCATAGTGGTGAGGTTCCCGAGAAAGGTGAAGTTGTTGAAATCGTCCATCGCCGGTTGGGGGGGAGGGTGCCCTGTAACACCCAGTTTCTAAAATGGGGGTAATTTTAAAATTTTGTGTTTTAATTTATCTAATTATGATATTTAAATAATAATATGATTTTTATTGAATTTTAAATCATTTTTAAAACTATTTTAAGTTATGACTTATGATTTGGTGTTTGGCTAGTGTAACCTTAGAGACTGTTGACCTAGAGCCTAGCCATGTGATTAGGATGTTTAACTAGTATATTTTAGCCTAGAAGGGTATGGTGGTCATTTTAGGATTTATTTGAATTTATTATGATTTATGGAAATTTGTGTGAATTTAATATTAATTAAATATTGCTATGTGCTATGTTAGTCTTAGGTCTAGATTGGGCCTAACCTAGAAGTTATACTTAACCAATAAGCTAAGTTGGACTTGGTGATTTTAGTCATGACTAGAATATTCTCTTAGTTATCTAATTAGAGGTTTTAGTTGGAGAGAAATTGATATAGCAAAGGGGCCTTTTGGTAGAGAGACTTGAAACTAGCCAAGAAGCCCATGGCCCATCAAACCCAACTAAAACCCTAACCCTAGAGTTTTGGCCAGCCAACATAGGGAATCCCACCCCTATATAAAGCCTCTTCCATTAGGTTATCCTCCCTTTAGAAAGAATTGCAAAGTTGGAAAGAAAGGTTAGTTCTAAACTTCCGAAAACCCTAGAAATTCCATTTTAATTCCTTTTCTTCCCAAACCAATTGCATTATGTTCTAATTAGCTTCCTCTTACTGTTCATGGAGGCCAATCCCAGTTGGAGAGCAATTTGGAGGAGCTAGCTAGCAAGAAGAAAACTCCCTTTTTGGAGCTTTTTATTGGAATTTCAACATATAGGTAAATCCCTATTCCCTCTACCAAATTTCGTTTTTTTGCATGGATAGGAAGCCCTAGGAGCCCCCTAGCTGTAGGACTTGGTTTCATGTCAAGGTGGATTCATTTCGTGTCCGTATCGGACACGTATCGTATTGATAGAATAGGTGTTTGTAGAAATGCCACATAGGAATTTATTTTCGTATTTTTGAAAAGTGATTGCATGGATTTGTAGATCTAGGTGAGATATTAATTTTTGTGAAGGAGTCATAGAATTTTGTGTCCTTGTGTGTCGTGTATTTCGTGTGGACACGCAGTACGAGCCCATAGGCCGTGTCCTGCATCACGGGCTCCATTTCTCTAGACACAGGACACGTCGTGTCCTAAAATTTTGGAGGAACCTTGGGGCAATGTCTGCCACCAAGTTCCTAAAATTTGGGAACTCCTCGTGGTCTGTGCACGGAGAAATCGGGGTCGCACTGGCCGCGCACTGTCGCGTGCAGGCGGCTGAGCACGTACACAGACACTCACAAACACGTGTTCGTGTACGAAGTGGACACATCGTGGACACCCCACAGGGTGTCGAATGTGTAGCCTGACACGTGGGCTACACGTGGGCTACACGTGGACATGACCATGTGGCCACACGTGTCGTGTGTCGTGTCCACGACCTCTGTGAATGCGTGCACGACACTGCAGTGCACCGTATTCAGTTCGTGTGTCGTGTGGGTGTTTGGACTCGATTCGTGTCCTATCCTTGGACACGAAGGTGGTTCCTAGCACACCCTCATATGCTACACTAGTTACCAACCTTTGTATTTTCATTTTAATGATTAAATTGAGTTCGAATTCCTGAATCCCAATTTTCTGATACTACACTGATACGCTGTGCTGAGATTTATTCCCTGATTTTAATCTTCTTCTAAACTAATTTTTTTGATGTTTTATTCACCACAATAATTCATTCACATGTGTATTAGATCACTACCTGTTGGTTCATGATAGGTATTAGGCTTATTGGTTTTCGAATCAAGTTTTTGAACTGTTCAATAAGACTGAAACTTCCTGGAAAATTTTCTGTTAGTTAAGGCTGAATAATAACTCCATTTTTTAAACTGTAAATTTGGATGTTTTAATGTTAAGATTTATATATATATATGTGTAAGTTGTTGTAAAGATGGGTCACTGATTTGGTTGTGTTGGGATAGGAGAATGGGGTTTCGATTAAGGTATGGACTGCCATTGCATAAAACTGAAATCGAGGATATTGAATTCCTGAGACACCCTATTGACCTATACACACATGTTCAGGCACATACACACAGAGGACACTATTGCCACTCACTGTTTTATTAAAAACCTGAGAATAGACTTTCGATTTTGGCATTGGGGTCTAACCTGTTAAATCTGAGAATTATGCACACTGAATTGGATTTACATACACACACATATCTGAACACTTTTGACACATCTGTACCTACATATTAACCTAAGATACTATGTATCAACACACACACACATGCTCTACATAACCCTCACACACAGGAACACATGCCACCTTATTCACTCACAAACATTTCACTGATACATGTTTCACTCATCCACATACACCCACCCTCTCATCTATACACACTCACATTTCACTAAACCTGAGATTGAATGGCCTTTTCATATTGAACCTGTCCATTACCAGCCATGTTCAGTCCCCTATGTTAGTCCCCATTCCAGCCCACATTAGCCTCTACAACCCAGCCTAATGACAGCCATTGTACAGTCCTAAACTCAGCCTATTAGCCCAGGTTTTAGCCCTTGAACCTGTCCTATTTGATGTCCCAAAACCAGCCTATATGCAGCCTCAAAACAGTCCTAACAGCTGTCCCTAACCCAGTTCTTGTTAGTCCCCATTTCAGCCATGTTTCAGGCTCTTAAAACCAGCTACCAGCTGTCCTATAGGACACCTATGTGTGTGTGTGTTTATGAGCTATTGTGTGTGTTCTGTAAGCCTATGTACACTTAGACACATTTCATTTCACCTTGCCATGACACTATACACATTTCCACCCCCTCTATATTTACTTTTACTTATAGTTACCTTGTATATATATATCTATGCATTATATGTGAATGTATATAGGTGTAGGAATATACATTAGATGCCATGTATAGTTAGCTAGTGTTTGAACCATTCTTGCTATACACCTTCATGTACACACACACTAACCACATAGCCTCTACATGATGATAGCTCTTTATCTCTCTATCTCCATATGTATATATATATATATGTATGTGGTGAAGGTATGCAAGAATTGTATGTAACCTAATATATGCCTATAAGTATAATATGTGGATAGCTTATAATAGTTTATGATTGGTGTGTGATTGCTAGACTAGGCTTGGTTAGGCCTAGTGAGACTTATCAGACTTGTTTGGGTTAAGTTTGACCTAGTTTGACTAGTCTAGTTGACTTGAGTTGACCGAGAGTTGACTTTAGTCTAGTTTGACCTAGACAGCATACAGACGCATCGTAGATTACATTTATCATCCCCTGTATACATCTTGACTTGTGTTGCTCTAACTAAGAGTCAGGTACCTCATCTCGGACAGTACATTTACTTCAGACATTCAGATACCTGGCGAGTACATTCTCTGATCATTTCATAACTTATTTAGAATTATATTCATGCTCTAGTTTACCTTATTTGATGCTGTTACGATATTATCACGGATTGGTACTATATGGATCCCTACATTGAGATGTTATCCCCCTCGGGAGCATCGGATACATTATGTCATGTGTTTCGTGTACATCATGTATTCTTCGCTCTCATGTTATTCATGTGCTTCATGCTCATTCATGCATGCTTGTGTACTCTCATGTGCTCTAATGAATCGCTCATGTTTCCCATGTATCTCATGTATAACCTATATTGCATGTGCACTCATTTATGAGCCTCCATGTGAATTTCATGTGCACCCATTTATAGGCCCCCCATGTGAACTTCAAGTGCACTCATGTATGAGCTCTCATGTATACTTCATGTGCACCCATTTATGGGCTTCATGTGAAAACCATGTACGTAACATAACTTGTTTGGATCCTTATGTATTGATTGGGGTATGGGGGAGTATAAATAGTCATGTGAACAATTCCAAAGTAGTATAGCCATGTGCGCCTCTTTAGTATAGTCATGTGCAAATCAAGCCATTCACATGTCGACTTTCTACTCTAAATCACTAGTCACTGGTAGCTCTCTACTTATAGTAGATATTTCTATTACAGTTCTCTTTCTGTTTACATCATGTACTTTTTTTCAGTTTTATGTATCGTACTCTCTTGCATGTTTATATTCTCTAACCTATTATGATCTGCGTGAGATGTATTTTGCTCGCTCCCGTCCTGACTGGACCTGTTAAAAATTTTATAGAGGATGATGAGGAACCCTGTACCCCTTACTATGGAGCTTGCCTAGATGACACTCGCTACCTGGACCCCTGGGGAGGTTCAGGCAGCTGCTGAGGACGATACCTTGCATAGTATAGATAGCTTAGACTGTTCTTCTTTTCATGTTCAGCTGTTGTCCTTGTTTTCAGAGTTGTATATTTTAGAGATGATAAGACTTGTTATTTTATTTCTATTGTACCTCAGTTGAGGATTTTTCTTATCTATTTTATCGTGCCATATTCTTTCTCTAGATTGTGATTGAGTTGTACCTCTGTGTTGGCCTCCTTATGGAGAGTATTTCATGTTAGTTAGTTATAGTTCATGACCTAGAACAGCGTTCTACCGCCGACACTGCGGCATAGGCTGGGCGCTGTTACGTATTCGTACCCTCACGGTAGGTGCGGGTCGTGACATGCCCTCTAGACTTTTCCTTTCTGTTAGACACCATGTTGAAGTCTTCTATGCATAGCCACGGGAGGCCTTCGAGATGTACCGCCAGCAGGTCTGCCCAGAGCAGTCTGCGCTCGGGGATGTCGCATCTACCGTGGACTACGGAGAGGACGGAGCGAGACTTGAGGGCTGGGTACTCTATCCAGCATGTGAGGGCCTGGGGCGAGTCTTGGATGAGACCAAATTTGAAGTCTTGAGCTAGTAAAATCCAAATATCATTGCCGCCGGCAATGGCATGCGGGAATCCTAACTTAAGCTGAGTGGCTTTTATTCTTTTTTGCAGGATTTTTGGTTCTATGATGATGAAGAGGTCTATGCGATGGGCCTTCTTGAGGCTGAGAATTCTGTTCATCGTCGGTTTGTTGCCGAGGCCCCTCACATTCCAGAAGATGATGTTAAGCATCTGATGAGGAGATGGGTTGGGAGTGACTATGCTTCGTGGCGGACCTTATGGTCCTTGCTGACGTCTGTTTTTGGTTTTTTTGTTCTTTTTGGAGGAGGTTTTTTTGTTGAGAGTGTCGGTGGATCCGTTGCTTCCGATTTCTTTGTTAGTCTGACTCGGGTTGCTGCTTCCCTCGGAGTCAGCAGAGGTGAGGGCTGGGTCGGTGTCTTGTTCTTCCAGGGCGCATAGGGGGTTGCCGCGATCCAAAAAACCTGCTTCCTTGGCTTGCCAAAATCTGCCTGTTAAGGCTTGGCTAAACTTCGTTTGAGTGTCCAAAGGGTGAGGGAGCGGTGATAGAGTGGCCTCCGGATCAGCCGTGAGGACAGGTTGGGGGGGTCGGGATGCCTTGCCCTGCTCGGAGCTGCTCGTCGACGAGACCTTATCGGGGTGGTGTATCCTGAGGGGGAGTGTGATGGTGGAGTCAGTTGGGTTAGGTAGTTGGGTGTCTGGGGCTATGTCATCGTCTGGGTGGTGAGTGAGACCGCTGATTATGGAATAATCTGGTTGTTCGGGGATGCTGGAGATGAGATCGTTGGCATCATTATGATCTGCATCGAAAGTAATGCCTGACAGGGGTTCGAATGGATTGAGAAGGGGGAGGTTAGAGCGGGTGAAAGGGACGATAACGGAGGAGATCGTGGTGGTCGGAAGAGGGTGTGGGCGATTTGGACCGTCGATTTGAGGGAGGGGGTCTGAATTAGAATGGTGTAAGATAATGGCAGAGCTTATCGTGGTGGTCGTGGCAGGCGTGGCCTGGTTTCTTGGAGCTGTTGGCGCGCGTGGAGGGCGCGTAGTAGTCTTCTTTAGTTCGGGGTAAGCACAGAAGCAGTGTTGTATTAGATGTCCGCTCATTTGGCAGTATTTGCAGAAGATTATATTGTTGTCGTAGAGCAGCGGTTGGCTGTGTGTTTGATCTCCGAGCTCGATCTCGATTATTTTGGGAGGGTCGTTCGTAAGGTCTAGTTCGACACAAATCTTCGCTTAATTGCACTTGGACAGGTTGCGAGTTTCTTCGGCGATGGCTACCAGAGTCCCGAAGGAGCTGGCAATTCGTTTAAGAGCAGTTGCGGGGAAACAGACCAGGGGGAGGTTGGGTAGGGTGATCCATGTTGAAATGATTGTTGAATCGATTTTCGGGTTGAAATCTGGGGACCCTCTGACCACCTTGGCAATCTGAGTGCCCATTCTGGCCGTGCCTTTGGCTCGGACTATGGCAAAGCCCGCATCGGATGAGAGGTGTAGGAGCATATGCTTTGGATCAAGCGGAGCGACTCGGTGGCCTGCGGATAGTCCCCACTTGGCAACGTTCTTCGAGGCAACTGAGATCTTAGGGCAACCGTATCCGAATTTGAGCACAAACGTTTTGGAGAAGGAGGAGGATAGGGACGAGATCTCTGACGCGGCGAAGGGAACCCGGATGGGATCGCCGTCGATGGAAGGAGGGATCTATATGTCAGGGAGCTGGATCTCCACCGTCGACGAAGGACATCGCCGACCCCGATCAGGGCGGAGTGCCTCAGCGTAAGAAGCACGGGAAGGGGGGGCAGACGTACTATCCGGAGGGGAGGAAACTCCGAGTGGTTCCTTGGAAGGAGGGGGCTGAGAATTCGTGGGAGGCACTGAGGCCGCTAGACCGATACTTGGAACGGGGTGGAAGGGGGAGGCGAGTGGCAGTGAAGTCGCCAAAGTGGAGGGGAGGAGGCTATGGCCTGGAGAGGTTGGTGGGCCTCCCGGATGGTCGGAGAGATCGCGCAGGTAGACGCCATAGAGGCGTTGAAGTCCTCACAGGCATGAGCCTAGGGAAAAGAGGCTGGCGCCAAGGTGGGGCCCGAGCAGGCAACGGCCTGTGGGAGAGGGGGGTCCGTGCAGGCGACAGCCTGGAGAGCAGTGACCTCACCCATCAAGGGGGGCCCAAAGGAAAATACGCGGGGAGCGCAAAGTGTGGACGGATACGAGAAATGGGGTACAGTGAGACCTGGGGTAAGGGGGTCAGCGTAAGACCCCGGGAACATCCGAGGGTAAGGGGGAAAGGCGAAACCCACGGAGTGGTGGGGGCCGGCAGGTCCAAGAGACACAAAGGCCGGCCCAACAGTGGGCTGCTCCGCGTACAGGCCAGGGGGGTCTGCGTAGGCGTAAAAAGCAGGGAATTGGAGCTAGCATAGAGCGAAGGAGGTACAGAGCTGTCGTAAAGCTGGGCTCCTGAGCAGTCAACGCTCGCCAAACGAGGCGTCTGACCCTCGGAAGAACTGACGGGAGCGGGACACGCCATACGAGGCGTCATTCCCTCGGGAGAGCTGACGGGTACGGGACCCGATGAGAGGCGAGGCGCGAGACTCGGCTCCAAGCTCCCCACCGGGGGGGAGCCGAGGCCGGGGCCGTCGAGCGCGAGAGGTCGGGGAAAGGCGGCGGGGACTGGCCGCCGACGAAGGGTGGAGAGGCCAAGGCTGGCCGGCCGGTGCCTTGGGGTGGCGGAAGTGGCCACCAGAGAGGCGTGCCGGTCCCTGACAAGGCAGGGGGAATCGACGAGGGGGCCCGCCGGAGCGACTCGGCTAACTCGGCGGGTGGCCTGCCGACCAAGGCGAGCTGATCGCTCGTCCAGGTCAGGGAGGGGCGGGGGTGAGGGGTTGGCGGAGGAGGAAAGATGAAATGAGGGGAGGTGGGCGCCTAGGAAAACTGAGCGGAAGGAGCGGCCCGAACTGGGCACATCTGTCGGTCGCCGCCGGACGATAGGGTGGCAGTTCGGCCCGAGGAGGAGGAAGGTGTCGAGAGAGCGAGGGCTGAGGCCGCAGTCCACACCGGGGTGAGAGCCACCGCAGGGGATATATATTCATATATATACTAATATAATATTCTCCATAAAATCTAAATAAACCCCAATCTTATCTATTTCTAGTGTAAGGCCTATTTGTATAAATATGACTATATATAATAATATTTATTTGAAAAATGTAATATAACCAATAATAATAATAATATCATATAATAATAACCTCAATAATATTGATAATAAAAATAATAATATAAATAACGAAATACAATATCCAATAATCGGTATTGCATCTACTTAAAATATGTCTACATGGAATCCTTGGGTACACTAGATGCCTACATGGGCTTCGGCTCAGTTCGGGTCCAAGTCCAGACTGGTTTGGTACAACCGATCTTCTACAAATCAATAACCTTAATAATAAATAATTAAATTATTTATAGGAGTCAAGTCGCAACTTGGCCTGGTTTTCCTAGTTAGGACATCACTATGGCTCGGCCTTCCCTACCAGGGCTAATACTCTAGTCAAGGCACGCCATTGCACTAGCCATGCCACGATTTCTAGTCGTCTTGTACTCTAAACCACAACCATGGCTAAAGTCATCTACCGTGATAATTAGCTAAGTAAAAGATTTTAAAAATCACCATTTAATAAATAAATAAAAATATATTACCAAAATTTCGAGAAGAGGGTTACATTATCGTGACACGCAAATCGAGGCATGTACACAAATAGAGGCGATGCAAGACTCAAGGAAGTACGCAATTCAATACGGCACATAAATCGATGTATGCACGCAAATCAATACGACACAGAGTCCAAAGTGGCACGCAACCGAGGCGGCACACAAATCGGTACGGGCATGCGAATCGGGGCGGCACGAAAATTGAGATAGGGACAAAGGCCGAGACATAAAAATCGAGAACATGCACCAATCGAGATGGCACGGTGCCTGAGGCAGTACGAGGCTCGAGGTATTCCATTGCCCGTGGCAGCACGTGAATCGAGGTAGCACAGAAATCAAGGTGCACACCTACCGAGGTACGTACATCACAAACAGCACAAAGAAAATGAGGGGACACAAATCAAGGCAACACAAAGCCTGAACAGTACGGGGCCCAAGGCATCCCGCTGTTCAAGGCATGCACAGAGCTCGAAGCATGTTCCCCATGGCAGCACAAAAAATGAAGGGTATACTCACCCCGAGGGTGCACTGCTTGAGACAGTGCATGGCCCGAGGCAGCACGCGGATCGAAAAAGGAAGAAAGGAGGAGGCGTTGGTCGCTTGCCGGTGGAGGAGCCACGGCGGTGCAGTACTGGCTGCCAAAAAAACAAGAAGAGGGGGAGGCGGTGGAGCCGTTGAGGCTCGGCCAGGTCGGGGTAGAGGCTATGGCGGTGGAAGTGGTGCTGGTGGTGGCGGCCGCAGAGGAGGGGGCCATGCTGGAGGGTGGTGGCGGATGGAAGTGGTTGCGGTGGTTGCAGAGGAGGCCGGGCTGGAGGTCGGTGGCGACGGCCAAAGGTGGAGGCGGCCACGTCTAAAGTGGAGGCAGTGGTGGTGATAAAGATGGTGGTGAAGCTGGTGGTCCACGGGGAAGTGGCGGAGGCGATGGTGGCTGATAATGGTTGCTAGGGGCATGGCCGCGGCGGAGCTGGCCGGGCCGGACGCAGGGGCGAACGGGAGCTCGAGGGGAGGAGAGGAGAACGAGAGAGGGGAGGAAAGAGTTGAGGGTGAAGAGAGAGGGGAAGGTCGAGAGTGAGAGTGAGAGAGAGGAATGAGCTTTGGTGAGGGGGGGTGAGTGTGTGGTCGGGAGAGAGAGAGGGAATTGAGAAGGGGGCGGCTGTGTGTGAGGAGAAAGGGAAGGGAAGAATTGGGGGTTAGGCTAGGGTTGGGTATTTTGGAAGTATTTTTATAGGAAAATAATAAAATTTAATAATAATAATAATAACAATAATAGGAAATTTAAAATCCACCAAGGCAAAAATAAAAATCTGGAATTTAAATAATAGTTTCTTAAACAAGTACGAAATTTAAAATCCACCAAAAATACAAAATACAGTCACATTACCATTTTCAAAAATGGGGATTTGACACTGCCGAACTTGAGCTTTTTTTGAGGGTAAAGATGCACGGCCCTAGTCTTCCCGTCGCTCTGAGCTTCTGTGATAGTGTCTGTTGCATCCAAATATCGGGATCGACGAGTCCCGACACAGGCCGATGGTGCCTGTTGCATCCAAAGATCGAGGCGGCCGTGCTCCATCTTTCGTTATGCTGGCAGAGCCACAGGTTACCGAGTGTGCTTGTTGCTTTCGAAGGTCGGGGCTTCGTACCGCGATCCTTGTCGAGCTAGGAGAGCTCCTCCTCATGCTACACAAGGGCTAATTGGTGCCGATGAGAGAGTGTGATTCACTCTGACTATGCACGGAGATGCACATACGTTGAGATGCTACAATGATGTGCCTAGACGAGACATCAGAATGATGTGCCTGGACGAGACTTCGGAATAATGAGCCTAGATGAGACATCAGAATGATATGCTTGACAGATGATGCGCCAAGCAGGGGGCGCATGGCAGTTTGCTATGTCTGGCTGTAGCTTTAGGATCTTCCTTTTTTGTAGAAGTTCTCCTTTGTAAAGCCTTTCTTTAGACATGTAATAAACTTTCATATAAAATAAAAGTCCTCTTTTGAATGTCTTTAAGTTTGTACTTTTCTTTTGTTGTGCCAAGTATCTGTTTGAGTTTCCTGGCGCATTTGAGTTGGTTGCATGGTTGGGTTGAGCGCATAGGATTCTGGCCTATAGATGCGCCTGAAATTCCATGCTTCTACATGACCCCCTTCAAAGTTTTCAAAACTTTCTGTGCAAGTTTTGGAATACTTTGAATAAGAAGCAAAGGAATTAGCGACTCTAGGCGTATGCCCCTCGCCTAGGCGCATTGCTCTTTTTGGCGTTTAGTCGCTCTACGCGTCGCTGTGGGAAACGCTTATTGCTAAGGCACATATTGTTGGGGTGCATGCTTCTTTTGAAGAGATAATGCCTCGATCTTAGGAAAGATTAATGATGATCTTTTGAAGATAAGCAGCCATCAATTTCTCGAGACCCGAAGTGACTGATTGCTGATGTCACGCCTCATCGGTTTACGCGCATGGCCAAGTCTATAAATAGGCGGCTTATGAAGAGAGAGAGCCTTCTACTTTTCTGTAAAAGTTTTCTTCTTCCTCGGAACTCTTTTTTCCTTCTTTTCTTTGTTAGAAAGATGGCTCCCAAGACTTCCCGAGGTGGTGCTGTTAGGCGATGAAGGGGCCGAGGCATGGAACCCTTGGAGGTCGACACGGAGGAAGTTCCCTTCGTCAGGACGACCCACGTCGACGTTCGCCGAAAGTGCTCGGTGGGTATTCTCTTGCCTTGGTCTTTGTTGCAGTGATGTTGGGGTGACCCGGTTGCAAATGGGCCACCTCATGTTAATGTGTTTAGGCTGACGCATATGAACCTTTGTTCTGATGATGCGCTGAAGCCCTTTCAGCTGACGTGCATGGACTTAAATCCTGATGATGCGCCAAAGCTTTTTCAGCTGACGCGCATGGACTTAAGTCCCGATGATGCATCGAAGCTTAGGTTCTATCTGTGCGCATGGGTTTCGACCCAGTTTGATGTGTCAAATTTATTGATGTGCCTCAGATACTTGTTTTGAGCTTCTGAGTCTTTTTACTAACTTCTCTTTGATTCTGTTGTAGTATCCATGTCGAAGACGGAGACTTTCATGAGGGAAGAGATACTGCCTCCTCTCGTCAAGCAAGAGCCGGTGACCGTTAAGGAGGAGGTGTCACCAAAGGTTGAGGTCAAGGAAGAACCGATGACCCTCAAGGAAGAGATTGTTCCTAAGGTTGAAGTTAAGGAGGAGCCACCGTCAGAGAGCAGCAGCATCGGGACTGACCCTCCTGTCCCTGTCGAAGACTTCAACCAGATTGAGCCTTCGTATGCAAAGTGGCTGAGGGAGTGGTATATGTCTCAACGCAACTACGATCACTGGTTGTGAGGATTCTTAGTTTGCCTTGCAATCGCTATTTTTGGGAAAATTTAATGTCCCTATTTTGTCTTAGCATTTCTGAGATCTGAAGAAACCTGAAGATGCAATTTATTTCTTTTCAAATATTGATGTACTCTTTTGTTTTCTGTTTTAGCTGAAAATGAAATAACTTTCTTTTTTGTTCATTTTTTATGATTTTTGTGGCCCCATTATCTATTGCGCACCTTGGTTTCTGGGTGCAGATAATAAGTTACTCACGGAGGAAACCGACACATTCACTCAGAGGTAATATGGACGTGGTGAATATGGGGTAATTTTTGTAGACTTATCACCCTTGGCGTACCTTGGTGTTAGGTACGGGCAATAAGTTGAGAGAGGGGTGTAGAAGCATAGAATTTCAGGAACAGAAATCCTATGCGCCTAACACTACATGCACCAGAAAGCTCAGATGAAGTACTTGGCACAGCAAACAGCGAAAGCATGGACATTAAAATGAGATTTTTATTTCATATAAAAGTCTATTACATGTCTAAAAAAGGCTGTACAAAGGAGAACTTCAACAACCCTAAGTCTATAGCCAGGCGCAGCAACCGCCATGCGCTCTCAAACAGGCGCATCTCCTCGGCGTTTCAGTCAGGGGCATCTCTTCGGCGTCTCAGTCAGGCGCATCTCTTCGGCGTTTCAGTCAGACGCATCTCTTTAAGAGTCTCAGTTATGTACATCATGAAGTCTCAGCATATGCGCCTTACTTCGACCCGATCAAGTGCTTTGACTAATGAAGCATTTATTGAGCAGACCGAGGACGGGCAATCAACCCCCTAGCTGGAAGAGGAGAGCACCGCAATCGATCCGCGGCAAAAGGAGGCTTTCAACACAACCAGAATGGGCAACACCCACTCTGACAGAAGAAAGAGCCTCCAAAGCCGGGAGCATCGCAATTCCGATCAGCGGCACTTCCAGCATAACGGAGACGAGGCTCGAGCATCCCGATCTTTGGATGCAACAGGCACCTTCCGCCTGCCTCAGAAGCCCTCGACCCCGACTTTTGGATGTAATAGTCACCTTCACGAATGCATAAATGAAGACAAGTCGTCGTATCTTTACCCTCGGGAGTATCTTGTCAATAGAATGTGCTCGAGCAAACAAGTTCATTCGGGAGGAGGTAAGAGAACGAGAAGCAAACTCTCTCCTTGCCACTATTTATAGGCCGGGCAAATCAAACCCATGCGCCAAGTGGCGGGCTCTCCGAATCCCGTGCAATGAATTTGCATTTATGGTGATGAACCTGACGCTTCGAATTCGGCCAAGTCAAAAATGGCTACTTAAAGCACTCGAAGAACGTAACAGTCGAACCAATAAAGACGTATCATGCAAATGGATGCGTCGGTCGGACCGCGCATCATATAGACGCGTCCATCAGCACCAAGCGCCTCATAAGGATGCGCCCCATGCGCCCCCATGAGCCTAATGGAATGCAGATCGACACGCCCACTCAACAACCCATCATCCGTCAAAAAACATTAAATGCTGAAGACTGACACGACAGCAGCCAGTCCCCGAGGACTGAACAGTTGACAACTTTTTCAGAAAACGAAACGACGCTGACGTCAGCATCAACATTACTTTCCTCCGGCTGTCGTGAGCCACGTGGCCACCCAACCATTCCGTATGCACCTCCGCAGCCATGCGCCCAAATCTTTACATGCGCCTCAAAAGCCATGTGCCTCAGACTTTTCTCTGATCCCTAAAGACAGAAGTCAAGTCACTACTGAAGCCCCGCATACGCCTCAAAAGCCGTGCGCCCAGACTGGTTCGTGACTCCTAAAGGTTACAAGCCAAAGTCTCCTCATGCGCCCAATACCAGACGCATCCTATCAGATTACTCTCCACCAAATCTGAGATCTTTGAGCCATAGACCTACGACATGTGTCCTTTGACTTGATTCAGCCTATGAAGGGGTGCTAATCACCCAAGATCTCAGCAACTGAAAGGTCCTCTCCTTAGCTACGTGTCAGCTCGGCCGCAGCCCACAAAGGCAACAGGAAGGGTTCAACTCCTTAGAGCGTCCGTGCGCCTCCATCAGTAATCACCACGTGGCATCCCCACAAACCGGTGCATCCTACTTATGCGCGCATGAGCAGCCAGCCTGCAAGCTATAAATAGAGGGATCATTTCCTTCTTTCAGACCCACGAACACACAGTGAGACATACCGACAGACAGAGACCTACACACAGTGTGAGAGACAGATACAGACACTCAACGTCTTCTTCCTCTCTGCAAGCTCCAGCACCCAGAGCAACTCAGACCTTCAGAGAACCGAAAACCGTCGTCAGATCGTCAACGGAGTCAATGCATTACCACTCGCTCCATCGGCACAAGGGACCCAGATAAACAAAAGTGTACTCCTAGGACTACATCTAAGTCCTACATTGTAACACTGTTTTGTTTGTAATTGAAATTTACAATCAAAAGATTTTAATGGCAAACAAGCTGGCGACTCTGCTGGGGAACTCTTTCTCCTCCACCGAGAAAGCTGTGTCGCAATCCAACGACGTGAAGGTGGGCTCCTCCCACAAGACGCTGGTCATACGCCTCAATCAACAGGTGTATGATGAGTTCATCTCTGAAGGCAGTGCAAGTCCTTCGAAGCGGCTGCCAAAGTCGAAGAAGACTCGCCACGTCTGGGTGCGCAAGGTCGAGGCCCCTGGCACCACCACTGAAGGGGATGTGCCGATGCAGTCCACCCTTCTCCCTGACGACCTCAGCAGCTAGGATGTGCCCACCCGTGCAGCACATCTCTCGAAAAAGCGTGGTGCTGACCACATTCCTCAGCCATCTCCTTCTCAGACAAGAAAGATGCACCGACGGAGTAAAGGCGCAGCTAATGCCCTGCGCATCACCTCTGATGCGCCACAAAAGGCCTCTGTCTTTGACAGACTCACTCGCTGTCGTGGCAAGGAGAATTTGGACTCTGAGTACTATGCACCCCAGTGGGCTGGTACAAAGAAGTCCAAGGCAGTACGGGCCATGCGCCTCAAACGTGCTACGCCGGCAGCAAACCAGAAGCATGCGCTCACAATCATGCGCGCTGCTGATGGTAAGCTGTATAAGGTCGACTTGGGTGCTTCTACGCCAGAAATGAGCCGACCTTCAAAGTCCTTGCCTCACTTGGGCGCATCTGTTGCGTTCGCAACCAAGTCGAGCAAGGCAAACCCTGTGGTCTTGAACTCCCGCGCCTCCATTGGTTGTGCGTCTGAGGTTCGTTCAAGTCACTGTAAATGTTGTTCCCCCACTACTGATCTGAGCGCATGTTTTACGTTGGATCAGGGGGCACAGCATTCACATGACCACCCCGGCGCTTGGCCTAGCCATGCGCCTGATGGGGGTGCGAAGGTGGCACTCTCCTCCAATGATTTGCGTAATATGATAAGTCACAAGCGCCGATCAGGAGAGTCGACTGACAAGCACAATGCGCCCTTCACAGGGTACACCTGTGCTGTAGTCACCATCAACTGTTGTTAAAAAATAGCAGTCCCACCACCAAGGCAGTCGGTGTTCCAGCGACTGCAATCATCAACACCTCTCCGACGTCGCCTCAGGAAGAAGGTGTCAATTGAAAAGGAACCAGAACTAATGGTTGCTTCATGCAACGTAATCACTAACTCCTGTCAATCCGAAAGGCGACTGGTAATTTCTCGTCCTCATCCAAAAGCCAGCCGAGGAAAACCAAGACGACTGTCCCATCCTCTGAAGAGTTTGAAGGCACTCGGGGGAGAAAGAAGATCTTAGAGGAAGCTGGGGGTAGTCAAGCCCCTGTCGATCCTCCTTCTAAAGGCGAAGACGTCCTCCAGAACATAGCTGGGGGTAGCCAAGTCCTTGCTGATCGTCCTCCTGAAGACGAAGACGTCCTCCAGAGTACAGATGAGGGTAGCCAAGTCCTTCCCGAAGGCGAAGATATCCCCCAGGACATAGCTTGGGGTAGCCAAGACGAAGCTCCATGAGAGGCAACTCCCCTACAGGAGAGTGAGGCAGAAAGTGAAGCCTCAACCGATCCATCCACTTCCAGCCGTGTCATGACAGTAAATATGACTGGGGGTGATGCCGAGCCAGATGTGCTGCCAGCAGACCTCGTCCAGCTCATGGATACCTTAGAGGGAGGACTCAAATCCCTCTCTGCCTCCATAGAAATATTGACTCAAGCAGAGTTTGAGATACGGTCAGCTTTGGCCAGAGCACCGTCTACCGGTCCTGACCCAGGGGCCAATGGAGAATCAAGTGTACCCCTTCAGCGGGTATCCTTGGATACAGATCACCGTGAAGCACCTCGAACGTCGGCGCCATCAAATGTTCAACTCCAGGATGTACCACCTTCCCCGACTCCCAGCTCCACGGAAGACGTGGTGGAGATGATCAGGGACTTATGCGAGCGCTTTGAGTCCAAGAACAGACAGGAGGAGCGCCAGAAGATGGGGATCCCCCAACCATATCCCCTCGAATGGAACAAAGTGGTTTATCCTCCCAAATATAAACCATAAACATTGACGCCATACTACGGAAAGGACTCTCTATGCCGCTATCTGACGTACTTCCAGTCTCAAAAGGGACATCTCCCGAAGGAAGATACACTACTCACCAGCATATTTTTCGGGGCACTGAAAGGAGTAGCTTACGACTGGTACTGCAGTCTCCCCGACAACTCCATATCTTCCTTCGACGACTTGACACATCTCTTCCTCGATCGTTTCTACGACGGAGGAAAGGACATGACAATGGCATCCCTCATAGAGATACGTCAGAAGGAGAAGGAAACAGTTCGAGCATTCATCGAACGATTCCGACAAGCCTGCTTCAGACTGCCCCCGGGCATGCCAGAACATTCACTCCTCTCCTTCTGCAGCATGAACATGCTGCCTGCAATCAAACTCTGGCTCAACTCCACAACTCCTTCCGACTGGAGTTTCTTGATCATCGAGGCCGTAGCAGCAGAAAATAAGGCGTCCAATGCTCGTCTTCTGGGAATCAGTTTCCCTGCCTTTGAGGACAAAGGAAAACGGCCTGCAGCCAACAATCCTGGACGAAAGACGAAGGAGAAGCAGGCGTTGACTGTCAATGCCTCCAAAGGTGCATCAGCACCTACGCAGAAGCCTCCACTTGCACCAAGGCCAAAGGAGGTTTATTCTTTCAATGATGAAGACACCCTACAACTCTTCGAGATATTGAAGCAGGGTGACAAGATCAAGTTGCCGGACCCGAAGCATCCCAACGAGGTTGGGAGAGTGGACAATCCGAGGTACTGTCACTACCATCGGTTTGACGGACATCCAACTAAGGACTGCTACGTCCTCAAGAACTACATCCAGCGCATGATCAACGCGGATGTTATCTCCGTCGACTACGAGGAGAAAACGTTCTCGGCCAACCTGGTGTCACTCCAATTTGGCACCTTGCCGCCAACCACAACACAAGATGGTGTCGTCCCCATCCCAAAGGCGATAATGGAGGTGGTCAATCTACCACCTACTCGTGACAACGTGAGTGGACTCATCCCACTCACCATATCTCGAGGATAGATCTTATGGGTTCACCCCGATCTCGTCTCCGAGGTTACTCAACCGGAGGTACGCTCTGCCTCCAAAACCAAGGACAGAAAGATCAAGTCTTGCCGCATGGTCTCTTCCTCCGCAGAAGAGGCTCTTCCTGTACAAACCCGTTCGCAGTTGAACGTCCAACCCGACGAAGCTGCCGTTGAGGTGGTGCCTCCCTGCACTGCTCCTACTGCCGAAGAAGGAGGTCCATCCAAACCTCCAGCAGCCAATAAACAGAAGCATGTAGAGGCCCGTATTGATAAGCCTTTGCGAAAGGAGAATACTTCGGGGCTAGCCAAGCCCCACAACTTCGAAATACTGGCACAACTGGCCAGTACTCCTACCCGCCTATCTCTGTTTGAGCTTCTTCGTCTTTCCAAGTACACTCGTGAAGCTCTCTGTGAAGCCTTGAAGGATGCTGAATCCTTCATCAGTCAGGTCAAGCAGCCTGAAGATACTCCGACCACATGTGCGCACTGCCGTTGTGCGGATGAAGTTATCCCCAATATAACCTTCACCCAACAAGACATGCTGCTCAAGCACAACCGACACAACAGGCCACTGTATTATACAGGGTATATTGGTTCCGTCAAGGTAAAGCGGATTCAGATCGATCCAGGGTCTTCCCTCAGCATCATCCCGAAGATACTGCTCTCAACATGGGGGATCCCAATGTACCGTCTGGCGCCTTCCAACACCACAATCAGCGATTTCAATGCTAGCAAAAGTGAACTGCTGGAAAAAATATGGCTAAAATATCATATCGGTAACCTCCGAACCGAGGTGACTTGCTATGTCGTGGATGCTGACGTCAACTACAACCTCCTATTGGGTCGTCCGTGGCTGTATGAGTACATGATGGTGCCATCTACACTCCACCAATGTATGAAGTATGTATCCATCAACGACATCATCCAGACAGAGTTCGCGGACATCGACCCTTTCAAGGGGGTCGAAGCCTACTTCACTGATTCTACCCTGTACAAGTCGCCCGACGAAGGAGAAGCCAATGATGCTGACGATGAAGCAGAAACGGCGGCAGAGCCGAACATGGAGCCAGATATGATTCCCGACGCTCCTTTGAAAATTCGACTTAAAGGGAAACCGCCTCAGATGCTGCCTCCCATGACCATCAAGCTACCTGGAAAAGCACCAACTTCTCTAGGTAGAACACCTACTGAAGCTCCCTTGAAGATACGGCTCAAGGGAAAGCCACCTCAAACATCGGCTCCCCTTGTGACAAAACTACAGGGGAAGGCACCAATCACTGAAGGCGCAGTTGAGGCACCTCTGAAGGTGCATCTTAAAGGCAAGCTTTCGCAATCATCTGTCTCATCCAAGCTGCCGAAGAAGGCCCACATAGCCCTCTCGGACTCCAAGGACAAAGCTGCGGTGGACTTTCCCGATCCAACCCCAGTACTCACAGATGAAAAGCTAGGGGAGTATATATCTGCTGATGTAGATGTACCCTCTCTGGACAATGTAATCCCGCGAGACAAAACCTCGTGTTTCATCAATAATAGAGTATCTTTTAATTATTCTAGTCTTCCACATTGGAATGCCATGTATACATTAGATAACGCTCTATGGTCGTTGCAAACACAAATAACAACCGTCAATCATGTAAATAGAGTAGTCCCATCCCAAGGGGTCTGTTTTGTAGTCCTACCGCGGAATCGAGATGAAGAATCCATCATCTTCGGCAAAGTCGAGCGTCATTAAGACCTCCCGCCACTCGAGCAAGAACCAGATACCGGCAGAATACAAGTCTATCGGTACACGGACAAGGCAAAGTACCTCATCCAAAAGATGGGTTACGACCTAAAAAGCAACAAAGGCCTGAACTACGGCAAGGGTCGACGTCTTCCTCTCCGGCTCCCAACACCTAAAGGAAAGCCGCAGGACTACTATCATCGTACTCGACGGGGGGTGGGCTATGTCACACCGTCGGCAACTCCAGAGAGTTCGGAACACTCTCATTCGTCTGAAGCATCAACCTGGGATTCCGATACCAGTATCGGCTCGATCTTAAAGAAGGTACTATCAGTCAACATGGTATCTGCACAATCTCAAGAAGATGAAGGCGAAGACCAAACGCCAGAATTCTTCGAGGAAGAACCTTGGGCTCAATGCCTAGGAGCACAGTGGGAGTCTCGTTTTGAATTACGCGAACCCCCTACCGAAGACGAAGTTGAGCAGATCGACCTGGGGGATGGATCTTCTTCCAAACCCATCTTCATTAGCAAGAGTCTAAAGGGACCAAACCGGGAATCTTTAATCCAAAAGATTATATCGACGTCTTCGTCTGGAGCTACGAAGATATGCCATATAAAACCCCTAAATTTTTACTATATTTTAGTACTGATTTATTTTTTTATTTATACGTCGTAAAGTCGTATTGTACGTCGCACGAAAATTTATATTTTCGTATTTACTCGTCGAGTGCGAATATGGGCGAGGTTCATATTTTTAGAAAAATAGTTTTCATTTTATCAATCGATGATGGTTTCAAAATAATATGTATAATAAATATTTTTATTAAAAAGTTGTGAAAAGTATCTATTGGGATTGGCAAAATTATTATTTTTAATGATTTATAAAATAATATCTTATTTTAATAGTGGTAAATTCGAAAACTAGAATATGCTACTCGTGTAAAGCACATGAAAAATTATTTCATGTATGTTTTCAAATTTTATTTTTATTATTTATATTATTTAGCAAAAAGATATTTTAAATATTTAAATATTTATGTTTATTTTTGAAATTAATTATTATTAAAATATTAGTGTTCATAAAAATATATTTTTAAATTTTGTTTGATTGATATTTAGATAAATTATTATGATTTAAAAATATGGATGTATTTTATATATTCTAGTTTAATATAAAGATTTACCTAGATTTTAATTGATTTGGAATTTGATTGAAATTGCTTTAAAACTATTTTAATTAATATGGTATTTATCTATTTGGGTTTTAAATAAATTCCAATCCTATCCAAATGGAAATTCCCACATCCTATAAATAAGCAGGTACTCCTCCATAAATTCCAACCATCCACAAATTTTTCCACCCACGTGAGTGCATTGTGTCCATATAATCCCTCCCCGTCCAATTCTTATTCCAAATTTTTACAGTTACATAAATTTCTCTGTCGGACACACCTCCGACACAATCTAATCCTATTTCTAGCCTAAAACTCTAGCTCAGCCTCGCTGTAACCACCCGCTCCCCTCTCCGTCCTGCCGATAGTCATCACCACATCCGGCCACCTCCTTCAACGCATCCAGCAACTCCACCCACCATCACACGGTTAACTATTCTAGCCATCACCCCCACCGTATAGCCACCAGCCATCATAAGCAGTTGCCCCATTGGCCGCAACAACCCAGCAACCATTACCGACAGCGCCGCTACTATCTACGATCACCACCCCCATCACTGCCCATAACTCCCTTGACTAAACACGAACCACCATCATCCCCTCGCCTCGCCCATCACCACCACCACCATTGATGACACCACACAAAAACTAGCCACAGCCTCCGCCTGCACACGACCGGCCTTACCCACGGCCATCCCCAAGCATCACCATCACCATCGCCACCTTCACCAACTCAGCCATCGCCACCGTCGGCCATGGCCACTGGCCGGAAACCCAACGCCACTACCAAAACCATCCGCCACAGCCACCACCCCCAAATCCATCACACCAAAATATAAATAAAAATAGGAACCCTACCTGTCCGCTGTCGTTGGCCGAGCCCCCGTCGTGCCGCCTCCACTTTCCTCCGCGTCAGGCTGCCGCTCATCCATGTGTCGCCACGGCGCCACCGCAGTTCTCTACCGCACGAGCCGACAAACCCCCGCCGCGTCCGCCGTAGCCAGAAACCCCCGGCGCGTCTCCGCCGCCTATTCCCTCCGCTTGGCTATCCCGGCGAGAACCTCTACCGAAGCTCCTCCGAGGTGTCGTGTTCTACCGTCGGTCGAGCACCGAAGTAACGCCCCTCCACCTTCACCTCCGCGCTTGGCCTCGCCTCCCATCTCCGCCAAGCCCAGACTGCCACCGGCGACCACTCTCTCTCCCGCTCCTCTCCACCGTTCGTCGCCTCCTCTCCTAAGCCCCTCTCTTCCTCTCGCTCTCTCAGCAGCCTTCTCCCGATCCCCTTCCCCTCTGCTTCTTCTCTCTCTTTCTATTTTATTTTTTTCTTTTTAATAACCCCTCCCGAGTCCCGAACAGAGGAGAGCAACAACTGTGTTTTACAAGTTGTTATTAATATATTATTATTATTATTATTATTATTATTATTATTATTATTATTATTATTATTATTATTATTATTATTATTATTATTATTTTTGTTGTTTTGTGTAATTAATTAATTATTTATTTTTTTGTTGTTGTTTTATTATTTCCCTTGTTATTATTATTATTATTATTATTATTATTATTATTATTATTATTATTATTATTATTATTTTAGTTTATATATTATTATGATTGTATGATTATTATTATTACTAACTACAGTATTGTATGTTGTCATAAATATTTTACTGCTATTATTATTATTGTTATTATTATATTTTAGTAACTAAGATTATTGTTATTATTAATTATTATTAAAAATTGGTTTTTGTATAATTAGGTATAATAGGCTTTTCAAAATTTCCTTCTAAAATATATATACCCATTTATATAAATATTATATTTGGCTAGGCCTATATTTTAAAATATGGTTTTAGAACCTAGATAATTTCTCGAGATTATTAATATTTATTTATAACTGTTTTGACCCGCAAACCAAATGATGGTTTGACACAAATTAGGTTGCCTTAAATAATTTTTCTAAAAAATATATATTTTTGTATTTATCTAAAACTATGTTTGAAAATATAGATTGAGCTAAATTATTATTTAACAAAACTTAGAGTTTTAGTCTAAGAACTATGTTATTATTTTCAAGCATATACTTTATCTAAGATTTATTTTACTAATAAAAAAATTAGTTTTCAAATATCATATAGTTTATATAAAAAGTGTATATATTTCCTTCTATTATCCTCCTCTTCATGGCTAAGTCCATTATTTCTATTTCCTCATCAATTTTGTACCTCCTTAAGTCGACCCTAACTAAGTTGCCCGTTCTGGACCCAATGGAATACTACGTGTCATCAACAGAGGCTCCTATGCGTAGTTGTAGCACTGAAGTCATACGTTGTGCCACCATGATCATTGCAGCACACCAGGCGACCCCCAGGCAAGTATACCTTACTAATTAAATGTTAATTATTTATTTTATGTATTATTTATTTTGTTTCATATTGTTAGTTTCATTTATTATAAACTGCACGTCCAAGCCATACTTGGGTGCAAGCGACTCTATTAGTCGTTTTACTTTATTACATGCATGTTAACTTAGTGTTAGCGGACTACCTTCTTATTGGGGGATATCCTTATATCTCCCTTGGCCATGACACACACACTACACAGTTGGAGACATGTTGTTAGGGACGCAACTTATGGACTGGTCCTCTCTAAAGTCGTGTGACGGATAGATGATCGTAACTGCTATGACTAGGGTTTTAGAGACTCAAGCAGTTACAAAACTGAACGAGCCATGGACGTGACTTGAACAGTATGGAAAATATTGGGGGAGGACAGTCGCTAGTGCGTATGGGAATCCAAACAGGTAAACCACAGTCTTCGGATGGAACTGTGGCAATTTATTTGCAGATACCCTCTGACGTTTTGGACGTTACGGCCGGATACAGATGACTGGATGCCAGTTACGTACACATAGCCTAAAATCCCACCCATGCGATGAAAGTTGTCCTCTAAATTGCACATTAGGCGGTTAGAATCTTCTTTGCATATTTGTGTCTAGAATAGTCTTTTATATATTATTTTATTCTGATAGTTCATATTAGCATGTTCTTCATGTATCTTGCTACGTCCGTCTGAGGACCTGGTTTTTCCACAGGTGTGTGTTCATGTCTTCCGCAGGTATTCTAGCCAAGGCCGTGGTCTTCTCCATTCCTTCGAAGACGATTGCGCTTGGTTCGTCTTGCCATTTTATGGAGCGACTCTTGTTCATTTCTTTCATTGAGATAGTTGGTAGTGGACTTTGTCTCCGCCCAACGATTGTATCATAAATATTCGAGTTGATTTTTATATTATTATTCTTTTTATTGTGGATGAGATTTGGTTTGTCATGGATTACCGCATTTTATAGCTTATGTATACATACTAGGCCCTGTACTTCGTATGTATACAACTGGCATGTCTACGTTCCTAGTCCTACGTATATTGGGACTGGGGCGTTACATATTTTTGTGGTGGCCCATGCAGGTCTAGATAAATTGTTTGGTTACTTTACCGTACCAAGCAAGCCTGCGTATAGGATTAGAGTCTAGGTTCTCATCCACACCCTTGACTGCCTTCTCGCTTGACTCCTCGATTTGCATCTTGCTTGATTCCCTTTACCGTTAATTCTTATCCTTCTTTCGTGCTTGATGTTGGTAAGAAAGGTAATCCATACTAGGTAGACTTGTCCCATTGTCCCATCATCCTACTAGTTTAACTCTTATAAGTTGGGTATAATGCCTTATGACCTAACAACCCCTTTGTCCTTGTGACCTATATTAGCAAGTTCACTTAGGTTCTAGAATTTAGAGGACCCTAACCCATCTAGTCAACCAAAGACTTGGACAAAAGAGACTATAGGACGACTGTATAGAGACCAACATAGGATATAACTTAGAGTCTTAAGGAGTTTGAACTAATTCTACTCTATTTCAATCTTAATCTCTCGTGCTTATGTTTTTTTTACCATCTTAATTAAATGTTGCTACAATAGCCTAGTTTTGCAAGTTTAACCGTTATCAAACTTGTTCGAGACACATGCTATTGAGCGCGCGCTCACTAACATATTGTCTAGTCAGAACCAGTGCATGATGGTCTGATCAACCGAGTGCACTTTGGTTCGCTTTTATCTATAGTTCTACGTGGATGGAGACATAGTTAAACTTGTCCTCTCGGGTCCCATCCACGACAGCCTTGACAATTCTTTTTGAATTACTCACTCGCCTTTGAATCACATATTGGTATTCGAAAACAACTTCTTTGGACTCATATTGGTTTTCGTCTTTCACCTATTTTAGACGAAGACTCGTACTTGATAGATAGACCCAAAGTATCACCTTTAGTTGTCCCACCATCTATTGCCAAGACAGTTAGCCATATTCGTGATTTATTTCCGTAATTATCGAAATCACAATTTTCTAATATATGTTTTGAATGTCGTGATTTGATTGTTCCTCATCGATATACCCTTATACTTTCTCACCCCCTACTTATTCTTAATTTCGAGGACGAAATTCTTGTAAGTTGGGTAGGATATAAAACCCCTAAATTTCTACTATATTTTAGTACTGATTTATTTTTTTATTTATACGTCGCAAAGTCGTATTGTACGTCACACGAAAATTTATGTTTTCGTATTTACTCGTCGAGTGCGAATATGGGCGAGGTTTATATTTTTAGAAAAATGGTTTTGATTTTATCAATCGGTGATGGTTTCAAAATAATATATATAATAAATATTTTTATTAAAAAGTTGTGAAAAGTATCTATCAGGATTGAAAAAAATATTATTTTTAATTATTTATAAAATACTATCTTATTTTAATAGTGGTAAATTAGAAAACTAGAATATGCTACTCGTGTAAAGCACATGAAAAATTATTTCATGTATGTTTTCAAATTTTATTTTTATTATTTATATTATTTAGCAATAAGATATTTTAAATATTTAAATATTTATGTTTATTTTCGAAATTAATTATTATTAAAATATTAGTGTTCATAAAAATATATTTTTAAATTTTGTTTGATTGATATTTAGATAAATTATTATGATTTAAAAATATGGATGTATTTTATAGATTCTATTTTAATATAAAGATTTACCTAGATTTAAATTGATTCGGAATTTGATTGAAATTGCTTTAAAACTATTTTAATTAATATGGTATTTATCTATTTGGGTTTTAAATAAATTCCAATCCTATCCAAATGGGAATTCCCACATCCTATAAATATGCAGGTACTCCTCCATAAATTCCAACCATCCACAAATTTTCCCACCCACGTGAGTGCATCGTGTCCATGTAATCCCTCCCCGTCCAATTCTTATTCCAAATTTTTACAGTTACATAAATTTCTCTGTCGGACACACCTCCGACACAATCAAATCCTATTTCTAGCCTAAAACTCTAGCTCAGCCTCACTGTAACCACCCGCTCCTCTCCCCGTCCTGCCGATAGTCATCACCACATCCGGCCACCTCCTTCAACGCATCCAGCAACTCCATCCACCATCACCAGGTTAACTGTTCTGGCCATCGCCCCCACCGTATAGCCACCAGCCATCATAAGCAGTTACCCCATTGGCCGCAACAACCCAGCAACCATCACCGGCAGCGCCGCCACTATCTACGATCACCACCCCCATCACTGCCCACAACTCCCTCGACTAAACACGAACCACCATCATCCCCTCGCCTCGCCCATCACCACCACCACCATTGATGACACCACACAAAAACTAGCCACAACCTCCGCCTGCACACGACCGGCCATACCTACGTCCATCCCCAAGCATCAACATGACCATTGCCACCTTCACCAACTCAGCTGTAACGCCCCAGTCCCAAAATACGTAGGACTAGGAACGTAGACATGCCAGCTATATTCACACGAAATACACTCCAATATATGGAAACCTCATATGAATACATAAGCTGTAAAATGCAGTAAAACCATAACTAATCTCATCCACACAATATAATGAATAGAAGATACCATATAACCAACTATGAAATTGTCATTTGGTACATGTAGTTGGGCGGAGATAAATCCACTACCAACTATAAAAAGAAATACATGATAAGCAAAAGAAAGATTTTGGCGAGCGAAGCAAAGACGATCCAAGTGCAATCATCCTCGAAGAAATAGCGATGAACACGGCTAGAGCTAGAACACCTGCGAAAGACAAGAGCACACACCTGGCGAGATAACCAAGTCCTCAGAGGGACGTAACAAGACACATAATATCATGCCATATAAACTGAATAAATATTGCTCAAATAAATAAGTCAATCGAATTATAACATAGTCCAATACGCACCTACTAAACGAGCGTACCATCCCCCCAACCAAACAAGGACAGGAGATGGTAAACTAATTCACGGTGACGTATCTTTCCATGCTAATAATCCAATATGGTATCCGGACCCCAACAAGGTTCAATACCTTCTCATCGAAGTAGTAAGCCACACCTACAACAAAACAAGGACAAGATGTGACAAACTAATCCACGACAAGTTATTGTTCCAAGCCACGGTCAGATACAAGTACCCAAACCAAAAGTACTCGTACCTAACGGATAAAGGTAGCCTAACCAGTCTAAGTGGATACAGTTTTAAGAACAGTTCATGGTCGCATGACTACCCGGTCAAGTCAAGAAAATACCAATGCAGTACCTCAATAGTGAGTCACAATACCATATACTATTCCTCAGTATCGAGCGAGTCTATAGCATATAGTTTACCTATCATTCCTCAGTAGCGAGCGAGTCTACGATAGATAGGGTGGTAGTCAACTTTTAATCATGTTCTTCCCGCCCAATGCTAACTCTATAACCGCTAAGTCAAACTAGCATGCAACCTCTATTAGCGATTATTCCTATCGCACGGCTTGTACGTACTGGTGGCCAGCCAGTCACGTACTTCCGTGTTCTACATGCGACACACAACTTCGTGGTACAACGTGTCAAGGCCATGTATGCAACATACAAAGGTGGTCCCTTAAATCTAGGTTTAATTTGTAAGAAAAATAATACACAGCAGGTAATATAAATGAACAGTAAGTTCTAACAGGTTATGCCATGTATCACAGTTTATTTTGCATAAAGAAAATAAGTAATGCATGAAATATGAGCTAAAATAATTAAACAGCGAATGGCAAGGTGTCTTGCCTGGTAGTACGCCTGGTGTGCTGCGATAATCACGGTGGCACGAACTGCAACTTCGGTGTAACAACTACACAAGGGGACCTCTGATGGTGGCACGGATAGTTCCATTGGATCCAGGACGGTCAAATTAGTTAGGGTGGACATAAGGTAGTCTCGAAATGGGCGAAGGAATAGGAATAATAGGACTAATTGTAGACAAAAGGATAATCAAGAAAAATTCGATAAATAATATATAAAAGAAATTTATAATGCTTGAAAATATTTCTTATTAGCTTAAAAATAGTTTTTAGATAAATATTTGAAAATAATAAAATTATTTTTGGGCAAAAACTTCAGTTTGTCCCAAATAGGAATTCTAGGTAAAAATACTATATCTTATTAGTAAAAATAGCAATAATAATAATAATAGAAATAATAGAAGTAAAGTAGTAATAATAATAGTAATAATAATGACCACAATCATAACCGTAAAAATGTAATCTATATATTTACAAAAATTATTTTACTAATGTACCTTCATAAATACTTACATATATACAAATATCTTTATAATAATAAAAGGATAGGATTATAAAAGCATCATATATACATTATATATATACCAATATATGTATACTAGTATCTACTGCTAATAATAATAGTAATAATAATAAAGAATAATAATATACAATAATATTAATAATAATAATAAAGTATAATAATACTTAAACAGAATAATAATAATAATAATAATAATAACAATAATAAAACTGAAAAAATCGGCAGAACAGTACTGAGTACTGATCCAAGAAAAAGAAAAAGAAAAAAAAAGAGAAGGGAATTGGAGAGAGGGGAAAACGGAGAGATCGGTCGATCGGCGGCGGTTGGGGGTGCATGGTGGTCGGCGAGGTTCGGAGAGGGGCGGCGGAGATGGAGGCTGAGGCTGGGCGCACGGCGTTTTGTGGCGGAAGGGTTTTTCCGGTAGTCCGGCGGTGGAAGAGGTCGTGGGCGGCGGAGATTTTGGTGGCGAGCGGCTGGAGGGGAGCGAGACCGGGCGGAGCGTGGCAAGGGAGTCGGAGAGGTCGCCGGGCTCACCGCTCCGGCGGCGGCCAGGGAGGATGACGCGCGGGAGGCACCGGTCGGAGGGGATCCAGTCGGGCTCGCCGACGGAGGGTTTTGGGGTTTGTCGGCGGCGGCTAGGGTGGATGGGGTTGTACGGAGCGGCGGTTCGACCCAGCAGGTGCGGCGGATGCTCGCGGCGAGGGGCTGGTCCGGATCTGCCGGCCGAGAGAGGCGGCGGCGGTCCGGTGCTCTACCAGCGGCGCATGGCACCGCACCATTTGGGAAACACGGCTGCGGCTGGGAAAGGAGGCGGAGGAGAGCGGATCTCGTGGGACTGGTCGGGGATGTTCGGCTTGACGAGGCGGACGCACGGGTCCCGACGAAGGTTAGGGTTTTCTTTTGGTTTTGGATTTCCTTTATGTTGGTTGTGACGGCGGTGTTGGTCGTTGTGGCGGGGCTGCCGCGGCAGTGGCCGCGGTGGTGGTTGCGGTGAAAATGATGATGGCCGTGGTGGTGATGGCGACGGGTTTGGGTTTTAGGAAGCCAGGTACGGCCAGGGTGATGGGGGTGGTCGTCGGGGCTATGGTGATGGCCTGTGGTGGCAGTTCATCGAGTTGGCAGGGATTGGATGAGGGTCGAACGGTGGTTCAGTTGGAGATGGCGGGGCGGAGTATGGCCGTTATGATAGGATTAGGGTTTTGAGTTGGATAAGTCGTGTCGGGTGTGTCCGATACGACGGGGACGGAGGTTCAGATCTGTCGGACCCGGGGTGGAGTAATGTATTTGTACAATGAATACATAGTGGATGGGACACGGACACGGTCATGGACACGATGCACTCACTTCTGTGGTAGAAAATTTGTGGAAGAATAGAAATTTATGGAGGAGTACCTGCCTATTTATAGGATGTGGGAATTCCCAATTGGATATGGACTAGGACTATTTAAAACCCAATTAGATAATTCTTCTACTTAATTTAAAAACCAAATCCAAATCTAAATACAATTCTAATTTAAATCAAATTAAATTTTGGTTTAAAATCGAATAGGATAAATCAAATTTTCAAATATTTATCTATTTAAATAATTCCAAAAATTAAATCAAGATTTAAATGGCCACAATATCTTCCAAATATATTTTTCAAAATATCAATAATAATCATTTCGAAATTAATAAATATTTTTAGATATCTTTTTGAACAATAAAATATTAATATTAATAAATCTTGAAAATTATACTTTTATTTAAAATAGACCAATAAATAATTACGAAATATATGTATACAAAAATATTCTTTACATAATTAGGCTTTTCTAGTATACAAAAATATTATTTATTATTAATAACTTTTAGAAACAAAAGGCTTTTTATAGCAAGAATATTTATATAATATTTTGAAAGTGTATAATAAAATAGAGAAAAATATTTTTCTAAAATATGTACGCTCGCACATATTCGCACTCGACGAGCAACTACGAAAAATAAAATTCCGTGCGAGACGTACCATATGACTGTGCGACGTACCATACAAAATTTTAAATCGGTACTAAATTTAATAAATAAAAATATAGTAAAAATTTAGGGGTTTTACATCCTACCCAACTTAAAAGAATTTCGTCCTCGAAATTAAGAATTAGTAGGGGTGAGAGGACACAAGGGGGTATCAATGGGGATCCAATGATGACAATGTTTTCACAAAATTATTTCGAAAGAAATCGCGATCTAGATCGTAGAAAAACAATATGGTATGGTCACGGGTAATGAATGAGGGTCACGATTAAGAGAACAAAAAAGATTCACTTAAATTAAGCGATTAGAGGGACTTGATAGGGCCGAGTAGTTTGGGATAAAAATATAGCAACATCGAGTGATAATGGTCACAACCGATGGGAAGGTTAGAGGAAGTTCTAGTATGACGCTTTTGTCCTCCTAAAATAGGTGAGGGCGAAGCAGTAAGGAGTTTCAAGAGGATATTATCGGATACGAGTACGTGATTCAAGGACGACCGAAAAAGAATTTCAAAAGGAGTTGCCAAGGCAGTCGCGGATGGGACTCTAGAGGACAAGTTTAACTATGTCACATCCACGTAGAATAATAGAGAAAAGCGAACCACAGTGCACTTGGTTGATCAGACCATCATGCACCGGTTCTGATAGACAATATGTTAGTGGGATACCTCCATTAACATATATGTCACGAACAAGCTTGGTAAAAGGCTAAGCTTGTAAAACTAGGCTACATTAGCATCATTAGTCTAGATAGTAAAAATATAGGCACGTGAGATTAAGATTGAACTAAAGAACAAATATGAATAGTCTAAGAGTCATAAGAATCTAGGTCTTATTTAGTTCTATACTACCATTCTACGGTTTTATTGACCAAGGCTTGGTTAACCAAATGGGTTAAATTCCTATAGTCCCTATAGTCGAGATAATCCTATTTGTATTCCCTTAATGGTCAAGGGTGTGTCGGGTCGTGGGGTGTTCTACCCAACTTAAAAGATTAAGCTAAGGGTGTTTGGGACATCTAACTAGTAGGGTCAATCTCTATTATTCACGAAGGAAAGAAAAGAATAATGATAGGGAGAATCAAGCAATATGCAATCGAGGAGTCGAACGGTAGTTCGAATATAGAATCGAGAAAAGAGGTCAAGTATGTGGATGAGATCCTAGACTTCTAATCCTATACGTAGGCTTGCTTGGTACGGTAAAGTAACCAAACAATTTATGTTGACCTGCATGGGCCACCACAAAAACATGTAACGCTCCAGTCCCAAAATACGTAGGACTAGGAACATAGACATGCCAGCTGTATTCACACGAAATACACTCCAATATATGGAAACCTCGTATGAATACATAAGCTGTAAAATGCAGTAGAACCATAACTAATCTCATCCACACAATATAATGAATAGAAGATATCATATAACCAACTATGAAATTGTTATTTGGTACATGTAGTTTGGCGGAGACAAATCCACTACCAACTATGAAAAAAAATACATGATAAGCAAAAGAAAGATTTTGGCGAGCGAAGCGAAGACGATCCAAGTGCAATCATCCTCGAAGAAATAGCGATGAACACGGCTAGAGCTAGAACACCTGCGAAAGACAAGAGCACACACCTGGCGAGATAACCAGGTCCTCAGAGGGACGTAACAAGACACATAATATCATGCCATATAAACTGAATAAATATTGCTCAAATAAATAAGTCAATCGAATTATAACATAGTCCAATACGCACCTACTGAACGAGCGTACCATCCCCCCAACCAAACAAGGACAGGAGATGGTAAACTAATTCACAGTGACGTATCTTTCCATGCTAATAATCCAATATGGTATTCGGACCCCAACAAGGTTCAATACCTTCTCATCGAAGTAGTAAGCCACACCTACAACCAAACAAGGACAAGATGTGAAGAACTAATCCGCGACAAGTTATTGTTCCAAGCCACGGTCAGATACAAGTACCCAAACCAAAAGTACTCGTACCTAACGGATAAAGGTAGCCTAACCAGTCTAAGTGGATGCAGTTTTAAGAACAGTTCATGGTCGCATGACTACCCGGTCAAGTCAAGAAAATACCAATGCAGTACCTCAGTAGCGAGTCACAACACCATATACTATTCCTCAGTATCGAGCGAGTCTATAGCATATAATCTACCTATCGTTCCTCAGTAGCGAGCGAGTCTACGATAGATAGGGTGGTAGTCAACTTCCAATCATGTTCTTTCCGTCCAATTCTAACTCTATAACCGCTAAGTCAAACTAGCATGCAACCTCTATTAGCGGTTATTCCTATCGCACGGCTTGTACGTACTGGTGGCCAGCCAGTCACGCACTTCCGTATTCTACATGCGACACACAACTTCGTGGTACAATGTGTCAAGGCCATGTATGCAACACACAAAGGTGGTCCCTTAAATCTAGGTTTAATTTGTAAGAAAAATAATACACAGCAGGTAATATAAATGAACAGTAAGTTCTAACAGGTTATGCCATATATCACAGTTTATTTTACATAAAGAAAATAAGTAATGCATGAAATATGAGCTAAAATAATTAAACAGCGAATGGCAAGGTGTCTTGCCTGGTAGTACGCCTGGTGTGCTGCGATAATCACGGTGGCACGAACTGCAACTTCGGTGTAACAACTACACAAGGGGACCTCTGATGGTGGCACGGACAGTTCCATTGGGTCCAGGACGGTCAAATTAGTTAGGGTGGACATAAGGTAGTCTCGAAATGGGCGAAGGAATATGAATAATAGGACTAATTGTAGACAAAAGGATAATCAAGAAAAATTTGATAAATAATATATAAAAGAAATTTATAATGCTTGAAAATATTTCTTATTAGCTTAAAAATAGTTTTTAGATAAATGTTTGAAAATAATAAAATTATTTTTGGGCAAAAACTTCAGTTTGTCCCAAATAGGAATTCTAGGTAAAAAAAACTATATCTTATTAGTAAAAATAGCAATAATAATAATAATAGAAATAATAAAAGTAAAGTAGTAATAATAATAGTAATAATAATGACCACAATCATAACCGTAAAAATGTAATCTATATATTTACAAAAATCATTTTACTAATGTACCTTCATAAATACTTACATATATACAAATATCTTTATAATAATAAAAGGATAGGATTATAAAAGCATCATATATACATTATATATATACCAATATATGTATACTAGTATCTACTGCTAATAATAATAGTAATAATAATAAAGAATAATAATATACAATAATATTAATAATAATAATAAAGTATAATAATACTTAAACAGAATAATAATAATAATAATAATAATAATAATAATAAAACTGAAAAAATTGGCAGAACAGTACTGAGTACTGATCCAAGAAAACGAAAAAGAAAAAAAAAAGAGAAGGGAATTGGAGAGAGGGGGAAACGGAGAGATCGGTCGATCGGCGACGGCTGGGGGTGCATGGTGGTCGGCGAGGTTCGGAGAGGGGCGGCGGAGATGGAGGCTGAGACTGGGCGCGCGGCGTTTCGTAGCGGAGGGGTTTTTTCGGTGGTCTGGCGGTGGAAGAGGTCGTGGGCGGCGGAGATTTTGGTGGCGAGCGGCTGGAGGGGAGCGGGACCGGGCTGAGCGTGACAAGGGAGTCGGAGAGGTCGCCGGGCTCACCGCTCCGGCGGCGGCCAGGGAGGATGACGCGCGGGAGGCACCGGCCGGAGGGGATCCGGTCGGGCTCGCCGACGGAGGGTTTTGGGGTTTGTCAGCGGCGGCCAGGGTGGATGGGGTTGTGCGGAGCGGCGGTTCGACGCAGCAGGTGCGGCGGATGCTCGCGGCGAGGGGCTGGTCCGGATCTGCCGGCTGAGAGAGGCGGCGGCGGTCCGGCGCTCTACCAGCGGTGCATGGCACCGTACCGTTTGGGAAACACGACAGCGGCTGGGAAAGGAGCCGGAGGAGAGCGGATCTGGTGTGGCTGGTCGGGGACGCTCGGCTTCACGAGGTGGACGCACGGGTCCCGACGAAGGTTAGGGTTTTCTTTTGGTTTTGGATTTTCTTTATGTTGGTTGTGACGGCGGTGTTGGTCGTTGTGGCGGGGCTGCCGCGGCAGTGGCCGCGGTGGTGGTTGCGGTGAAAACGATGATGGCCGTGGTGGTGATGGCGACGGGTTTGGATTTGAGGAAGCCGGGTACGGCCAGGGTGACGGGGGTGGTCGTCGGGGCTATGGTGATGGCCTGTGGTGGCAGTTCATCGAGTTGGCAGGGATTGGATGAGGGTCGAACAGTGGTTCAGTTGGAGATGGCGGGACAGAGTATGGCCATTAGGATAGGATTAGGGTTTTGAGTTGGATGAGTCGTGTCGGGTGTGTCCGACACGACGGGGACGGAGGTTCGGATCTGTCGGACCCGGGGTGGAGTAATGTATTTGTACAATGAACACATAGTGGATGGGACACGGACACGGTCATGGACACGATGCACTCACTTCTGTGGTGGAAAATCTGTGGACGAATAGAAATTTATGGAGGAGTACCTGCCTATTTATAGGATGTAGGAATTCCCAATTGGATATGGACTAGGACTATTTAAAACCTAATTAGATAATTCTTCTACTTAATTTAAAAACAAAATCCAAATCTAAATACAATTCTAATTTAAATCAAATTAAATTTTGGTTTAAAATCGAATAGGATAAATCAAATTTTCAAATATGTATCTATTTAAATAATTCCAAAAATCAAATCAAGATTTAAATGGCCACAATATCTTCCAAATATATTTTTCAAAATATCAATAATAATAATTTCGAAATTAATAAATATTTTTAAATATCTTTTTGAACAATAAAATATTAATATTAATAAATCTCGAAAATTATACTTTTATTTAAAATAGACCAATAAATAATTACGAAATATATGTATGCAAAAATATTCTTTACATAATTAGGCTTTTCTAGTATACAAAAATATTATTTATTATTAATAACTTTTAGAAACAAAAGGCTTTTTATAGCAAGAATATTTCTATAATATTTTGAAAGTGTATAATAAAATAGAGAAAAATATTTTTCTAAAATATGTACGCTCGCACATATTCGCACTCGACGAGCAACTACGAAAAACAAAATTCCATGCGAGACGTACCATATGACTATGCGACGTACCATACAAAATTTTAAATCGGTACTAAATTTAATAAATAAAAATATAGTAGAAATTTAGGGGTTTTACATCAGCCATCGCCACCGTCGGCCATGGCCACTGGCCGGAAACCCGACGCCACTACCAAAACCATCCGCCACAGCCACCACCCCCAAATCCATCACACCAAAATATAAATAAAAATAGGAACCCTACCTGTCCGATGCCGTTGGCCGAGCCCCCGTCGCGCCGCCTCCGCTTTCCTCCGCGTCAGGCCGCCGCTCCTCTATGCGTCGCCACGGCGCCACCGCAGTTCTCCACCGCGCGAGCCGGCAAACCCCCGCCGCATCTGCCATAGCCAGAAACCCCCGGCGCGTCTCCGCCACCTATTCCCTCCGCTTGGCTATCCCGGCGAGAACCTCTACCGGAGCTCCTCCGAGGTGCCATGTTCTGCCGTCGGTCGAGCACCGGAGTAACGCCCCTCCACCTTCACCTCCGGGCCTGGCCTCGCCTCCCATCTCCGCCGAGCCCGGACTGCCGCCGGCGACCACTCTTTCTCTCCCGCTCCTCTCCACCGTTCGTCGCCTCCTCTCCTAAGCCCCTCTCTTCCTCTCGCTCTCTCAGCAGCTTCCTCCCGATCCCCTTTCCCCTCTGCTTCTTCTCTCACTTTCTATTTCATTTTTTTCTTTTTTAATAACCCCTCCCGAGTCCCGAACCGAGGAGAGCAACAACTGTGTTTTACAAGTTGTTATTAATATATTATTATTATTATTATTATTATTATTATTTTTATTATTATTATTATTATTATTATTATTAAAGTATTATTATTTTTGTTGTTTTGTGTAATTAATTGTTTATTTATTTATTTGTTGTTGTTTTATTATTTTCCTTATTATTATTATTATTATTATTTTATTAGTTGACATATTATTATGATTGTATGATTATTATTATTACTAACTACAGTATTGTATGTTGTCATAAATATTTTAGTGCTATTATTATTATTATTATTAATATTATTATTATTATTTCTATTATTATATTTAAGTGACTAAGATTAGTGTTATTATTAATTATTATTAAAAATTAGTTTTTGTATAATTAGGTATAATAAGCTTTTCAAAATTTCCTTCTAAAATATATATACCCATTTATATAAATATTATATTTGGCTAGGCCTATATTTTAAAATATGGTTTTAGAACCCTAGATAATTTCTCGAGATTATTAATATTTATTTAGAAATATTTTGACCCGCAAACCAAATGATGTTTTGACACAAATTAGGTTGCCTTAAATAATTTTTCTAAAAAATATATATTTTTGTATTTATCTAAAACCATGTTTGAAAATATAGATTGAGCTAAAATATTATTTAACAAAACTTAGAGTTTTAGTCTAAGAACTATGTTATTATTTTCAAGCATATACTTTATCTAAGATTTATTTTACTAATAGAAAAATTAGTTTTCAAATATCATATAGTTTATATAAAAAGTGTATATATTTCCTTCTATTATCCTCCTCTTCATGGCTAAGTCCATTATTTCTGTTTTCTCATCAATTTCGTACCTCCTTAAGTCGACCATAACTAAGTTGACCGTTCTGGACCCAATGGAATACTCCATGTCATCGACAGAGGCTCCTATGCGTAGTTGTAACACCGAAGTCATACGTTGTGCCACCATGATCATTGCAGCACACCAGGCGACCCCCAGGCAAGTATACCTTGCTAATTAACTGTCAATTATTTATTTTCTGTATTATTTATTTTGTTTCATATTGTTAGTTTCATTTATTATAAACTGCGCGTCCAAGCCATACTTAGGTGCAAGCGACTCTATTAGTCGTTTTACTTTATTATATGCATGTTAACTTAGTGTTAGCGGACTACCTTCTTGTTGGGGGATATCCTTATATCTCCCTTGGCCATGACACACACACTACACGGTTGGAGACATGTTGTTAGGGGCACGACTTTTGGTCTGGCCCTCTCTAAAGTTGTGTGACGGATAGATGATCGTAACTGCTATGACTAGGGTTTTAGAGACTCAAGCAGTTACAAAACTGAACGAGCCATGGACGTGACTTGAACAGTGTGGGAAATATTGGGGGAGGACAGTCGCTAGTGCGTATGGGAATCCAAACAGGTAAACCACAATCTCCGAATAGAACTGTGGCAATTTATTTGCAGATACCCTATGACGTTTTGGACGTTACGGTCGGATACAGATGACTGGATGCCAGTTACGTATACATAGCCTAAAATCCCACCCATGTGCATAAAAGTTGTCCTCTAAATTGCACATTAGGCGGTTAGAATCTCCTTTACATATTTGTGTCTAGAATAGTCTTTTATATATTATTTTATTCTGACAGTTCATATTAGCATGTTCTTTCTGTATCTTGCTACGTCCGTCTGAGGACCTGGTTTTTCCCCAGGTGTATGTTCATGTCTTCCACAGGTATTCTAGCCAAGGCCGTGGTCTTCTCCATTCCTTCGAAGACGATTGCGCTTGGTTCGTCTTGCCATTTTATGGAGCGACTCTTGTTTATTTCTTTCATTGAGATAGTTGGTAGTGGACTTTGTCTCCGCCCAACGATTGTATCATAAATATTCGAGTTGATTTTTATATTATTATTCTTTTCATTGTCGATGAGATTTAGTTTGTCTTGGATTACCGTATTTTACAGCTTATGTATACATACTAGGCCCTGTACTTCGTATGTATACAGCTGGCATGTCTATGTTCCTAGTCCTACGTATATTAGGACTGGGGCGTTACATGCCGGGACTTGATCCTCAGATCGTGATGCATAGGCTTAACATCTTACCTGATGCCAAACCTATAAAACAGCAACAGCGATGTTTTCGTCCTGGCATCATGAACGCTATCGATCAAGAAGTGGACAAACTCCTGACCAGCGGATTTATCCGTGACGAACAACACCCGGATTGGGTGGCCAACATCGTCCCTGTCACCAAGAATAACTGAAAGATATGAGTCTATATCGACTTCAGGGACCTCAATACCGCTTGCCCGAAGGACGAATTCCCGCTTCCGATCACCGACGTAATGATCGATAATACATGCGGCTTCGAACGCATGTCTTTCATGGACGAGTATTCGGGCTACAACCGGATCAAGATGTTTTCCGATGATGCAAAACACACGTCGTTCAGGATGCCGAAAGGGGTTTTCTGCTACACAGTGATGCCTTTCGGCTTGAAGAACATTGGTGCTACATACCAACGAGCTATGAGTACCATCTTCTGTCAACATCTTCGTAAAACAGTCGAATGCTATGTTGATGATATCGCTGTCAAGAGTCATCTCAAAGGTGATCACCTACAAGACCTAAAGACTGTCTTCGATCTCATGCGAGCGCACCAACTCAAGATGAACCCCGCTAAATCCTTCCTTTGGATTTCTAGCGGAAAGTTCTTGGGCTTTATTATCACGGCGAAAGGCATTCACGTCGATCCCGAGAAGACCAAAGCCATCCTTGATATGGACCCTCCGAAGAACCTCCGAAAACTTCGAGGCCTGCAGGGGCGTCTGGCATACATCCGAAGGTTTATAGCAAACCTTTCCGGAAAATATCAACCCTTCACCCAGCTCATGAAGAAGGGAGTCTCCTACGTCTGGACAGAAGAGTGCCAGAAAGCTTTCGATGATATCAGGGCTTACTTGATAAGCCCGTCAGTCCTGGTGGCACCCGTCGCAGGCAAACTATTTCTCCTCTACGTCCATGCCATGGATTATTCCCTCGGCGCTCTGTTGGCTCAGAACAGCGACGCAGGCTATGAGCAAGCTATCTACTACCTTAGTAGGACACTGATCGGGGCCGAACACCGGTACAACCCCGTAGAAAAGGAGTGTCTGGCTTTGGTGTTCGCCATCCAGAAGACTCGCCATTATGTCTTGGGCCAGACAATTCATGTCATCTCCCGAGTCAATCCGCTCAGGGTTCTCATGACAAAGCCAGGATCATTAAACTCCCGGCTAGCTACATGGGCGATCATATTGACACTGTACAACATGGTGTTCGTCCCACAAAAAGCTGTCAAGGGTCAAGCTCTGGCCGACTTTTTAGCTGCACACCCCATCCCAGAGTCCTCCAGACTCTATAAAAATATCCCGGATGAGGTCCAAGAATCAAACGTCACCGAAGAAAGCTCCGTCTGGCGGATGTTTTTCGATGGTGCTTCAAGAACAGGCCCCAAAGGCCAAATCATCGCAGGAGTGGGGGTAGTCTTAGTCTTCCCCAATCAGCTGGTCATCCAACGTGCTTACTACCTTTCGAAGCCGTGCTCCAACAATGTTGCCGAGTACAATGCGCTCATCATGGGACTCCAGCTGGCACAACATCTGGGGTGGATCATCTTGAAGCCTTCGGTGACTCAAAACTCGTCGTTAACCAGATCAGAAGGCAATACAAAGTTCGCCATGAAAATCTGGTTCCTTACCATGAAGTTGCATTGAACATTATTTCAACCTTCACCAAGTTCTTCATAGAACACGTACTCCGGTTACAAAACCTGGAGGTTGACGTTCTGGCTGGCCTCGCAGCCTCATTGGCAGCACCCCTCGAGACTCAATACTACGTCACGGTAGTTGGTCGAGACTTGGTCTATCCTAAAAACAACCTATGCTCTCAAAAGGCCCATGCCATGTCAACAAGTGCTAGTATTAATGTCCGAGATTGGAGGTTCCCGTTCATCGACTTCGCTGTCTACGGAATTCTCCCAGAAGACCCGAAAGAATTCGTCTCAGTCAGGAGGCGTTCCCTTCGATTCTATTACGATACAGCTACTAAAATGCTGTATCGACGCTCCTACGATGGACTTCTCCTTCGATGCCTGTCCAACGAAGAAGCAGCCGAAGCCCTTCGAGAAGCTCATGACAAAACTTGTGGGGCTCATCAACCTGGGCCTAAGTTGCAGGATCGACTACGACGCATGGGTTACTACTGGCCAACCATGGCAGCCGACGCTGTCGACTATGCCAAAAAGTGTCATGCTTGCCAGCTTTATGCTGACTTCATCCATGGAACCACTACATCCTGCGGTCGCCTCCTGGCCCTTTGAAGCTTGGGGCGTAGACATTATGGGACCTATCACCCCTCCTTCATCCAGGGGACATTGCTTCATCCTAGCTATCACTGACTACTTCTCCAAATGGACAGAAGCAGTTCCGCTGGCGGAAGTGAAGAGCTCTAGAGTGATCAGCTTCATCAAGCACCATGTCATCTACCGTTTTGGGGTACCTCGAAGGATTATCCATAATAACGGTCCACAATTCATCAGCCATGTTTTCAGTAGATTCTGTGATAAGAATCGCATTCAGAATATGGCATCAACCGCCTACAACCCGGCAGCTAACGGATTGGCCGAGGCGTTTAACAAAACTATCGTCAAGCTACTCAAAAAGGTCATGTCATCCAACAAACGTGACTGGGACGAAAAGCTCGGCGAATGCCTTTGGGCCTACCGCACAACAGTACGGACCATGACGGGCAACACACCATTCTTCTTAGTATACGGGAGCGAAGCAGTACTGCCTCTCGAGATCTAAATACCCTCACTCCGTGCAGCAATCACAAATCAACTCACAGAAGAAGACAATCAACGTCGCCGTCTACGAAAATTGGAGGCACTTGACGAAAAATGTCTCCTAGCTCAACAGCGCATCGAACTCTATCAAGCCCGTATATCACAGGCTTTCAACAAGAAGGTCAAGCAGAGGACTTTCCAAGTAGGCGACCTGGTTCTGGCAGTCAGGAGGCCGATGGTGTTGACTCACAAGACACCAGGAAAGTTCGAGCCCAAGTGGAAGGGACCTTTCATCATAGAGACGGTATACTCAAACGGTGCTTACCGCCTCGCCAAACCCAATGGAGACTTATTCATGATGCCCATCAATGGCAAGTTCCTAAAAAAGTACTACTCTTGACATCCTTCAGACATGTACTTCTATCTCCACCCAACAAGGGAGTCTGTTGACCCAATCATCAGAGCTCACGTACACCTTCCTTCCACAAAATCTTACGCTTCCGGAACCCAGCTATTCTGTGGCGTTCTATCCTCAGTAGAAGAACAATCACGTCCACATTACCTCTGAGTTGCTCTTCTACGCCCTGTAAAACATAATCTGACACCATGTAGGATTATGCTGCTTATCTTGTTTACCATATCCACATTACCTCTGAGTAAACATCCCGTACAGACAACCCCTGTATTGCCGTACATTGACCGCAAAACTTCCATGTCCGCATTACCTCTGAATAGTTCCGCGTATCCCCCCAGAGTCATTCCTACCACGTCCATAACACCTCTGAGTAGGAAGATTCCATTATTTGAACCCCATATTTGCCACGTCCATATTACCTCTGAGCAAATATGTTGATTCTTTCAAACTTATTATCTGTACCTAAAAACCAAGTTGCGCAAAGGATAATAGGTCCACACAAATCATCAAGTTCATGACAGCAAGAATGAACACACCACAAAACTCTTTATTCTTTATTTAAAAGTAAAGGCTTACATCTCTAGCAGGAGTTGCAAATTACACCAAAACAAAAAAGGGGTAGGCTATAATCCCTAAGCATCACCGGGATTGGCTGAAAGCTCTTCGATCCGACGCTTCAAGTCTTCCGCCCGAGTCTCTGCGGTCGCCAGAACTCGGCGTTCGGCTTCTTGACGCATCATTTCTATGGCCTCAGGGGAAGTGTCATCCTCATACTTCTCGTCCAACTGTTGCCGCTGCTGGGCCAGGAAAAGAGCCTGGCGGGTGAAAGCTGCTTCCTCCTCCTTAGATTCTACATGTTCAGCCTGGACTCGCTCAGCATATAATAAGAGTTGGGCCCGCTAGTCTTCAAGAAGGCGAATCTTGGCATTAACCTCCGCTATACTAGCATCCAACGCAGCTCGCAACTCCACCTTCTTCTGCGTGGACTGAGATAGACTCTCCACCGCAGCCTCAGTTTCGGCCACCTTGCGTTCCCAGATAGCCACGGTGGCCTGATAAGATGACTCAGTTTCAGCGATCAACTTCTCCTTTTCTGTTTCTATCAAAGCGGAGAGATCATTTCGCTAGATACTCTGAAACTCGAAAAGTAGCTGGTCGAGCTCGGCCACCGATGCCTCCAGAATCTCGGCCATATGATCATGACCCTGGTGGGAACGTATCAGACCGATGTGAGGGAGCGCCATGGTTTTTGCCGTTGTGAAACTCCCATTGGTATTCATCACTGCTGATACGCCCCTCTGCAGCATCTTGTACACCGCCTCAACAATAAAATTCATGTACTCATCTGCATCCGCCAGCACTTGCGGCGTTATAGCAGGAGTTGCAGGGGCTGCTCTAGACGGCGGACCGGAAGATGACCCGTCGGCTTTAATCTGCGAGACTGAAACCTCGACATCAACGGACTCTCCATCAACAGGGGCTTGAACTTCGCCACCGGCCCACGGAGCCAAAAGAGCGGAAGGAGCCAAGAGGGGCTCGATATCCTGCCCCAAGTAGAAGGAGCAACAGGGGGTTCCAGCAAACCCTTACCCTTCTCAAGCTCGGAGGGACCTCCGACGTCAGGGGCTATCTCCTCCGCATCCAACACACTATCAGCAGGCCGCACGGGACCTTCCCCCTCTGACAAGGCAGCGAGATCAGCACTTGTTTCCTGACTCGGCTCCCCTGGAGTCAGGCTTGGAGGACGAGTCTCACCTTCCTCATCAAATCCCTCCGCGGGGATAGAATCTGTCGCTGCCTCCTGGTCGACAGCCACCTCAGCCTCCACTGCTGAGTCTAGGGTAGGGCTCGACAACGATACAGCCGACCTTCCCTCATCATGACAAGAAGGGGAATCAGCCCTATCCTCTGTTTCAATCATGTCTGTTGCTCCTGCAACAGGCTCACTCATCTCTGGAGGAACGTCATCTGAAGACGACGAAATCCACTCCACTTCCTCATCCGGAAGCCCCTTATCTGCTGGGTCCTCAATGTCAAAGGCCTCCACGGCAGCTTGCACCCTCCCGGGAACTGCTTCAACCTCAGCTTCCCTTCCAACATAGTCTGGAGATACTAAAATCTCTGCAGGAACGGCATTATCTGGATTCTCCTCTACGGAAGACATTACAATCGGAGGAATGCGCTCTTCAGATGAGCCCGCCACCTTCTTTGGTCTGTTGGCACCCAATTTTAGAGTTCGGGGTCTCCTTTTCAGCGGCTCCTACAAAAAGAAAGCATATGTCACAAAAATGGTGGAACTGACCAGACTATGTGGGACATCCTTACCTCCGTAGGAGCTGAGTCTGTTGACACTACCGGTGACAATTCCTTTTTCTGTCTCTTCGGCACAGAAGAGCCCGCCTCTGTTTCAGCACGTCTCTTCGGCTGATCGGCGGATGGCTCTGCCTGACCCCCCGTGGATACGGTGGGGGTACCTCGATAACCCGCCTCTGGCAGACGGTATGATCGAGCCTTCGCCAACAGGTTCCCAGTCGCCTTTAACTGGGTGCCGACAATAAAACTGGTCTCCCGATCATATCCGGGGGGCACGGCATTCATGACACAGTAAAACTTGGCGGCCGAGAAAAGAATCGGCGGCCGTGGATTCTAAACAGGCAGCGTAAAGCGAGCTCCGGTACATCCGGTATTGTAGTAATGCCAAGCTCGTGCACCGTCCAGCAAACTTCCAGTATACCCCAGGTTAATACTGGGGTTCTCCAACATCAGCTGAGCATAGCCGAACTGTCGTGTAAAACGGCTCAGCAAGTATAATTCCAGGTAACTCTGGTTTCTATTCCGATATACCAGATAGGACGGTCGGATGCTTTGTAACCAGCAAAATCCCCATGGAGGCAGAGTGATGGCATCTTCACCCGAATCCGTTAAGTCTTCGTTGGCCTCAAAACCCAAGAAGACGGAACCAACTTTGGTGATCTCCCACCCCTGAAGGTGGGATAAAACTTTCCTGTAAATAGGAACACCAGTATGCAACCAGCTCCTCTGGTGGAAACGGTGGAGGAATGCGTCTCCGGCTCTGTGGTCTTCTTCCGAGCCCGGGCTCATCACGTTGGGATGGTACAAAATTAACCACCCTATCAAGTACTAAAACAGCAGTTCGGCACGGGGAAAGTTGTCATTCCTACCTCGTTCATGAACCACATTTCCAGCAAATTCTTGAAAATCTTGCAGCAGGTTACACACCATTGCAGGGAGTAGAGCCAGGCGACGACCAAAAACCAACTTCACAGCTGGCAGGATTAGGTTCCGGGTCACTCTCTCCATCGAGCCTGACCCACCTGAAAAGACATAATCCCGGAGCCAAATTATCAGATACGCAGCCAACACTGCTTTGGACGACATCCGATGAGTAAGGTGCCAGAAACAGCTATAGGAGCGTTCGTCTGACTGCCGGTCCTCATTTTCCCGGGGGCTCTTCTTACTTAGCCTGCTCATTTCAGAGAGCACCGCAGTATTCTAAAGCGCTGGCGGAGTTATAAACTGAGAGGGATCCTCCTTGTCTTGCTTAAAGACATAATCTCTCCAAGCAGTCACATGAGGCTGTGACCCGCCCCTATCCCTCTTCTGCATATAATAATGATGACTCGCCACTTCATTGAAGACGGCCATCATCTTCTCTGCTGTGTCCCCCAGGACTTGGAACTCCTCGTTGGTCGGGAAGTATTTCTCATAAGGTTCTGATCCCCAAGGGAGCCTTGACACCTCGTACATTTCATGAAGTACGAGTCCCAGCTCCCCCACCGGAGTGAAGAAAGTCCCGGTCTGGGTGTTAAACATCTCCAGGACCGCAAGAAACATATACATGTTGATGTCGATGCCTGCCTGGGTAGTACGGATTGCGGCAGTCAGCCCAATCTCTCGAAGTTCGGTTCGAATTGCGTCAGAACCCAGAGTGTCAGCTTGTCCCACTTGGAAACATAGTGACACCAACCTTCTACCCGAAATTCACCTTTCGGGTACGACTTCTTCAACAATAGCATACGATTTGCAAAAGTCGAAGCGCCAAAAGCAAATGTGTTGTTAGGGACGTCACTGTAAATGCTCCCAGGACGCATAGTCCGCTAGGTGAAAGACGGCCCAGCCCGCGCGACGGCCAAAGTATCCTTCTGATTAGAAGTAGCGTCGATCTTGATGGTGCCTGCCACCGCTCCCTCCTGAGACGGGGTTAGCTCCCAATACATCCTTCTCTTGGAAGCAAGGCAATAGAAAGCCGTCAAAGGCCATTGACGCTCAAGTTGCTTAACAGACATGTGCACCCCTCTCACTGTAAAAATCCAATCTTCCTTGATCTTTAACACTTTTGCTTCGGTAGAAGTAAGGCGGTCCCCAAACAGGAACTCAGGATTCAAGAAAGTCATATTATCAAAAATGGCAGATTTCAAAACGTCGCGCTCCAACATCCGTTGGAGGAACCCATGTTGTTGTTCCCGGATTTGGGTCATTCTCTCGAGAGGCTGACCCAGCATAATGGCAGCTTGGGCAGGATTTATCACCTCTTCGTTATAATCTACTCCCATCTGACAGAGGGCAGCGTCCAGAAGCATTTCATTCAAGAACGGGACGGTCATCGACACTGGGGGTTAGCAAAAGAAAGCAAAGATTCAGATATGTTAGAAACAATAAAAGAACCTGAGCCACATTCTCATCAGAAGTGCATACCCAGAACCAAGGCTCAGGCGCATCTGAAAAGAAGCTTCGGCGTATCATCAGGGTTCAGACCCATGCGCGTCAGCAGTAAAGCTTCAGCGCATCATCACGGTCTAAACCCATCCGCGTCAGCAGTAAAGGTTCGACGCATCATTAGGGTGTAAACCCATGTGCGTCGACAAAAAAGCTTCAGCATATCATCAGGACTCAAGGTCCATGTGCGTCGGCGTATGTGAGTTCTAAAAAAATGGCCTACTCGAGTACAGAAAGATACAGTAAAGAATGATGAAACCCACCAATCACCGTCGGCCGAACGTCGACGGGCGTCCGGGGGACATCATCTGCAGCAGCCTCCACAGGCTCTTTTCCTTTGCCTCGTCCTCGGCCAGCACCACCGCGAGGAGTCTCGGGTTCCATGAAGTGATAACCACAAATAAATCTAAAAAAGATCATCATTAATCCTTTTGGTTACTTCGAAGTGTTATCATTTGCATTAATTGAGAGGAGCATGCGCCCCATCACTGATGCGCGGAGTCCTCATGCGCCCGAACAGTCATGCACCCCGTTGAAGACACCACCATGCTTCTTATTCAAAGTATTCCAAAACTTGACAAAAAGTTTTGAAAACTTTGAAGGGGGTCTTATAGAAGCATAGAATTTCAGGAACAGAAATCCTATGCGCCTAACACTACATGCGCCAAGAAGCTCAGATGAAGTACTTGGCACAGCAAACAGCAAAAGCATAGACATTAAAAGAAGATTTTTATTTCATATAAAAGTCTATTACATGTCTAAAAAAGGCTGTACAAAGGAGAACTTCTACAACCCTAAGTCTACAGCCAGGCGCAGCAACCGCCATGCGCTCTCAAACAGGCATATCTCTTCGGCGTCTCAGTCAGGTGCATCACTTCGGCGTCTCAGTCAGGCGCATCTCTTCGGCATTTCAGTCAGGCGTATCTCTTCAAGAGTCTCAGTTATGTGCATCATGAAGTCTCAGCATATGCACCTTACTTTGACCCGATCAAGTGCTTCGACTAATAAAGCATTTATTGAGCAGAACGAGGGCGGGCAATCAACCCCCTAGCTGGAAGAGGAGAGCACCGCAATCGATCCGCGGCAAAAGGAGGCTTTTAACACAACCAGAATGGACAACACCCACTCTGACAGAAGAAAGAGCCTCCAAAGCCGGGAGCACCGCAATTTCAATCTGCGGCTCTTCCAGCATAACGGAGACGAGGCTCGAGCATCCCGATCTTTGGATGCAACAGGCACCTTCCGCCTGCCTCAGAAGCCCTCGACCCCGACTTTTGGATGTAACAGTCACCTTCACGAGTGCATAAATGAAGACAAGTCATCGCATCTTCACCCACGGGAGCATCTCGTCAACAGAATGTGCTCGAGCAAACAAGTTCATTCGGGAGGAGATAAGAGAACGAGAAGCAAACTCTCTCATTGCCACTATTTATAGGCCGGGCAAATCAAACCCATGTGCCAAGTGACGGGCTCTCCGAATCCCGTACAATGAATTTGCATTTATGGTGATGAACCTGATGCTTCGAATTCGGCCAAGTCAAAAATGGCTATTTAAAGCACTCGAAGAACGTAACAGTCGGACCAATAAAGACGTATCATGCAAACGGATGCGCCGGTCGGACCGCGTATCATATAGACGCGCCCATCAGCACCAAGCGCCTCATAAGGATGCGCCCTACGCGCCCCCATGCGCCTAGTGGAATACAGATCGACGTGCCCACTCAACAACCCGTCACCCGTCAAAGAACATTAAATATTGAAGACTGATACGACAGCAGCCAGTCCCTAAGGACTGAACAGTTGACAGCTTTTTTAGAAAACGAAGCGACGCTGACGTCAGTATCATCATTACTTTCCTCCGGCTGTCGTTAGCCACGTGGCCACCCAACTATTTCGCATGCGCCTCCGCAGCCATGCGTCCAAATCTTTGCATGTGCCTCAAAAGTCATACACCTCAGACTTTTCTCTGATCCCTAAAGGCAGAAGTCAAGTCACTACTGAAGTCCCGCATGTGCCTCAAAAGCCGTGCGCCCAGACTGGTTCATGACTCCTAAAGGTTACAAGCCAAAGTCTCCTCATGCGTCCAATCCCAGGCGCATCCTATCAGATCACTCTCCACTAAATCTGAGATCTTTGAGCCATAGACCTACGACACGTGTCCTTTGACTTGATTCAGCCTATGAAGGGGTGCTAATCACCCAAGATCTCAGCAACTGAAAGATCCTCTCTATTGCTACGTGTCAGCTCGGTTGCAGCCCACAAAGGCAACAGAAAGGGTTCAACTCCTCAGAGCGCATCGTCCGTGTGCCTCCATCAGCAATCACCATGTGGCATCCCCACAAACCGGCGTATCCTACTTATGCGCGCATGAGCAGCTAGCCTACAAGCTATAAATAGAGGGATAATTTCCTTCTTCCAGACCCACGAACACACAGTGAGACATACAGACAGACAGAGACCTACACACAGTATGAGAGACAGATACAGACACTTAACGTCTTCTTCCTCTCCGCAAGCTCCAGCATCCAGAGCAACTCAGACCTTCAGAGAATCGAAAACCGTCTTCAGATCGTCAATGGAGTCAACGCATTACCACTCGCTCCATCGGCACAAGGGACCCAGATAAACAAAAGTGTACTCCTAGGACTATATCTAAGTCCTACATTATAACACTGTTCTGTTTGTAATTAAAATTTGCAATTAAAAGATTTTAATGGCAAACAAGGGGACCGATATATTTACTCAAAGGTGAGATGGACATGGTAAATATGGGCTAAAATGGCAGAGTTTTCCTACTCAGAGGTAACATGGACATGGTAGGGGTGAACTCTGTAGGGTTTTATAGAACAACTCAGAGATGATATGGACATGGATGTCTATGGTGCAACAACAGGAATTGTTGTATGGATTGTTTACTCAGAGGTAATGTGGACATGGTAAATATTGCTTTAAGCATGATCTTACACGGTGAAGGATCCTGCTTAATGAGGTGTAGAGAGGCAACTCAGAGATGATATGGAAATGGTTGTCCTTCTACTGGGGATAGAATGCAATGAAATAACTGGGTTCCAGAAGCATATAATTTGTCAAAAGAAGGGGTGTGAACCTGGTTTGGTCAAGTTCACCAGTCCTCTCTCTGGAAAGAGGCAGTACATTCTCGACGGAGGTCAAGAATGGTACTTTTTTAGGAACTTGTCGTTGATGGGCATCATGAACAAGTCTCCATTAGCTTGAGCGAGACGATAAACACCGTTTGAGTATACCGTCTTTATGATAAAGTGTCCTTCCTTTTTGGGTTCGAACTTTTCTGGTGTTTTGTGAGTCGTCACCATCAGTCTCCTGACTGCCAGAACCAGGTCACCCACTTGGAAAGTCCTCTGTCAGACTCTTTTGTTGAAAGTCTGTGATATGCGGGCTTGATAAAGTTTGATGCGCTGTTGAGCCAAGAGAAATTTTTCGTCCAGTGCTTCCAACTCTAGCAGACGACGACGTTGATTGTCCTCTTCTGTCAACTGATTTTTGATCGCCACTCAGAGTGAGAGGATTTGGATCTCCAGCGGTAGTACTGCTTCGCTCCGTAAACAGTATATTGTCCGTCGGGATCCGTACCGTTGTACGTTAGGCCCAAAGGCATTCACCGAACTTCTCATCCCAGTTGCACTTATTGGATGACACGGCCTTTTTGAGTAGCTTGACGATGGTCTTATTAAAAGCTTCAGCCAATCTTTTTGATGCCAGATTGTAAACGGTTGATGCCACATTCTGAATACGGTTCTTGTCACAGAATCTATTGAACGCATGGCTGATGAATTGTGGGCCATTGTCATGGATAATCCTTCGAGGTAACCTGAAACGATAGATGACGTGATGCTTGATGAAGATGATCACTCTTGAGCTTTTCACTTCTGTGAGAGGTACTGCTTCTGCCTATTTAGAAAAATAGTTGATGATTGCCAGGATAAAGGGGTATCCCTTTAACGAATGAGGGGTGATAGGCCCCACTATATCCATGCCCCAGGCTTCAAATGGCCAAGTGGCAACCGTCGGGTGTAGAGGCTCTGACGGTCTGTGGATGAAGTTGGCGTACAACTGACAGGTACGATACTTCTTTTCATACTCGACAGCATCGGCCATCATTGTGGGCCAGTAATAGCCCATACATCGAAGTCAGTCCTGTAGCTTAGGACCTGGTTGATGAGCTCCACACGTTCCGTCATGAGCTTCTCGAAGGGCTTCGACGGCTTCTTCGTTAGATAGACATCGGAGGAGAAGTCCATCGTAGGAGCGTCGGTACAGCATTTTGGAGGCTGTATCGTAATAGAAACGGAGGAAGCGCCTTTTGACTGAGACTGCCTCCTTCGGGTCTTCCGAAAGGATTCCGTAGACGGTAAAGTCGATAAATGGGAATCTCCAATCTCTGACTTTAATGCCAGGGTCTGTGGCCATGGCATGAGTTGTCTGCATGCATAAATTATTTCTGGGGCAAGCCAAGTCCCAATCCGTCACCGTAACAAAGTGTTGAGTCCTGACGGGTGTAGCCAATGAGGTTGCGAGGCCGGCCAGAGCATCAGCTTCCAAGTTTTGCAGCCGAGGCACAGGCTCTATAAAGAATTTTGTGAAGGTTGAGATGATGTCCAACGCCGCTTTATGATAGAGGATGAGGTCTTTATGGCGGACCTCATACTGTCTCCGGATTTGATTGATGATGAGCTTTGAGTCGCCATAAGATTCGAGGTAGTCCACCCCCAGTTGTCTTGCTAACTGAAGCACCATGATGAGAGTGTTGTACTCCGCAACATTATTAGAGAATGGTTCTGAAAGAGAATAAGCGCACTAGATAACCAGCTTATCGGGAGAGATTAAGACTACTCCTACTCTTGCGATAATCTGGCCTTTGGGAGCTGTTCTGGAAGCACCGTCGAAGAACATTCGCCAGACTGGGCTTTCTTCGGTAACATTTTCTTCTTGTACCTCATCGGGGATACCTTCGTAGAGTCTGGATGATTCCGGGATTGGGTACGCGACTAGGAAGTCGGCCAATGCTTGGCCCTTGACAGCCTTTTGTGGTACAAATACCATATCATATGGTATCAATAATATCGCCCACGTAGCCAACCGAGAGTTCAATGCTCCTGGTTTTGCCATGAGAATTTTAAGTGGGTTGACTAGGGAGATGACATGGATCATTTGTCCCGAGAAATAGTGGCGAATCTTCTGGATGGCGAACACCAAGGCTAGACACTCTTTTTTCATAGGATTGTAGCGGTGTTCGGCCCCAACCATTGTCTTACTGAGGTAGTAAATGGCCTGCTCATGGCCTGCTTCGTTGTTCTGGGCCAACAAAATGCTAAGGGAATGGTCCATTACACGGACATAAAGCAAGAATGGTTTGCTTGCGACGGGTGCCACCAGGACTGGGGGACTTGTCAGATAAGCTTTGATGTCGTCGAAAGCTTTCTGACATTCTTTCGTCCAGACATAATAAACTTCCTTCTTCATAAGCTTGGTGAAGGGTTAACATTTTCTGGAAAGGTTCGCAATAAACCTCTGGATGTAGGCGATTCGTCCTTGTAGGCCTCGAAGTTCTCTGAGGTTCTTCAAAGGATCCATGTCAAAGATGGCTTTAGCCTTCTCAGGGTCGACATGAATGCCTTTCGCAGTGGTGATGAAGTCCAAGAACTTTCTACTAGGGACCCCAAGGAAAGATTTAGCGGGGTTCATTTTAAGCTGATAAGCCCGCATAAGGTCGAAGACTGTCCTCAGGTCTCGTAGGTGATCACCCCTAAGATGGCTCTTGACGGCGATATCGTCAACATAGCATTCGACTGTCTTGCGAAGGTGTTGACGAAAGATGGTGTTCATAGCTCGTTGATATGTGGCACCAGCATTCTTCAAGCCAAAGGGTATTACTGTGTAGCAGTAAACCCCCTTTGGAGTTCTGAACGACGTGTGTTTTTCGTCGTCTGGGAACATCTTGATCTGATTATATCCTGAGTAGCCGTCCATAAAGGACATACGCTCGAAGCCACATGTGTTGTCGATTATTACGTCAGTGATTGGGAGTGGGAACTCATCCTTTGGGCATGCAGAGTTGAGATCCTAGAAATCGATGCAGACTCGGATCTTTCCATTATTTTTGGTGATAGGGACGATATTGGCTACCCAGTCGGGGTGTTGCTCTTCACGAATGATGTTAGGACGGAAGTGACGGTATTGTTGCTTAACGGACTTAGCGTCAGGCAAGATGTTAAGCTTGTGCATTGTGACTTATGGGTCGAGTCCCGGCATGTCTTCGTAGCTCCAGGCGAAGACGTCGATATATTCTTTGACCAGGTGGATCAAGGATTCTCGGTCCTCCTCCACCAGACTCTTGCTGACGAAGATGGGTTTGGATGAAGATCCCCTCCAAGGTCGATCTGCTCGACTTCAACTTCGGTAGGGGGTTCTCGTAATTCAAAGCGAGACTTCCATTGTGCGCCTAGGCGTTGAGCCCAGGGTTCTTCTTTAAAGAACTCTCCTGTTTGATCGTCATCTTCATCTTCTGAAGGATGTATGAATGTCATGTTGGCTGACAGTACCCTCTTGAAGACTGAGCCAACGCTGGTGTCGGAGTCCCAAGTTGAAGTTTTAGATGAGTGAGAATGTATGACATTCTCTGCTTCTGATTTTTCTAGAGTTATTGGAGGCATGATGTAGCCTACCTCCCGTCGGGTATGGTTATAGTAGTCTTGCGGTTTCCCTTTTGGCACTGGAAGTCGTAAGGGAAGGCGTCGACCTTTGCCGTAGTTTAGACCTTGGCCGCCCTTCAAGTTGTAATCCATCTTTTGGATGAGATACTTATCTCAATTATTGTACATGTAGATTTTTTTCTGTCGGTGTCAGATTCTGGCTCCATCGGTGGGAGGTCTTAGTGACGCTCGACTTTGCCAAAGATAATGGGCTTCTCGTCCTTGTTTCGAGGTGTGACTATATAACAGACTTCTTGGTACAAGATGACTCGATTTGCATGACTCACAGTCATTATTTGTGTTTGTAACGGCTGTAGAGCATTATCTAAAGTGTACATGGTATTCCAATGTGGAAGACAAGAATAATTAAAAGAGACTCTATTATTAATAAAATATGGGATCATGTCCCGAGGGATTACATCATCGAGGGATGGGGCATCGACATTAGCCGATATGTATTCTCCAAGCTCTTCATCAGTGGGAACTGGAGTAGCCTTGGAAGGTTCAGGAGAGTTTTTTGGGAGCTTGGCCCGTGTTAGCTCCTGGGACTGTGCTGAGAAGGACGTCAAGGTCTTTTCTTGTGGCCTAACCGATGCTGACAACTGAGGAGGCTTGCCTTTGAGCCATACCTTGAGGGGAGCCACGGTTGGTATGCCGGTAGCTGGAGCCTTTCCCCGTAGCTTGGCTACGAGGGGAGCTACCACTTGAGGGGGCTTGCCTTTGAGGCATATCTTCAATGGAGCTTCATTGGGTGTAGTGCCCGGAGAAGCTGGCGCCTTTCTGCGAAGTTTCACTATCATAGGGGCTGATGTTTGAGGCGGCCTCCCTTTGAGTCGTACTTTTAAGGGAGCGTTGATTATCATGTCCGCCTCGGAGTCAGCTTCAATCGCTTCTGCCTCATTATCAGCGTCATTGGCTTCATCTTTGAGATGAATTGATTTGTACATATCGACGTCGATGAAGAAGGCTTCAATCCCTCTGAAGGGATCGACATCAGCAAACTCTGTTCGGATGATGCCACTAGTGGATGCATATTTCATACATTAGTGGAGGGTGGATGGCACCACCATATATTCATGTATCCAGGGCCATCCCAACAGGATGTTGTAGTTGACGTCTACATCCATAATATAGTAAGCCACCTCGGTCTAGAGATCGTCGATATGACACTTTAAGCGGATCTTCCCCAGCGGCTCACTCTTATTGGCGTTGAAGCCACTGATGGTAGTGTAAGACCCTGTCAGGCGATGCATCGGGATCCCCAACATCTGAAGTAGAGTTCGGTGGATGATGTTGAGAAAAGACCCAGGGTTAATTTGCATTCGATCCACCTTGATGGCACCGACATACCCTGTATAATACAGGGGTCTTTTTTGCCTGTTGTTCTTGAGCAGCATATCATGTTGAGTGAATGTGTTGTTGGGGATGAACTCCCCCATATTATGGTAGTACGGACATGCTGTAGGATCGTCGTCAGGCTGCTTGACCTGACTAATGAAAGACTCGGCGTCCTTCAGGGCTTCGTAGAGAGCCTCCCGAGTATCTTTGGATAGGCAGAGGAGTTCGAATAGAGAAAGTCGTGCTGGAGTACTGGCCAGTTGTGCCAGTATGTCAAAGTTATGGGGCTTTGCTGACCTCAAAGTATTGTCTTTTCGAAGAGGCCTGTCGAATCGGGCTTCTTTCTGCTTTTATTTGTCAGCTGTAGGAGGTTGGGATGAACCATCTTCTTGTACAGCTATGGTGATGATGGAAGACGTCACTTCAGACGGAGCCTCCTCTGGCTGGGCGTTCTGTTGTGAATGCGTTTGCACGGACAGTGCTTCTTCAAGGGAGGAAGTCATAATTCGGCAAGACTTGGTCTTCTTGCCTTTACTTTTGGAGGTAGAGGGTACCCATGTTGAATCAACACTGGAACGAGATCCGGGTGAACCCACGTAATCTCTCCCTTGGATATTGTGAGTGGTGTGAGCCCACCCACGTTATCACGTGTTGGTGGAAGGTTGACTACTTCCATTATCGCCTTTGGGATGGGGACGACGCCCGCTTGAGCTATGGTAGGCGGTAAGGTACCGAACTAGAGCGACACCATATGGCCGAGACTATCTTCTCCTCGTAATCGACTGAGATGACGTTCGCATTGATCATGCGCTGTATGTAGTCTTTGAGGATGTAGCAGTCTTTAATTGGATGTCTAATAAAACGATGGTAGTGACAATACCTTGGGTCGCCGACTCTGCCTACTTCGTCGGGACGCTTGGGATCAGGCAACTTGATTTTGTCGACTTGCTTCAGCATCTCGAAGAGCTGTAGGGTATCCTCATCGTGGAAGAAGTAGACTATCTTCGGTCGTGGCACGGTAGGAGGCCTCTAGGCAGGACCTTGCGTTGTGTTAGACGCATTGACAGTCAATGCCTGCTTTTCTTTCGCTTCACAGCTGCTACTACTGGTCGTAGGTCGTTTTCCTTTATCATCAAAGGTGGGGAAGTTAACCCCCAGAAGGCGAGCATTACGTGCCTTTTTCTCAGCAGCTTCGGCTTCGATGATCAATGAACTCCAATCTGGCGGAAGAGTGGAGTTGAGCCAAAGCTTGATCGCGAGGATCATGTTCATGCTACAGGAGTCGATGAGTGCATGTTCCGGTATGCCTAAAGGCAACCTCAGGCATACTTATCGGAAATGCTCGAAAAATTCTCGAACAGTCTCCTTCTCAGTCTGCCGTACTTCTATTACAGACGACATGGTCATGTCTCTCCCTCCGTCGTAGAACCGATCAAGGAAGAGGCGTGTCAAGTATTCGAAGGACGATATGGAGTTGTTAGGAAGACTGCAGTACTAGTCGTAGACAACTTCTTTCAGAGCCCCGACAAACAGGCTCGTGAGCAAGGTGTCTTCTTTTGGGAGATGCCCCATCTGAGACTGGAACTAGGTCAAGTACCGACGAGGAGAGTCCTTCCCTTCGTATTGCGTCAGTGTATATGGTTTATATTTGGGAGGATAAACCACCTTGTTCCACTCAAGTGGGTAGGGTTGAGGAAGCCCCAACTTCTGACGTTCCTTCTGCTTGTTTAGGGCCTCGAAGCGTTCACGCAAGTCTCTGATTATCTTGGCCAAGTCTTCTGTCGAGCTGGGAGCAGGTGAAGGCGGTACGGCCTGAAGTTGTATATTAGAAGGAGCTGACGCTCGCGGTGCAATGTGGTGCTCCGCTCCTGAAGATACCCGTTAAGGGGGTATAGTTGAATCTATGTTAGCCCGTGGATCGGGGCTAGTGGAGACAGGTGCCATTGCCAGAGTGGTTCGAATATCGAATACTGCTTGGGTCAGGATCTGCATGGAGACAGAGAGGGTCTTGAGACTCCCCTCAAGGGTGTCTATACGTTGCACGATGTCCAGCGCTAGAGCGTCTGATTCTCCTTCATTACCACCCCCTGCCATGTAAGCTATCATGACATGGGTGCAAGTGGATGGATCGGTCGAGACTTCACTCTCGACCTCACTTTCCTGTAGAGGGGCTTCTTCTTCTGAGGCCTCGTTTTGGCTAGCCCCAGCTATGTCACGTTCGGTTTGTGGGAGCGCTTCCTCATTATCGAAGGGAGGGTTGCCAGAGGCTTGACTACCCCCAGCTGTTGCTTCCGCCAGGGCCTTGCTCCTCGCTCGGGTGCGTTCGTACACCCCTGGGGACAGGATCACCATTTTGCTCTTTTTCAGCTGAGTCTTGGATGCAGAGGCCGAGGAGTTGGTGGTTGTCTTTCTCACGGATGAGGAGACAACATGACAGAAAGTAATCTTGGGCTCCGCTTCGTCTTTAATTGGCACTTTCTTTCCGAGGCAACGTCGGATAGGTACCGTAGTTTGTAGTTGCTGAAATACGGACTGCCTTTATGGTGGAGCCGCTGTTTTGCAACAACAGTAATTGATGGTGACCATGGCACAGGTGTGTCCAGCGAGGGATTATGCTTATTGGTCGTCTCTCCTGATTTGCGTTTGTGACTGATCACATTACACAAATCATGTTGGGAGAGTTTCACTTTAACACCCCCATCAGGCGTAAGGCAAAGCCAAGCACTGGGGTAGTTATGTGAATATTGTACCCCCTGATCTGGTTCATGCGCATGAAATACGCCCAGATCATTGGTAGGGGAACAGCATTTATGGCAACTTGAGTCCACTTCATGCGCATCACCTAGGTGGGCGCATGGACTCAACATTGCAGTTGCCCGGCCATACTTGGTTCGAAACGCAGTAGATGCGCCCAAACGGGACAAGGACTTTGAGAGTCGACTCGTTTCTAGCACAGATGCGCCTGAGTCGACTTTGTACAGCTTACCATCAGCAGTGCATATGATTTTGAGCACATGCTTTTGGTTCGCTGTTGGCGTAAACATTTGTGGAGCATGGTCTGTGCTGCCTTGGATTTCTTTGTACTAGCCCGCGAAAGCACATAGTACTCAGAATCCAATGGTGTCTCGCCATGACAGCGAGTGAGTCTGTTGAAGACAGACATTCTCTCCTGCATACCAGAGCTCATGCGCTGGAGATTGGTTACACCTCTGCTCCGTGTTTGCCATGAAATATAAAAGAACAGAACAATTATCGGAGGACTGGACTTTTACTTCACAATACTAACTCGCTTGTACAAAGAAAGCCTAGGGACGAAAACCTAGGTACAGCAATCTAAGTACAATTGTTTATTTTAGATTCTGGGGATGACGGTAGAGGCTCGGGAAAGCGACGGCATCTCTGCCTTACTCCTTGGACGATCGGGTGCAGCCTTGGCACTGTAGAAGAACTGCTGGGCATTGATGAAGAAATTCTCTCTCTTCAGGCTCTCTGGCTCTCTATGTTTCTCTCTGCATATCTCTCTCTGTCTCTGTGTATGTCTCTATGTCTCTTCCTTTCTTTTATCTCTCTCTCTTCTCTCGCAAGGGAATGACACCTTGCTATTTATAAGAGTGGGGGGGCCTCATTAGGATTTGCAATGATTGCCCATTCTTGAAAGTCGGCGGCTAAGGATCACTGGATCTGGGCCGTTCATCAAGATTTGAGCAATAAAATGTGATTGCATCAAATCTTTTATGGGTAATTAATGCTGATTGACATAAATCCTCCCTATTTGTCATGCCAACCTCGGATTTCTTGACACGTGTCATTAATTTGCTTGTTTGCCAATGATCTGATTTGACCCCAATATTTTATTGAGATTTGTTGGGGGATTTTGATCAATCTGATGCCACGTGCCCTGCTATCATACCACGTGTCATAACCGCAAGCCATAGCAGAAATTTGAGCTGTAAGAAAGTTACTCCCCATTGGGCTGCATAAGGCTGGCCACGTGTCAAGGCTGTCTGAGAGTGGCCCCCTGACTATTTGGACCGCATGGTAATAATTTGAGCCGCATGAGTGTGGATGACCGCATGAGTGAACCGCATGGAGATAATCCTCGTGAGCCGCATGGAGATGGTCTTTGTGAGCCGCATGGAGCTAGTCTTCGTGAGCCGCATGGGGCTAGTCTTCGTGAGCCGCATGGGACTGATCTTCGTGAGCCACATGGGGCTGATCTTCGTGAGCCGCATGGGGCTAGTCTTTATGAGCCGCATGGAGGAGCCTCCGCTTGGGCCGCATATGATGGTCTCTACTTGAGCTGCATAAGATTGTCCACGTGTCAAGGCCGCATAACAGTTTCTGAATCTCGGGGGATCGTGTCAGAGATTTTCTTTGCTTCCCAAGGAGTCCGTCATTATGAGGGAGTCATAATGATATCTTTGTGTCAGGACTGTCACCTTGTCAGAGCTGTCAGCCGTCAAGGCATTTAATGCAGTAAAGGACAAACGAGAGGGCTGTTTGCAGGCTACGTGGCTCCTCTTTGAGCCGTATGGAACTTGTTTGAGCCGCATAGACGCTCAAGCCGCATGGATACTTGAGCCGCATGAACTCTCTGAGCCACAGGGGGCTCTCTGGCCGCATGGATCTTTCTTTATTCTTTTCCATGCTTCTACAAGACCCCCTTCAAAGTTTTCAATTTGCAAAATTGAAATACTTTGAATAATAAGCATGGCCATGTATTCTTCTGACCGCATATGATGTCTCGGCCGCACGGATGTCTCAGCCGCATGGATGTCTCGGCCGCATGGATGGCTCGACCGCATGGATGTTTCGACCGTATGGATGTCTCAACAGCATGGATGGCTCGACCGCATGGATGTTTCGGGCCGCATAGCTCCTTGCCACGTGTGTCTGCCACATACGAAGATCTTTTGTATTAAATGCTGTTGATCTGCTGTCAGTTTTAAGGCTACTTTTTGGGGGAGGATCCCAGGAGTTTGGCCTTCATTTTAGACGGCTCGCCTCGATAACCGAAGGGTCGGTACACGAGAATCGAAACGCCCTGCTTTTGTTTTAAAATAGGGATGAATTCAGTGGGAGGGATTTCTTTACTTTCTCTTTCATCCCCAACTCTTGCAGTCTCCACTTTCTTTCCTTCTCCGACCGTCGAAAATGGCCCCCAAGTCTTCCAAGGTCGCCTTCTCTGCTGCAAAGGGCAAAAAAGTGGCTTCCTCGTCGGCCGCCGCGCCCGAAGTGCACCCTGATGTCCGCCCTGCTTTCAAGGGTAAGAAATGGATTTGAATACTTTGAACCCCAAGGACCCATGGCTCTGTTGCATAACATATGCACAAGCCTTCATCCTCCATTTTCATTGAACCGCCCATGCTCGACCATGATGGAGCCGCATATGTTGTATGAGCCGCATAACCCTCTCATATTCGAGCCGCATTGGGCATGCCCTATGTTTTGAGCCGCATGAGAAAGATTTGAGCCACAGGAGTGCCTCTGGGTTTGAACCGCATGGAACCTCCTTTGAGCGAAACCGCATATATTCCTGACAAACTGGCCCGCATAGAATTTTTCTGAGTCACGCCACATAAACTCTCCTGCGAGATAGAACCGCATAAGTTTTAATCATCGCCGCATAAGCTATCGAATCAGTGTCACATGGAACTCCCAACTGAATTGGGCCGCATAGAGCTGTGCTGACCCAAGCCGCATAGGCTCTATTAAAGCCGTGCCGCATGAAACCCAGCTAAATTGGACCGCATAAGGCTTCGTCGATCTGAGCCGCATAGGCTCATAGAAACTTCTTTTTGAAAAACTTTCAGTGGTTTCATTTTAACCTATCTTTTAATCCTGTTTCTTTTGTCCTTTTCCAGTGAACCTCCCAACCAACCCGGCCGGAGAGCTTCTGGTGGGTTCAGCTCAGTTTATCGTGGGTGTGCGGCTTGACGGCCTAATTCGACATATGACAGATAAACTTCCCCCTAATGAGCCTTTGGAGAGGGTGGCTGTTATCAACAACTAGCCTTTCCATTTTCTTTGCACCATGATGAATTCGGGGAAACTGGACGGAGAATATCTGAAACCAGCTTTTCTCTTTGGAGATGCTTTATCCATAAAGAACTTCCGAATGCTGGACGTTTCTGAGAACTGGGACTTCACTGTGGACGGGGTGGATATCCATGTTCCTGAGATGGAGCGGCATTTTCCCCTCTCGTGGTTTAATATGGTACTATTGAGCAGGAAAATGGCAGGCTCTCTAACTCCAACCCAACAGGGGATGTTCGTGGGCAACATCCACTATAATATGAGTATTAGGTCAGCATGTGCAAGTAGGGAGTCAGTCAGCCGAACTGTGATGGGGCTGATTCCCGGTACTTTTATAAACGTGTCTGGTCCTAACTTCACTTTTACTCGAGCTGATACCTTCCTGAATCAGCTCGCTTGCAAGGGGTCTTATCCTGTGGGCAGGTTGTCGCTGCTGAATTGGATAAACCCCATTCCTACATGGGCCAATCTTTCCTCATGGGTCCTGAGGAACTACGAGGAACTCCTTCGGGAGATTGACCTTTACTACGCCATCCGGGGCACCTGTTACGCATTGCACATTAACAAGCCGCTGTTCATGGCCCTTTTGGAGATGTATAGCCGGCATACGGGGACTTTCTTTGCGCCCGGAGGGGAGCTGGGACTTCCCCTCCATGAAATGCATATTGTTTCTAAGATGTCGTGGGGAGGCGAAGCCTTTGAAGTATACACCCCGACGAACGAGGAATTCGATGATCTGGATCGACGATTTCCTGGTTTCGTCGCTGTGTACCGGGAATTGCTGTGCCACCATAGCATCTGTCACCAGACTGCTATCACGAAGAATAATAGTTCAGAAGGGAACGCCTCCCATACTACGGCCTGGGTCGCGTATCTTTTCAAATTACGTCCTTCCGGCCGAGTTTCTTCTCGAGGTCCCCAAACTCAAGCGGAGGTAAAGGACCTGATGTTGAATGCAAAAAGGTCAAGGTCCATCCACGATAGATTTGGGAGCCGCACTGACTCCTTCAGTTATTTCCACTATAGTACCCGACAGATGTCCGAGAAAGCAATCTTGGCCGGATTCTTGATGGTATGGTTACGAAATTGCATAGTGTCGGGAGGGGCAGGTTCTACAGAAAGGATCAGCCGCCACTTTATTCTTCCGGCTGTGAAGCTGGTCTTCAAAGTAAGACTGGCCCTTCTTCCGGATATGGTGTGCAGTATACACTACGGCCTCCGTGCCTTTTCGTCTAAACTCATTGCTCGCGAGACGACGCTGGACTTTGAGCGGATAGAGCTACCATACCACTATATCATGGGGTGGTTATTGATGCATTACCGATCATTGATGAGGCCCAGAACAGAGGAGGATGTTACCGCTGATGACGCCTTCCTTTTCCGATATCGTCATCAGTCTAGGGAGTATGACACCATGCCGGCTTGTCGGAGGGCGTTGGCGAGAGTTGATGGGCCCGACTTCTTTGTGTCTCTTCCTCAATTTACCCTTAGAGAAGTGAGGGGGGTACACATTGATGGCATTGAACATCCCCAGCTCTTATCTGAGAAGATGCTTCTATGGCTGCGCAACATTCGCCCCGCGCACCTAGTATATCGTTACCGAAATAACGTATACTTGGAGCCTTATTTGCCTAGCAGGTTTTCTCGTCAATTCGGGTATAGTCAGCTGTTCCTTGACTGCCCCAGTGCTTGTCTGGGCTTCGAGGGCAGTGTACTTGACGGCATCCGGGCATGGCATTATTACAAAACTGTTCATACCCGGGCTAGCTTCTCAGTCCCTGACGCTAATACGCAAGGGGATATTCTGTACATGGCAGCTCTTTATCATGTTGCGGCGAGCAAATCTCCCATAAACTTTGACGTGAATACCAGCTTCATTGTCGAGACCGGCTTGCCAGAAAAGCTCGAGGGTTCCAGAAAGAGAAAGAGAGGGGCGAATAGGGTTCCTGTACCAGACTCGGAGTTTGCTACGGCGGACGAAGAGGATGATGAGAAGGCCGTCGATGGCTCGTCGCACTCTTTCGACGAGGAGGTGGGGGACCAGCCTCCTACTGTGCCGGACGAGGAGGTGGAGGATCATCCACCTGTTGTGCCTGGTGCTTTGCGCCAACGAGGCAGGCGTCTGTCTACTGACGATGGCAGGACCTACTCCACAAAGTGGGCTGCGGTAAGACATCGCAAGCTGTTTATTGATGTTGACGCTGTTTCTGAGGTGATTGGAATTTCAATCGCCTTTTCCTTCTTTTTCTAAGTTACGGCCTAATCATTTTTTCTTCTGCTCCTTGTAGGCGTCCGAGGAGTCCGCTTTTCGGGACTCGACTACTGAAGTCGATCCAGCCTTGTCCACTTTGATCAATGATATGTGCACCGCCATTACTTTCGCTGGGGTTCTTCCGGAGGCGGCCGGGGAGTCTCGTCTTGCTGAGACCTCAACCCATGGGGACGGGGGCTCTACTGCCCCTGTCTCCGAGACAGCTAAATTTCAACAGGATGACACTGACCTGGCTGGCTCCCCTTCAGGGGTGGCTGGAGCAGAGAAACCAGTTGAATTTGAGTTGGAAGTTGCGGGTGGGGAGACTATGCCAGCTTCGAACGAACTGCAGCCTCCGAGCTCTTCCCCTGGTAAGATAAACCAGCTTCTTAACTCGCGAGGAGGCCTATTTGCTCTATCGTCTCGTCCTTCGTGGATTCATGATTGCTTTGGACGTGCAGGACCCACCCCTTTATTGCCGATGATGGACATTGCCAAGACAGACTCTACCGGGGAGAATCTGATGGAAGTACGTGTGCCTCCTTCTTTTCCAATCCATACTGAGGGGCCTCCAGCTGGGTCAAGTTCGGGAGCCTTGGTGATAGCACAGCTGGTGCAAGGGACGACGCTTTCCGCGCCATCCTCTGCGAATAGGATTTCGGGAGTTAACCTTTCCGCTCTACCAAGTATTCAGGCTCTTCGGGTGGCGGAAGAGGAGCTAGCTGCCATCCATGCATCTTTTCACACAGAATTCGTTTCCCTGGTGGCAGGGACGGCAAGTTCTGAGGCTACTCCTTCGGTACTGCCTGCCACACTCCCTTTGACGCCGTCCTCTATGGAAGTTTTGGATGAAGTGTCCCAGGATGTGGTCGACAGCTTCCACCGCCACCTGAAGAAGGGGATTGAGGCAGCTGTGGAGAGGGGGACTCCCTTTGCTATAGCCCGTCAATGTGCCGGTGGCCAAATTAATATCCTTAGAACACTTCCCGGTGGGGCGGGACTAGCGGCATTTCTGGAGCCTAAGCTGTTAGAGGCCGATCGTCTCGTGGCCCAGTTTTGTGTACTGCGACAAGCTGATATATCAGTGGCAATAGATCAAGAGTGTACTTTCCTCATGACCACGGTAGAGAAGGTGAGGATTGCTCGGGAATCGCTCAAGCCAGCTATATTGAAGGATCGTCGGGACCTGACTGAGTTGTACGATCAATGGAGCCGTCGCACTGAAGATTGTGCAGCTCGGGAAGCGACTGCCTCCCGTGGGGTAACTGATACCCGGGAGCAGATTCTCGAGCTTCAGAGAAAGCTGGCCTTCCTGGAGTCCGAACTCGAAGCTGCTCGTACTGAGAAAGGGGTTGCTATTCAGGAGGCTGACAAATTTAGTAGAGCTTCGGCCAATCTGGAACTCGCTTTGAAGAAGATGGAAAATGATTGGCAGGCATATATGTACTTGAATGATGCTGAGCAGTTGTCCCAGGCGGCCGAGCGCCGAGCTAGGCTGCGGCTGGAGCGAGGGACTGTATTGGTGAGAAACTGCCTCTTGGAGTTGTGTAATGCCGAACTATAGTCGGCCTTTTCTTCTTTTATTTCTGTTTTCTTTTTTTTCTTTTTTTTTCGAGAGGGACGTGGTCCCAAAACATGTAATACTTTTTTCGTCTTTCAAATAAAGAGTACTTTCCATTCTACCCTTCATTTGTATTGCTTGTTTATGCCTGTGGTATTGTGGTGATGTTTGCCCCACATGGGGGACTTGTTTATGGACCTATTACCCTTGGCATACCTTGGTTTTAGGTACAGATAACAAGTTTGATTAGGGATACCTAGAACAATTCCACGGCAATGGACGTTCTGGGTATCGGGAGAGAGAATGCCATAGAGCAGCTGGGCTCCCGGGGCATGATGAGGAATGGTGGGCCTGTACTAAGAAATTTAGCAAAGGACATTTGTGGGCCTATTATCCTTGGCGTACCCCGACTTAGGATACGGATAATAGGATGAAGGGGAACCGACATATTTACTCAGAGGTGATGAGGACATGGCAAGTATGAGGGTTTACCGTGGAGTCTTCCTACTCAGAGGTAATGAGGACATGACAGGAGCGGACTCGACGGAGGATATTCATGGTCAACAGAAGACATTTGTGGGCCTATTACCCTTGGCATACCCTGGTTCAGGGTACGGATAATAAGACGAAAAAGGACCAACATACTTACTCAGAGGTAATGAGGACATGGTAAGTACGGAGGTTTAACCGTAGAGTCTTCCTACTCAGAGGTAATGAGGACATGGCAGGAGTGAGCTCAATGAAGGAGGGTACATAGAATGACTCAGAGGTAATGAGGACATGGAAGTTCTATGTAAAGGGATGATTTGTTTTTGGCAGAAGTGAAACGACTCAGAGGTAATAAGGACATGGCCGTTTTGGAAATTTGTGGATCGATTACCCTTTTTGTGCACTTGGGGTGCGGGTAGTAGATTATGAGGGAGGATCTCTTCCAGGAAGAAAGTTCAGAGGTATGGTTATACATGACTTACTATCTGAAAGAGTGACCGGAATGTGAGTTCAGAGGCACCTGCGGGTACATGACTCGATAATCTGGAATTTGGAAATGTGAGTTCAGCGGCACCAGCGGGTACATGACTTGATAATCTGAAATATTGTGGATGTGAGTTCAGCGGCACCAGCGGGTACATGACTCGATAATTTGGATTGTTGTGGGTGTGAGTTCAGCGGCACCAGCGGGTACATGACTCGAAAATCTGGAATTTGTGGATATGAGTTCAGCGGCACCAGCGGGTACATGACTCGAAAATCTAGAATGTGTAGATATGAGTTCAGCGGCACCAGTGGGTACATAACTCCATGATCTAGAATGTGTGGATATGAGTTCAGCGGCACCAGCGGATACATAACTCAATGATCTAGAAAATGTGGATGTGAGTTCAGCGGCACCAGCGGGTACATGACTCGAGAATCTGGAGTATATCGTTTAGACATAATATTTCTTCAAGAACTTGCCATTGACAGGCAACATGAGCAAGTCTCCATTTTGTTTTACGAGGCGGTAAGCACCGTTGGAGAATACAGCCTCAATGATGAATGGACCTTCCTATTTTGGCTAGAACTTGCCGGTGGTCTTGTGAGTCATGACCATCGACCTCCGGACTGCCAGAACGAGATCGCCCACTTGGAATGTTCTGATTTTAACCTTCTTGTTGAAGGCTCCAGAGATGCGTGCTTGGTATAGCTTGATTCGCTGCTGAGCCAAGAGGCACTTTTCATCTAAGGCCTCTAACTCTTGTAGTCGGCGTCGGTAGTTATCATCCGTCGTCAATTGATAAGTGAGGGCGACACGGAGTGAGGGTATTTGAGTCTCCAATGGGAGAACTGTCTCACTCCCGTACACCAGGGAGAATGGTGTGTTCCCTGTGGCCGTTCGGACTGTGGTACGGTACGCCCATAAGCATTCACCAAGCTTCTCGTTCCAGTCGCATTTATTGGACGACACGAACTTCTTGAGTAACTTGATGATGGTTTTGTTGAATACTTCTGCCAACCCATTTGCTGCTGGATTGTATGGCGTCGAAGCGATATTCTGGATACGGTGCTTGTCGCAGAACCGATAGAAGGCGTGGCTTGCAAACTGCGGACCATTATCGTGGATGATCCTTTGGGGCATTCCAAAGCGGTAGATGACGTGATGCTTAAGGAAGCTGATCATATTTGAAGTCTTTACTTCTGCAAGCGGGACAGCTTCCGCCCATTTGGAGAAGTAATCTGTGATTGCGAGTATGAAGCGATGTCCTCGGGAGGAAGGTAGAGTAATTGGACCGATGATATCCATTCCCCATGCTTCGAACGGCCAGGACACCACTGTCGGAGGTAGAAATTCGGATGGTTGGTGGATGAAGTCCGCGTGGACTTGGCAAGCTTTGCACTTTTTAGCATAGTCTATCGCATCTGCTACCATCGTGGGCCAGTAGTAGCCCATTCGGCGGAGGCGGTCTTGCAATTTAGGGCCAGGCTGATGGACCCCGTAGACACCGTCATGAACTTCTCGTACGGCTTCTTTGGCTTCTGCGTTTGACAGACACCGAAGCAATAACCCATCGTAGGATCGTCGATATAGCATTTTTGTCTCTGTATCGTAGAAGAATCTGAGAGAACGCCGTCTGATGGAGGTGGCTTCCTTTGGGTTCTCGGACAGGATATCGTAGACGACGAAGTCAATGAATGGTTGTCTCCAATCTGGAACTTCATCGATTGTCTGAGCGGAATAACTCGCCACAAATTGAACGTTGTTCTTGGGACAGACCAGTTCATGGCCTATCACATCCACCGATTGATGAGCATGGTTCGGAACCGCTAAGGAAGCGGCAAGGCCAGCTAAGGCATCAGCTTCGATATTTTGGAGTCTGGGAACATGTTCGATGAAGAATCCCTCGAGCGACGAGATGATGTCGATCGCTATTTGGGGGTAGGGGATCATGTCTTCGTGGCGGACTTCGTATGAGCCCCGGATCTGATTGGCGATTAACTGAGAATCGTCGTATGCTTCAGGATATTCTACCCCCAGTTCTCTAGCAAGTTGGAGGCCAATGACCAGAGCGTTGTACTAGGCCACATTGTTAGAGCAGGGTTCTGTGAGAGAGTAAGCGCGGTTGATCACCAATCCGGAAGGGGAAACCAGCACCACCCCGACTCCGACGACGATGTTGCCCTTAGGTCCGGTCCTTGAGGCGCCGTCGAAGAACACTCGCCATATATCATCGTGAGAGGTTGCATGCGAGTCGGCGACCTCATCGGGGATTTTTTCATATATTCTGGACGACTTCGAGCCTGGGTGGGCTGCCAAAAAGTCTGCCAGGGCTTGACCTTTGACAGCCTTTTACGGGACGAAGATCATATGATAAGGGGACAGCAATATTGCCTATGTAGCGAGACGAGAGCTGAGTGCCCCTGGTTTAGTCATGAGGACCCTGAGAGGGTTAACTCGTGAGATCATATGTATGGTTTGTCACGTGACATAGTGCCGCGTCTTCTGAATGGCGAACACCAGGGCGAGGCATTCCTTCTCCACAGCGGTATACCGGTGCTCTGGCCCGATCATCATTCGACTGAGGTAGTATATGGCCTGTTCATGGCCTGCATCATTGTTTTGTGCCAGCGAGACGCCAAAGGAATGCTCCATTGCGCGTACATAAAGCAGGAATGGTTTTCCAGCAACCGGGGCCACCAAGACTGGTGGGTTCGACAAATATTCTTTGATGCTATCGAAGGCACGCTGGCATTCTTTATCCTATACGAACGAGACACCTTTCTTCATGACATGGGTGAATGGTCGACATCGCCCGGAGAGGTTAGAAATGAACCTCCTGATGTAAGCTAGCCTCCCTTGAAGGCCTCTGAGTTCGCGGAGATTTCTCGAGGGACCCATCTCCATAATTGCTTTTGTCTTCTCAGGGTCTACATGGATACCCTGGGCAGTGATGATAAAACCCAAGAACTTCCCGCTGGATACGCCTAGGAAGGACTTCGTGGGATTCATTTTTAGATTTTGCGCTCGCATCAGGTCGAATACCGTCCTTAGATCCTGTAGATGGTCTCCCTTACAGCGACTCTTGACGGCGATGTCATCCACATAGCACTCCATCGTCTTGCATAAGTGGTCTCTAAAAATGATACTCATGGCTCTTTGATATATGGCGCCGGTATTCTTCAAACCGAAAGGCATGACTGTGTAGCAGTATGTGCCAATCGGTGTTCGGAATGATGTATGCTTTCCGTCGTCAGGAGACATCTTGATTTGGTTGTACCCCGAGAAGCCATCCATGAATGACATACGTTCGAAGCCACAGGTGTTGTCAATCATGATATCTGTAATAGGAAGAGGGAATTCATCTTTAGGACATGCCTCGTTCAGATTACGGAAGTCAATGCAGATTCGAATCTTCCCATTCTTCTTGAGGACGGGTACTATGTTGGCGACCCAGTCAGGATGTTGTTCCTCACGAATAAAGCCGCTGGCTATCAGTTTATTGACTTCGGCTTCGATCGCATCCATGATGCCCGGGCGGAAGCGTCGCTGTTGTTGCTTGACTGACTTTGCATCTGGCCGAATGTTGAGCTTGTGAAGGGCAATCTCGGGGTTTAGTCCTGGCATGTCTTCGTAGCTCCAGGCGAACACATCGATGTATTCTTTGACAAGTTCCAGCATCGATTCTCGCTCTTTGTCTGTTAGGCTTTTACTGACAAAGATTGGTTTTGGAGAAGATTCGCTACCGAGATCCACTTGCATAACTTCATCTTCAGTAGGGGGTTCTCTCTGTTCGAACCGCTTTTTCCATTGTGCATCCAACTGTTGGGCCCACGGCTCTAGCTCGAGGATTTCAGGAATGTCTTCATCTTCTTCATAAGTGTCGGCGAATACCATGTTGACTGACAGGACTTGTCTGAACACGTCTCCGATGCTGGCATCCGAGTCAGAAGTTGGTGACCCGGTTGAATGTGAATGCCAGTCATATTCTTCATCTGAACTCTCAGGGGTCGTCGTGGGTGTAACATACCCTTATCCACATCGAGTTTTGCTATAGTAGTCCCGTGGTTTGCCAGCCGGGACTGGTGGCTTCAAAGGTAATCGTAGTCTAGTACCGTAGTTCAAGCGTAGCGTAGTCTCCAGATCATACCCCTATTTTTGTATAAGATATTTGGATTGGGGGCTATAAAGATACAGAGGCAGTCTTCCGGCATCTGACTCAAGGTTGACTTCTTCTACAGTGAAGAGCTGCGGTTCGTCCTTCCGGCCGAAGATGATTGGATGGTCCCCTCCCTCGATTATGCGGTAAGCGCCTTCCACTGGAGTAAGCTGGTTCACGGTGTACACATTTGTCACCTGTGTGTGTAGGTGAGTGCCTATATCGTGTTCCATAGCATACATTGTATAGAGCTTGTCAAGCTCGAGGTAGTTCAAAGATAGCCCTTTATTGATGAAGTAAGGTATCTTTTCTAGCAGGATTATATCATCTGCGGAGGGAACATCAGTGTGGGCAGCCACATACTTGGCTAGCTCTGATTCCTCTTCGGCTACCCCATGTATAAACGAAGACTGAGAGGACGACCTGGGCAGCTTGATCGTCAGAGGTTCAGCTGGTGGAGCAGAGCGTGGAGTTGTCGGCAGACTAGCGACCCCCAGTTTGGTACTTGATGCTGGGCGGGGAGTGGTTGGTTCGCTATAAGTCCCAGACCTTGCATCGGGGTGACGACTCTTCTTGGGAAGGCGTATCGTCATTGGCTTGTCGGAGGGATTGAGCTTCTCCGTTTGCGGCTGGCCGACTCTCGACAGCCTGATTATCAGTGGCTCCGTTGTGGGTCTTGGCACTTGGCCAGACCTTGGCAGCCGGATTATCATTTGCTCCTCTTGTGCCGAGAGGCTGATTGCGTCCTTCTGCAGAGTGGAGGTAAGGGGTGCGGACTTGCCAGGTTTGCGAGCTTGGAGATGGATCGTCAGAGGTTCTTCTGATCCTGTGGCTGTCTCGGTATAAGCTTGCCCATCTCCTTCACCAAGGTGCCTCTTCGACTTTTCGTACAGGCAGGAGTCTGAGTAGTAGGATTCGACCCCTTTGAAGGGATCGATATCAGCAAATTCTGTCCTCACGAAGCCGTGTTTGTCGACATACTTAAAGCATTGGTGTAGCGTGGAAGGCACGATCATATAATCGTGTATCCAAGGGCGCCCCAAGAGGATGTTGTAAGAAGTGTCCGCATCTATGACGTAGCAGGTGACTTCTGATTGGAGATCGCCAATCTGACACTTCAGACGAATCTTCCTAATTGGGTAGCTCCTGCCCGAATTAAAACCACTGATGGCGGTACTTATAGGCGTCAGGCGATGTATAGGGATGTGAAGATGATGTAACAGACCCTTCGGGATAATACTTATGGAAGAGCCAGGATCAATGTACATCCGATCCACCTTTACGTCGTCGATGTATCCAGTGTAGTATAGAGGGCGATCGTACAGGTTGGTTTTGATGAGCATGTCCTGCGGAGTGAAGACAATGTTGGGCATTGCTCTCGTGCAAGCGCTGTCTTGGAGATCTGTAGGCGGGTTCTCTCCCGTAAGGTTGATCTGAGCTAGGTACGCATCGGCATTTTGGAGTGCATCGCTCAAAGCCGTACGAACATCCTTTGAGAGTCTCAAAAGCTCGTATAATAACAACTTGGCCGGTGTATTAGCTAGTTGGGCCAAGATATCGAAGTTGTGGGGCCTCTCCAGCCCCTGTGGTGTATCTTTTTGGAGGGATTTGTCAAAGCGAGTCTCCTTCGGCCTAGGCTTGTCAGTCGTCAGAGGCTGAGCCGGTCCCGGAGCGTCAGTTGCAGCGGGCTGATAATCTTCGGCCGAGTTATCAGCCACAGGTTGGGATTGTGCCCCAGACCGAGTGACGACGGCTGTAGCTTCTTCGATATCTGCCGAGATTGTGCGGCAGGACCTGACCTTTCCACTCTTCTTCTTGCCAATGAAAGATGGTGTGGGCTGAGTCACTTCAGATACCAAGTCTGGATGGACCCACATGACCTCCCCTCGTGATATGGTGAGGGGCACTAGACCAGCAGCCTGATCTCGGGGAGGTGGAAGATTAGCAATCTCCATTATCACGAGAGGGATGGGGACCATACCATCTTGAGTTTCCGTCAGAGGGAAACTGCCGAATTGTACCGACACCATATTGGCTGCCACGGTTACCTCTTCGAAATCGATGGCCAGAGCGTTCGAATCGATGAGATTTTGGATGTACCGTTTTAGCTGGTAGCAGTCGTGTGTAGCATAGTGGACGTAGCGGTGGTAATGGCAGTACTTTAGGTTCTCCATCTCTGCTAGCCGAGGTTCCCATCTTGGTGGAGGAAGCTGAATTCTGTCTCCTTGTATGAGCATGTCCAAGATGGGCTTGACGTGGCCGTCTTCGAAGGAGTAGGTGATTTGCGGCCATTGTTTGTCTGTCGGTTTTGGCTCAGGTTTCTGTACTGTGTCGGCCACCATAGCCTGCTTATCCCTGCTGTCCCGATTGTTGGAGGGGTTACCCCTATTATCGTTGTTGGTATTAGGACGCTTGCCCTTGTTCTCTCCGTCCGAGATGTGCAATACCAATTGGCGAGCCTTCTTCAATCGTTCTTCGGCACTTGTGGCACTAATGATAAACGTCTTCCAGTCCTTGAATTGACTTTCGCCCATCCAGAGGCTGATTGTTGGAAGCAGTCTCTTTTGGCAAATTTCAATCAAGGAGGAATCCGGATTTCCAGATGGCAACTTTATTACGGTTTGACGAAACCGCTCGATGTAGTTCCTTGTCAGCTCTTTCTCCCCTTGGACGACGTCCATGAGGGTGGACGTTATGATGTCCTATCGTACTTCATAGAATCTCTCCAAGAATATGCGCTTGAAGCTGGCGAAGGAGTGGATGCAGTTGTCTGGCAGGTTGCGATACCAGTCAAAGGCGACTCCTTCCAATGCCCCAATGAATAATCGTGTGAGGATGGCATCGTCATGGAACAGATGGTCGGTGGTGACCTCGGAGTAAGTGATGTACCGACTTGCGGAGGTCTTGCCATCATACGGGTTGATGTTGAACGGCTTATATCTTGGCGGAAATGGAACATCCCTCCAGGCAGCAGGGTACGGTTGCCGTATTCTGAGGTCTTGAGAGTTTTCTCGAGCATAAAACATGGCTCGGAGCTCCTGGACCTCTCGTCTCGCTTCTCGGGCCTCATCTACAGCGGTGGGGGCCGTTACTTCAGGAGGATTGTTGCCCGGATTCGGTGCTGCTGAATTCGAGTCTGCATTGACCGCGGAACCCACGCTTGTTTGGCCAGGCGTCCCTCCTTGCAGAGTTGGAAGGGCCGCTTTGATCTCGTCCACAGACTTGACCAAGGCAAGCAGTATGACTTTCAGAGTGTCGATGCGTTGGCGATCACTGGAACCCCCTTGGCTGTTGTCCGTCATGAATACCGTCTTTACATGAGGAGAGATGGACGAAGCGGTGGAGGAAGCGCCCTCCGAATCATACCCCTGTAGTGAGAAGTCATCGGGGTATGTGGGAATGTCTTCCTCTGGTTCGGACTCAGAAGGAACAGTACCCCCAGTGTCCGAGTTCGCCTCGTCTTGGGAGTTGTGGACGTCCTCGGAGACGTCGGGGTTTGTTGCATCTGATGGGAGAGTTGTTTCCCCCGGCTCGTCTTTTTGGAACATCGGATTGTCGTAGAGGTTCGGAGGAGTGCTACCCCCAGTCCCAGTAACCCCCAGTAGTGTAGACGACAAATCTCCCACTGTGGCAGATTTCGTCTTAGAACGGGTACCTTAGAAAACTCCGGTGGTGGGCACCCGCTTAGACGACAGTCTCTTAGTCAAAGTGGTTGATATCTTCGGGCTAGGAGCACTAGTCTTCTTCCCTCTCTCATTGGTAGGGACTTTCTGAGCAGAGTTGCAGAAGACGACGGGGAGTGCCTCGTCTTCTGAAGACGGCTGTTACAGTCTTTGAAAGATGGACTGCCAGTCTTTTCGCACCGTCGTATTATTGCAACAGCAGTTGACGATGACTTGGGTGCAGTGACGTCCGTGAGAGGACTCTTTTTACCCTGATGCACCTACTCTTTTCTTGCATTTGTGGAGGATGGCCTCACGCAAGTCAGATGGGTCTGGATCGACCATGTTTGCTCCCTGGATTTTGGGAGACTTTTACGAACCTCTCTGTCCATTTGCCGCCGGAGGATGGACTCGAGTGGTTCTATATAACTTTCCATCTGAGGCCCGCATAACGATATGCAGGACGCTCAGATGGTCAGAGTTCGGATCAACGGACCGAACTTGCCAAGCTCGCGCTGCCTTAGACTTCTTCGCTCTAGTGCGTAAGGGCACATAGTAGGAAGAGTCTAAGTGATGCTGGAGAGAGTCAGACATATCTTCTTGAGAGCACAAGAGATCAGGACCATAGGAGAGGCGGTCGAAGACAGAGCTACGTGGAATAGGCGTCATGCGGCTGGAATCAATAGTCTCCATGCGGCTGGCAGTCGTAGCCGCATGGGCTTTCTTTATGTGGCTAAAAGTCTCAGCCGCATAGGTCTTCTCCGTGCGGCTGGAAATCCTGGCCGCATGAGTATTGCGCCTTTGGCTAGCAGTTTCAGCCGCATGGTCATCATTCATGCGGCTGGCAATCTTGGCCGCATGAGTCTTCGTCCTGCGGCTAGAGCCCTTGTTCGATTTCTTTCTTGAGCACATAGGATCACTCTTTGCCCCTGCAAGTCCAGCATCGTAGTTCTTTCCTTTGTCGGACTTGGGGACAGCAGAGTCCTCTATGGCTCCAAGTGGGGCCGCGCGAGAGTCGCCTTCGCCGTTTTGGGTAGCGGAGAGTACTCCGTCCAGAGCTTCGGGAGGAGCAAATGATTTTGGCCTCCACTCGTAGCGAGCTTTCTTTGTGCGGGTTCGCTTTTGGATCGGGCCAGCACTTCCTTTGGAGAGCATTTCTTCAAACGCCTGTTGGTCGAAGCGGACGACCATCTTCTGTTGCGTGGAGCCAAGTTTGGCTGCATCCGATTGCGTCACCAACTCCTCAGCCGTGGAGAAGTTTGTCCCCAGCAGAGTCGCCATCGTGTTTGCCATGAAATATAAAAGAACAGAACAATTATCGGAGGACTGGACTTTTACTTCACAATACAAACTCGCTTGTATAAAAAAAGCCTAGGAACGAAAACCTAGGTAAAGCAATCTAAGTACAATTGTTTATTTTAGATTCTGGGGGATAATGGTAGAGGCTCGGAAAAGCGACGGCAGCTCTGCCTTACTCCTTGGACGATCGGGTGTAGCCTTGTCTCTGTAGAAGAACTACTGGGCGTTGATGAAGAAATGCTCTCTCTTCAGGCTCTCTGGCTCTCTATGTTTCTCTCTGCATATCTCTCTCTGTCTCTGTGTATGTCTCTATGTCTCTTTCTTTCTTTTATCTCTCTCTCCTCTCGCAAGGGAATGGCACCTTGCTATTTATAAGAGTGGAGGGGCCTCATTAGGGTTTGTAATGATTGTCCATTCTTGAAAGTCGGCGGCTAAGGATCACTGGATCTGGGCCGTTCATCAAGATTTGAGCAATAAAATGTGATTGCATCAAATCTTTTGATGGGTAATTAATGCTGATTGACATAAATTCTCCCGATTTGTCATGCCAACCTCGAATTTCTCGACACGTGTCATTATTTTGCTTGTTTGCCAATGATCTGATTTGACCCCAATATTTTATTAGGATTTGTTGGGGGATTTCGATCAATCTGATGCCACGTGCCCTGCTATCATACCACGTGTCGTAACCGCAAGCCATAGCAGAAATCTGAGCCGCAGGAAAGTTACTCCCCATTGGGCCGCATAAGGCTGGCCATGTGTCAAGGCTGTCTGAGAGTTGCCCCCTGACTATTTAGACCGCATGGTAATGATTTGAGCCGCATGAGTGTGGATGACCGCATGAGTGAACCGCATGGAGATAATCCTCATGAGCCGCATGGGGATGGTCTTCGTGAGCCACATAGAGCTAGTCTTCGTGAGCCGCATGGGGCTAGTCTTCGTGAGCCGCATGGGGCTGATCTTCGTGAGCTGCATGGGGCTGATCTTTGTGAGCCGCATGGGGCTAGTCTTCATGAGCCACATGGAGGAGCCTCCGCTTGGGCCGCATATGATGGTCTCTACTTGAGCCGCATATGATTGTCCACGTGTCAAGGCCGCATGACAGTTTCTGAATCTCGGGGGATCGTGTCAGAGATTTTCTTCGCTTCCCAAGGAGTCCGTCATTATGAAGAATTCATAATGATATCTTTGTGTCAGGACTGTCACCTTGTCTGAGCTGTCAGCCGTCAAGGCATTTAATGCTGTAAAGGACAAACGAGAGGGCTGTTTGCAGGCTACGTGGCTCCTCTTTGAGTCGCATGGAACTTGTTTGAGCCGCATAGACGCTCGAGCCGCATGGATACTTGAGCCGCATGAACTCTCTGAGCCGTAGGGGGCTCTCTGGCCGCATGGATCTTTCTTTATTCTTTTCCATGCTTCTACACTCCGTTGGCACATCTTCTTCGGCTGGAAAAAAAACGATTGGAGAATGCAGTCAATACTTTGCTTTCCAGACAGATGTGCGGTACCAGTGGGCGCATCCTTGTTGCTGAGAGCGTCAGTAGGAAGGGCCATCTGCGGTGGCGCGTCCCCTTCAGTGATAGTGCCAGGCGTATCGTCCTTGCGCACCCAGACTTGGCGAGTCTTCTTCGGCTTTAACAGTCACTTCGAAGGACTCGTGCTGCCTTCAGAGATGAACTCCTTATATGCCTGTTGATTGAGGCATACCACAAGTTTTTTGTGGAAGGAGCCAAGTTTGATGTCGTCAGATTGGAACACAACTTTCTCGTTGGAGGAGAAAGAGGTCCCCAGCAGAGTCGCCAGCTTATTTGCCATCAAAAATGCGATAAGGTTTTGTTGATTAAAACTTTGGTATTTCAATGACAAATAGAACAGTATACAATGTAGGACTTAGACGTAGTCCTAGGAGTACACTTTTTTTTATCTGAAAACTGTGTTGGTGGAGCGAGTGGTAATACGTTGACTCCGTTGACGATCTGACGACGATCTTGAACTCTCTGAAGGTCTGGGTTGCTCTGGATGCCGGAGCGTTACGAGGAGAAGCGAACGTTGAGTGTCTCTTCTGGCCTCTGTATGTGGATGTAACAGTCTATCTGTATATATCCCTCTCTGTCTGTGTGTGTCCCGGGTGAAGGAATGATCCTTCTATTTATAGATAGCAGGCTGGCTGCTCATGCACACATATGCCGAATGTGCCTGGACGTTGGAACGCCACGTGGCTGATGCTGGCGGGGGCGCATGGTTGGTGCGCCCTGAATTGAAGATGAATCTGCTGGACGGCTGTGATGGGCTGTGATGGAGCTGACACGTAGCATTCGTGAAGATTTGGTTGTTGCTGAAGTCTTTGGTGGTTAGCACCCATTCTTTGAACAGAACTGAGTCAAGGGATACGTGGCGTATGCCTGTGGCTCAAAGATCTCGGTTTTGGAGGAGAGTGATCTGTCGGGTGTGCTAGAATCGGGCACATGGAGGAGACTTAGTCTATGAGTTTTAGGCATCATAGACGAGTCTGGGCACATGGCTTTTGAGGCGCATGCAGAGCTTCACATCAGGGTGTGCCAAGAATCAGGCGCAAGGGGGGCAACTTGGTCTCATAATTTTTAGAAGCTATGAGCAAGTCCAGGCGCATGGCTTTTGAGGCACATGCAGAGCTTTGTCTTCTATTGCTTGGGATCAGAACTAAGTCGGGGGGCGCATGACCACTGGGGCGTATGCAGTCTTCTGGACGTATGGCTACGAGGCGCATACGAATGATCGGTGCTTCGACCCATGGTGTAATGATGGTGCTAACATCAGCGGTGCTTTGTTTTCTGCAAAGGGCTGCTGATTGGACATCTTCGGGAGTCGTGTAGCCGCCCTTTGTCATTCAGCATTAAATATTTGATGGAGAGGGTTGTATTGGTTAATGCCAATCTGGGCGCATGGCTATGGCCTGTTGGGCACATTCATGGGGAGAGCATGACTTGATGATGCATCTGCCAATGTGTCACATCCTCTTTGGCCCGTCTGTTGGGTTCTTCAAGGCGTTAATGGTTGCCTTGACTTAGCCAAATATGAGGCGATTGATGTATTTGCTATTAATGCAAATTCATTGCATAGAATTTAGAACGTTGGCCATTTGGCACTCGAGTGTAGGCTGCCCATGCTTATAAATAGCCGCATGAGGGAAAGCTTTGCTTTCATTCTTTGTTTCGATGTAATGATGAACTTAGCCGGAGCTATGCCTTGGCGAGCTACCAAAATCGAGCTTTTTTCGAGGGTGAAGATGCGCTGCCCCAGTCTTCCCGTCGCTCTGAGCTTCTGTGATAGTATTTGTTGCATCCAAATATCGGGATCGTCGAGTCCCGACACAGGCCGAGGGTGCCTGTTGCATCCAAAGATCGGGGCGGCCGTGCTCCGTCTTTTGTTATGCTGGCAGAGCCACAGGTTGTCGAGTGTGCTTGTTGCTTCCGAAGGTCGGGGCATCGTACCGCAATCCTTGTCGAGCTAGGAGAGCTCATCCTCCTGCTACACAAGGGCTGATTGGTGCTGATGAGAGAGAGTGATTCGCTATGACTATGTACGGAGATGCGCATATGTTGAGATGCTAGAATGATGCGCCTGGACGAGACATCAGAATGATGCGCCTGGACGAGACATCGGAATGATGCGCCTGGACGAGACATCAGAATGATGCGCCTGACAGGTGATGCGCCCGACAGGGGGCACATGGCAGTTTGCTGCGTCTGGCTGTAGCTTTAGGATCTTCCTTTTTGTAGAAGTTCTCCTTTGTAAAGCCTTTCTTTATACATGTAATGAACTTTCATATAAAATAAAAGTCCTCTTTTGAATGTCTTTAAGTTTGTACTTTTCTTTTGTTGTGCTAAGTATCTCTTTGAGTTTTTTGGCACATTTGAGTTGGTCGTATGGTTGGGGATTCTGGCCTATAGATGCGCCTGAAATTCCATGCTTCTATATTATTTAGACTTAGATATTTCTTGATGCTATTATCTAGACTTGGTTATTATCTAGAAATTCAATGGACTATTGCCATGGGTCTACTTTTTGTAAACTGTGATATGTTAGATGCAAGTAGATTGGATTTAGAATATGTATTACATTTTTTATATATATTTATTTTTTTATCAGGTATGGTATGACGAAGAGGATCGTTCCTCGGAGAAACCTGTGCTAGTAGAGGTTCCACCGGTAGAGGAGCATCTTGTGCCGGTAGAGGTTCTACTGGTGGATGGAGTGCTACTCCGTTATTAGATGATGGTTTCGGACTTTCGTCTCCTAGTACTCCAGGCTACCGACCAGTCACATCTTCGACTGCTTCGACAGTACGTGGCAGTACTCCTGGGACGGGCAGTTCCAGGCCTAAGACGACCCCGTCCAGCGTTTCGAATGTTGACGGCACTATGGAGACGGAGGAGCGGGTGGAGGAGGTCGCACTACTCCGTCTCCATATGATCCGAGCGATCCCCCATGCGCCCCTTCGAACGAGACGAGGATGGAGATTTGGTCCGATGAGCCTACAAAGTAAGTTAATTAGTTAACATTAATTTATAAATATATCTATATATTCATGAATATAATTATCGTTATGTAGATATCGTCCCCCGTCGGTTCATAGGGCATTAAGGCTATTTCTGAGGTCCAACTACGATGGCCCTTGGATCAACTACTCGGATGCCTCAGACGAGAGGAAGGCATTCTGGTTTACTCACTTCAAGGTATCTAAAGTATATTGCTTTTAGTATAAATCATCTTTTATGCATATTATATAACTAACTAATTTAAGTCTTGTAGAAAATATATTTTTATCCACCACACCGGGCTGAGATGATCGAGAAGCAATTTCATGTCGTTGTCGCCAAGTTGATCCAGGATGTGATCGACGACCAGAAGGCTCGAGAGTGCTCCGGAAGACCGAACCAAGGTTGGATCACGCCCGAGCAGTGGACAGCGATGAGGTCTACATTCGACGATCCTAGGTACAATGAACGGTCGGAGAAGGCGAAGGCGGCTAGGACGAGGACAGGGAAGTAGTATGGTGGCTCGATTCCCATGACAAAATATTTTCGTCGCTTGGTATGTATTTTACTGTAGTATATTATTTTAAACAAAGTAGGAATAAAATGTTTAATTTCAATAACAAATAAATTATTATAATAGATAATGAGGGGTTAGGATGCCAACATGGTGACCGTCTTCCTGGCCACCCATTGGAAGAACAAAAAGCTCATCGATGATAGGGCCATGCAGAGATATGTAAGTATTACTGTACGTGTCACTAACTTTAGTATAACTTAAAAAATATACAATATATATCCATAGACAGAGAACAACTAGGTTGGTAGTAAATATTATGCTTATCGACATGCATACTTTTCTAGGATGAGTATCTTAGGCTAAAGCGTGAGATTACTAGTGTACCTGCAGGGGTAGGGGCTGGTACTTCCTCGCAGCCCCCTCCGGTTCGAACGTTGGACGAGCTCTGGATGACTGTCGTTGGTGGTCTTCAGAGGGGTACGTACTACGGTACGGGATCCTACTGTCTGACATCACTTTCGTGCTTAAGAGTAGGCTGCTATGAAGGTTATGAATAAAAATATGAAGAGAAACTCCTGGACAAGAATCCCTTGATCGTACTTTGTTTTTTATCTGGGTTGTGACGGTGGAGGGTTGTTTCTTTACTCCATTGATGATCTAACTGAGAGAGGGAATTGCCGGGCTCAACTTCACTGGCTGAGGGGAACAGCAAGGACTCTCCCTGGGATGCTTGGGACTTCTTGAGGTACTCGAGAATCGGGGGGAATCGACCTTTTTAAATGGTGGAGAACTCCTCATATTTATAGTTGATGGGGGTGAAGCTCATGCGCCTAAAAAATTGTAGGCGCAAGCTTCAGCTTGCCACGTGGTGCCCCTAAACAGGGGTCGGTTGCAGCCAGGCACACACTTCACTGGTGAGAAAACCATGGCTGATTGCCACGTAGTAGATATGCTGTTGGAGAGAATCTCGAAAGCACTTCAAACTCATTCTTCGGCATGACTAAGCTCTTGACATGTAGCCCACACCGAGGACATACACGTGCCTAGGAATCACTATCCTAGGTGTTATGTTCATTATTTGGAAGAACTTATAGGCGCGGGGTAGAAGCACACACGCCTGGAAGGAAGAACTCCAGGCGACACACGCCCGAGCTTGACGTGCGCCTGAGAAGAAGAACTCCATGCGACACACGCCTGAACTTGATACGCGTCTGGGAGAAAGTACTCAGGAGACACACGCCTGAGCTTGACGCACACCTGGGGGAAGGACTTAAGGCGGCACACACATGAGCTTCACGCGCGCCTAGAAAGAACTCGAACACACGCCTGAGTTTGATACACCTGACTGTACTACTTCCGAGGAGAATGAACCTTAACTTTTGTGTCCATCTTCTGCACGAGAATCAAAGTTTCTCGTTTGGTGTCTTCGAGAGAGGAATTTTAGACTTAATAAATGCTATCTCAAAAATGGTGGTTTGTTGAGCGTAGACGGGCATGATCACTCAGGCGTGCCTAGAGTGGTGGGGCGCGAAAGGGAATATGCCTAGTTAATACGTGCTTGTTTTGCACTGCTTCTAATGTGGATACACTCCACTCTTCCAGGTTCATCTTTGGCACGATAGTCGAAGCGTCTGACTTGATGTCTCGAGAAAGATCTCATCTCATTAATGTAGTATGTGAGAAAGTGACGTGAAGGATCGGGCGTGCCTATGAGGCACGAGTAGACAATTTGGGCGTGCCTTAGAGTGGCATGATTGGCCGAGAGCATACAGATCGACTTCTTTCTGATGTCACGGTTCTTCTAGTTAAGTGTGCATAGCTCTTCGCCAGGCCTGATGCTAGCATCATACTTTGATCATCTTGGGGCGTGAGACCCTTGCGCCTACAAGACCCCCTTCAAAAATTTTTGACTTTCTTTTGTATAGTTAGAAACACTTTGAACAGCAGTGGGGCGTGCACTAGCATGAGATTTAGCACGATCTCCCTCTGGATGAAAAATGGTTAATTCTGTTCTATCTCGAGCAGATAACTGTTTCGTTTTCCTTTCTTATCAAAGCATACGATCTTTGAGGCCTATAAATAGGCATTGGGAAACCGATCGGCATGGAAGTCGAAGTGTAAATTTCATCGCCATTAATGTCAGGTTCGTTGCTTTAAATATGAGTTTGAGCCTATAAATAGGGGGCTTTTAGAGAGAGTTTACGTTTTGTTTCTCTTCTCCTCTCGTTCCATGGCCGACGCTGCGGCTTCTCTGACTCCTCTCTTCATCGGAGAGGGGAGTGAACTTAGGGCAAGGTCGCCCAAAGTTTTCGTCGAAGTGCTGCTCCAAGCCTTTGTTGGGACGCTGACCAACGCTCTTGCTGAGATGCCACTCGAAGTCGACGTAATGCCCTTCGCAATAAATGGTAAGCAAACTTACATTCTCGGGGCCACAATTTGTGGAAGTACGATTTAGTTCATCGGGGCGTTCATTACTGTGATACGCGCCTATCGTACGCCATATCATCAAGACTTTCGCGTCTTCATACGCCAAAATATGGCACTTTCTGGCATACGTCAGAATACGTGCCTAAATCGATTCTATTGGCGCTGCAATAGACACGTTGGCATGCGCTATACGCTGTGCACATACGTGCGCCTCTCAAAAGAGCATACCCTAGCTTTGTTAGCTTCCCGTTTAAGCGTGCTAGGGCAACTTCCCAGTGTGTAGCTTTTTTCCTTTTAAGTCCTACTTGAAGAAAACTGAGTCTTTTTATTTTTTGTGCAGATTGCATCTCGACTCGCGCCCACTCAAATGGAGCATGGAAGGATATTATAAGTCAGTTGATTCAAAGAGACAACCGTTCTGATGTGGGATTTTGTTACGAGATCAAGCAAAGTGATCCCCATTCATACAACATGCTATCTGTCTTTACTCCCGAGACGAGAAGTATTGTCCGTCGATATAACGCCAAATTTATAGGGTTAGGACTGATTGTCCAGGTTGCACCCTGTCTTCCGATGGCTTGTCCACATAGGCGTGGCAACTACTCTGCACACTCGAGACGGCCTTCATGCTTGTCTTAAAAAATTGATACAGGCCCAGTGCTGGAGAATTTGTGGCATAACCGCCCTATGTCGTGGGGCATTTGTCACATCTTTGCCCTCTACAATAGGGCATTTGTCACATCACTGCCCCTTGCAATGAGGGAGCCGTGAGCCAGTAGTAGATTTTCATCATAGGTAATCATGAACATCAATGAAAAATCAAGTCATGTAGTAGATTTCCATCATATGTAATCATGAACATCAAATGAAAAATCTATCTCTTTATGCTGGCTTCTATGTGAATTTCTTGTGATTTGTGAACTTTTGTGGACTCGTCTTCTTTGATGCATTTTCATGGAAGGGTAGAAAGGAACGTTTGTTCAGAGGTAATATGAACATGGCAAACGTGGGATTTTCAAACAGGTAACTTACTCAGAGGTTAAGAGAACATGGTAAGGAACATGAGAACAACTCAGAGGTATTACGAACATGTTTGTTCAGTGGGTTTATTATGAATACACCTAGCACTAGGTGCGGACGATAAGCAACGGTCTTTGTTAACAGAGGTAATATGGACATGTTGATACAAGATCGATGGGTAAGAATGAATACTCAGAGGTAAATGAGGACATGGTTGACATTTGGTGGGTTTATCTCGTATACACCTAGAACTAGGTGCAGAAAATAAACAATGACCATGGTCAATAGAGGTAGTGGGGACGTGTTGAACCAAGATTGATAGATAAGAATATATACTCAGAGGTCAATAAGGACATGGTATACATTCGAACAAGCTATAGTGGAAACGGTTATGTAGGAATGGAAGATGAATTGGACATTCATACATAGTATTTCTTGAGAAACTTGTCGTTGATAGGCATCATGAGCAAATCTCCATCATGTTTTGCTATCTGGTATGCGCCACTGGAATGGACCGTTTCTACACAAATGGCCCCTCATATTTCGGTTGGAACTTTCCAGCAGTCTTATGAGTCATAATCATCAGACTTCTTACTGATAGGAGAAGATCGTCGACCCGAAATGACCTTTCCTTGACCTTTTTATTGAAGACCCCGAAGATTCATGCCTGGTATAGCTCAATACGCTGTTGAGCTTGAAGGTATTTTTCGTCAAGTGCTTCCAAATCTTGTAGTCGCAAGCGATGATTATCTTTTATAGTCATATGACTGTTAAGAGCCACCCGTAGAGAAGGAATTTGGAGTTCCAAGGGGAGTACGGCTTCACTTCCATATACCAGCAAGAATGGCGTACTACCGGTTGGTGTACGGACTGTAGTTCGGTAAGCCCAGAGGCATTCACCGAGTATCTCGTCTCAGTCACGCTTATTGGAAGACACGACCTTTTTGAAGAGTTTGATAATGGTTTTGTTGAAGGCTTCGGCTAACCCGTTAGCTGCTGAGTTATAGACCGTCGAGGCTATACTCTGGATTCGGTTCTAGTTACAGAATCGACGGAAGGAGCCGCTAACAAATTATGGGTCATTGTCGTGGATTATCCTCCGGGGTAACATAAACTGGTAGATGACATGGTGCTTGAGGAATTTAATCACGTCAGAGGTTTTCACTTCTATAAGTGGTATAGCTTCCGACCACTTGGAGAAATAATCGGTTATGGACAAGATGAAGCGATGAACTTTTGATGATGGAGGGGCGATCGTGTCGATAATGTCCATTCCCCATGCTTTAAATGGCCAAGATGCCACTATGGGGTGTAAGTACTCCGACGGCTGGTGAACAAAGTCAGCATAGATCTGACACATTCGGCATTTCTTAGCATATGCCAGGGTGTCGGCTATCATTGTAGGCCAATAGTAGCCCATGCGCCTGAATCGGTCCTAAAGCTTAGGTCCCGGCTGATGAGATCTGCAAGTGCCATCATGAACCTCGCACAGTACATCTTTAGCCTCCTGGCCTGATAGGCATCAGAGTAAAAGTCCGTCGAAGGAGCGACGGTATAATATTTTAGCTTGAGTGTCGCAGTAGAATCCAGGAGAGCGTCTCCTGACGGAAGCTGCTTCGTTTGTATTATATGGTAAGATTTCGTACACTGCAAAATCTATAAAAGGGGATCGCCAGTCTCGACTGCCTTCTTCGGCCTCTGTATACTGGTAGGCTTGCATGCATAGGTTGTTCTTAGGGAATACCAACTCTTGCCCTATCACTGTGATAGTGTGTTGAGTCCCAGCAGGTGCTGACAATGATGTTGTCAATCCTGCTAGAGTATCAGCTTCCAGGTTCCGCAACCGGGGAACATGTTCTATGAAGAATCCTGTGAAAGTAGAGATTATGGTCATCGCTGCTTGGTGATATGGAATCAGGTTCTCATGTCGGACTTCGTATTATCTCCGAACTTGGTTGATAATTAACTGGGAATCGATGTAAGCTTCCAGAAAGTCGACCACCAGCTCTTCGGCTAGTCAAAATCCGATGATGAGAGCGTTGTACTCTGCAACGTTATTAGAGCACGGTTCTGAAAGTGAATATGCTCGTTGGATGGCCAAATCGTCGGAGGAGATTAACACTACCCCCACTCTAGCCACAATATCGCCTTTGGGACCTGTCCTTGAAGCACCGTCAAAGAACAGTTGCCACACCGGCTCTTCTGTAGAGGTGTGGGCATTCATTACTTCATCTGGGATATCTTTGTAGAGCTTCGATGTCTCGGCTACGGGATGGGCAGCCAAGAAATCGGCTAACGCTTGACCCTTGACCACCTTCTGAGGGACAAATACCATGTCATAGGGGGGCAGAAGTATAGCCCATGTGGCTAGGCATGAGTTTAATGCCCCTGGCTTGGTTATGAGGACCCTGAGGGGATTGGCCCTAGAGATGACGTGAATCGTCTGCCCGAATATATAATGTCGGGTTTTCTGAATAGCAAAATAAGGGCGAGGTACTTTTTCTCTACAGGGGTATACCTGTGTTCGGTTCCGATTAGTTGACGGCTGAGATAATAGATGGCTTGTTCATAACCTCCATCGATGTTCTGGGCTAACAGGGCCCCAAGAGAATGATCCAGGGATCGGACGTACAGTAGGATGGTGTAACTGCCTATTTTCAAAAATAAGGGTAATTTTGTCAACTTTTATATTCTAATATTTTTGTGAATATGTATTTATTAATATTGTATTTTGGAGATTAGTTTAGTTGGGTTTGAGTTTCGTCTAGTTTTGAGTTGTATTAGTGGCCCGGTAGCTTAGACTCTAGTCGGGACCCAATGATTAGCTAGACATGGCCCACAAACCCAACTTGTTATGCTAGTGCATTTAAACTAATCCCACATGACAAGTTTAGTCATTTAGAGTTTAGAAATTTGACCAATTTGATCCCAAATCCTTGTATGACTTAAATTAACCAAAGGGGACCTATTAGGACCATATTAGACATTTTCTATTGGCCCAAACCTAACTCTTATGGCAGCCAAGAGAGGGAGGGGGATTCATCTCCATAATTTTATAGTAGCCTCTATTTTCTTCTATTTGGTGTTCATCCCCAACTTGAGAGCAAACCCCTTTGTTTTCTCCCTCAAATCCGCTCATTCTTCCACCAAATCCTTTCATTCTTGCAAGGAGAAGGAGCCTACAAGGATTGTGGAGCCAAGAGCAAGAAGGGGAGTCCATTTGCTAGAGAAGTCCGTGTCGGATCCGTGTCCTTTGATTGAATCATTGGGATACAACTCCCAATAAGTATCTCTCTCAAAACCCTCTCTATTTCATCTTTTATTTGCATATTTGTTAGTTGTAAACCCATAGGAACCACCCCCATGCATGTACCACCCTTAGGTTTGATTTTGAGGCTCTTTTGTGTCCTCATTAGGAAGTTAGGATGGGTTTTGTGTCACCCAAGAAAAAATTCCGAGGGTGGCCCACCAAGTGTTTGTGTTTATGCCCCCATTGACCATTTTAACTTCTAATTTCAGATTTAGATGTGTTAGAGAATAGTTTAGCCATGGTTAGAATGTCCCATTAAGTTTTCATATAGATACCTATGTATGTATCCTTATATTTTGGCCTACAAATCATATTTTTATGTAGAGATATCAAAATTGGTATATATTGTATATACTGGACTATTTTAGTATGTTTTGTATATATATATATATATATATATATATATATATATATATATATATATATATATATATATATATATATATATATGAGGGAGTGTGTGTTGGTAGTGCCTTGTGTTGAGTGTGTTTGTATGTGTGTGTGAGGAGAGGGAAGGATGAGAAGAGGTTTTGTTTGTGTGTTTATGTGAGAGTGTGTTAGTGAGTAGAGAGGGGGAGAATGATATGTGTTTATGTGTGAGTGTTTGAGTTTGTGAGAGGAAGGAGTGTGTGTTTGTGTGTTTGTAGAGAAGGGGGATGAGAGGAGATGTGGATGTGTGTTGTGTTTGCATGTGTGTTTGTGCTTGAGGGGAGAAGTGCTTGTCTGTTAGAGTTTGTATGTTGTTTAGTGTGTCTTGTATAGTGTATGTTAGTAGAGGGGGAAATTGATATAGAAGTGTGCTTGTGTGTTAGTGTGGTGAGAAGAGAGACGGTGGATTTGATATATGTTAGTGTGTGTTGTGGATTGGTTAGTGTGCTAGATATATGTGTGTGCTTGTGGGAGTGATAGGTAGGGAGAAGTGTGTGTGTTATGTGATTTAGAGAGGGGGAAGGATTATAGCAGCAGAATTTACTGTAGCAGCAGCTGTAGGCTGCTATAGGCAGCCACCATAGCCCCCTTTACAACCCCACTTTAACCCCTTTGCAACCATTGACCACTTTGCTCCCATTGCCTTGGTGTGTGTGAGTGTGGGTAGTTAGTATCTCATTAGAAGTTAGAGGGATAGTTAGATATAAGATAGATAGTTAGTATTGTTTAGGAGAGTTGGATAAATTAGTGTCTATGTTAGATGTGTTAAGATAGAGTCTATATATGTTAGAAGTTAGAAGAGTTGTAGTTAGATATCTATATATATAGTTAGTGTTATACATATATGTTAGTATCTTAGAGATTAGGATACTAGAAGGTAATGGGTTAGATATCTTAGGATAAGATATAAGTTAGTATCTTAGGGTAAGATATAAGTTAGTGTCTGGGTTAGAAGTTAGTGTGCGTGTGTGTGTGTGTGTGTGTGTGTGTGTGTGTGTGTGTGTGTGTGTGTGTGTGTGTATTGTCACGACCCGCACCCACTGTGAGGGTACGAGTACGTAACAACGCCCAGCCTATGCCGCAGTGTCGGCGGTAGAACGCTGTCCTAGGTCAACATCTAACAATATAAAGGTACATGTACAGTATATACACTCCGAATGGAGGTGACATAACAAATACAGCCTCAATCACATCTAAGGTAGAGCATGATAAAAGATAGATAGATAGATAAGAACAGAATGAATCCACAGAGAAAACAATCCAGATAAAGTCTAAGATAAATACATATCCAGTAACATCTCATGAATAAACTTCCAGTATATACAATAATGTATCAATGAGAAGATAAGGTGAGAGTCTAAGCTAGCAGTCTAGACCACTGGTGGTAGATCCTCTACTGCAAGTGGGTCCAAGTCACAAGTGTCTAAAGCTGCACCATAGTGGGTAGACACCAGAGCCTCATCATTCACTGTAAAATTTTCAACAGGTCCAGTTAGGACAGGAGCGAGTACAGTACATCTCAACAAAATCATAACATGTTAGGAAATATAAACATGCTAGAGAGTAAGATACAGGAAACTGAAGAAATAACATGATAAAAAGAAAGAGAATGTAAGTAAATAGCTACAGTGTATAGAGAACTAACAGTGCTAGTGATTCAGAGCACAAGATGGTTATGTAAACGGCACGATGTTGTACACGAGTAATCTATAGAGGTTGTACACGAGTAATCTACTGGATTGAACACATAACCACTTCTACTCCCCCGTCCCAATCAGTACACAAGGATCTAGCCAAATTATGTTATTGTACACGAGGGTCATGTGAATACATGGTTATACACGATTCACACATTTCGTACACGAATGTCACGAATACAAGGAGTACACGATGCTCACGATAAAGTACACGAACACGAATACCCGATGTATCCGCTAAGGGGATAACATCGTACAACAAGATCCATATAGTACTAATCCGTGTTACCAACGTGTCAGCATCATGTAAAGTAATCTACAGCAGGAATATAATCCTAAACAAGATATAAAATTATTAGAGAATATACTCGCCTATATCCTGAGAATCTGAAGGATATCTACTGTCCGAGGAGTGGTGTCTGTCTCCAATAGAACAGTACAAGTCACAACAAGTCCAGAATGGTAATAAAATGCACTACAATGCATTCTACATGAATCTAGGTCAATCTAGGCCAAAGTCAACTCTTGGTCAACTCTGGTCAACCCTAGAAGTCAAACTAGGTCAACTAGGTCAAACCTAAGTTAACAAGTCTATACTAGTCTATTCTAGGTCTAACAAGGCTACACAAGTCTAACTAGTCTCTATACTGACACACAGATACACCCATAGGCTAAGAGCCTAGGCTATAGGCTATTAGGCAATATCATGCCTAAAACCAACCTATAACCTATATTACATGAACACATGACAATATCTATATCTAAAATATAATACACATTAGCATATAGGTTACCTATAATATATCACACATTTCATATATATCTAGTATATATAATAGTACACACACATTATATAGGGTACATATATATATATCTCAATTACATATGTATGTACATTCACATATATATAGAGAATAGGAAAAGGAATGTGGTGTACATGTGTGTGTGTGTGTGAAATAGACATGTGTATGCAAGAGGGCATGTGTGTTAGTGAGACACTTGTGTGTGAGACAGAAAATAGGAAACAATGAGTGATACATGTGTTCAAACCAATGAGTTAACTAGGAAATCAGTGAAATGTTAGGAGAAAAACAGTTCAGGAAATAGGAGAATCAATTATCAGGATTCAGGAATGAAATGGATCAACCAATGTAGTGTTAGGCAATGTAAAACAGTGGCTAACTATGTAACCTGGAATCAGTGAATACTAGAAAATAGTGAAGTATATATTATCCTGAATCTAGTGAGCTAACAATGTATGAAAACAGTGGCATTAACAATGTGAAAACTGGAATACATTTCAGTTAAGTAGGGAAACATGAATCTCAAATTATGAAAAACAGTTAGGATATTTAAGAATACATCACTCAATATCAGTTAATGTTAAGGAAGCATAAATCTCAGGTATAGCAATTCCTGGAAAATAGTGATTACACTGTGTAAATGAAAACATGGCATGGGGGTGTGTAGGCAATAACAGTAAACCGTGAGCTAACTAACCATAAAATCTGGAAAAAGTAGTTGACAGTTAACTAATGAATAAAACATTCATTCAAATCAGTTAAGGAAAGGGAATGGAATCAATTGACAGGAAACCAATCCCAGTTTTCTTAATTTCGAATTCAATTTGAACCAACACATTATCAAAAATCCCATTCTCAAACAAAAGCCCAAATTTGAATTGCAATATTTCATTAACATGGACAAACAATCATGTAGGACAAATTTATAGTTAAAAACATCAATAGAAACTGGAATTTAAATATTCAGAAATACTGAAAACCCAAGTATCAGACATGGTTTTCAGTCGAACATGCCATTTAACCCAAATCGAAACCAAATTCACATCAATACCTATTCTATTATGTAAACTTATTCTAATATAGATAATTAGACATGATTAGAATCTAATTAACAATTTAAAACACAATTTAAAACATTAAAACTGAATTTAAAAAGAGAAACCCAAAACAGTGCACTGATACGTACAGTGCATTCCCCATGCACGCGCGATATCGTGTCCGACATGACACGAGAGGTCGTGTAACTTGACACACGTGGTGTCAGTGGATGCCCCATCGTGTGTGTCAAGTATCACGTGTCCTAGTGGCGTGTCCTGCACGCAAAAGACCCCGAGCATCAGGGGAGCTACAGTACCCGCGCGCGCTCGTGTGCACCCGCGTGTTCCCGTATCCGTAGCGACACGACACGACACCAATACGTGCTCAGAACACTAGAAACACCTAAGCAAGGTTAAAACCTAAATTTCTATTCAAATACATTTCAGAAAACAAATCGGAATGCCCTTTGGGGCATTTCATCAAACACCTATATACATGGACTGATACGTGTCCGATACGGACAAGAATCGGTCTCGAAACCTCGGGTTAGCTATTCCTACAGTTAGGTTAGGCCTAGGGCTTCCTAAATATGCAATAAAAACAACATTCTATGGAGTAGATTTGAATTTACCTATGGGTTTGCAAAGCTCAAAAAGCCCCAAATGAGAATGGATCCTCAAGCCACCAAAACTCTCCCAAATTGTTTCTCCCCTGAAATTTCTCAATACCAACAGCAAGTAGAATAAATTTATGACCTATTACAATTAGTTTGGGTGGAAAAGGAATTGAAATGGAATTTCTAGGAATTATTGAAGATGGAGACTCACCTCTTTCTCAAACTTGCAAATATTTCTAAAGGAGGCTAGCCCTAACTTCTAGGAAGGATTAAATAGGTGGGAATCCCTAGGCTAGTGTGGCCGGCCAAGGGTGGATTAGGCTAGGGTTCACTTGGTGTTGGGCATTGGGCCTCTAAGGCTTAAGTCATAAATCATGACTTGTGAAACCACAAGCCATTAGCTAGCCTAATAAATTCTTAATCTCTCCAAATAAGTTCTAATTGGTTTGATATCACTAACTTAGGTCAAGCTAGGGTTTCATAACCTAACCAAGTAGTCAAGACCTAGGTTAGCTTTTAGGACAGTCTCCTAAGTCAACACTAGTCAAGGTCAAATATAGCACCAAATCAAATATACTAAAAATCACTAAAAATTCTAATAATTATAATTAATACTAAATAATTCTAATTAATTCCAAAATTTTAAAAATGGCCAAAACACCCTCAAGCTAGAAAAGTGGTAGTGACATATATATATATATATATATATATATATATATATATATATATATATATATATATATATATATATATATGTCACTAAAATATATATATATATATATATATATATATATATATATATATATATATATATATATATATATATATATATATATATATATATATATATATAAATATATATATTTTATATATATATATATATATATATATATATATATATATATATATTTTAGTGACATATATATATATATATATATATATATATATATATATATATTTATATTTATATATATATATATATATATATATATAATGTTAGAATTCCTAGTTTGGATATCTATGTTAGATAGTTAGATATCATAGAGTTAGGATACTAGAAGTTACTATATTAGATGGAATAGTTAGTATCTCACTAGGAGTGGTATCCTAGTTAGTATCTTACTAGTATTAGCATCCTAAGTTAGTATCTAGAGATAGCTAAGTTAGTATGTTGGATTGTGAGTGGTATCTTAGGGTATCTAGGATAGTGTCATGCCCCAGAACCAGAATACTGGAGAGCGGGGGCAGACATAGCCAGCTACGTATAACGGAATGGAATCTACACCGCTATACGGTCACGGCTGTCTAGATATGTGAGGATTTCACTACAATCCATCAGTCTCTTAAGGTCATAAAATAGCCTATTGTTTCAATCTCAACCAACTAATAATAGTTACAAGATGTCAGACCACCAAATGCACAATAGTAAGACGTCCCATACATTACATATTTGGAATGATCATGAAGCTAGTCGTTACAAAATGTGAGGACTAGCAAGAGTTTAGTCATACATGATCAACCCCCGGGGCTTGTCAATCATGTTACAGCCCGTAGGCAGACAGTAAGTAAGTACAATCGAGCTAACACTTGCTCGTCGGCTAAACGCCTCAAAAGAATAATTTACAATATTACAGTGGGAGAACAAAAGAAACCCACTCGATGCCCTGGTTACGCCTGGTGACCATCATCGGGCTGAAAAGCAGGGAGATCTTTTGGTGCTGCTCCGGTATCTGGCCATACAAAACCAGCTGGGTCAGACCCCAGAAAGAGCAAGTGCCACAAAGGAGGCTTCACTTAAGAACTAAAACCAACAAATCATTAGCATTCCATATGTAAGAAAACAACAATCAGTAACACAGATTGAGGTTTGTGCACTACCAATGCACTTGCCCCAATCAGAGAAAATAATTAAGAGAAGCATTATTAACATAAAAGAACTGGAGAATCATGCTAAAATAAAATATAGCTGGACAATATATGAAGGGAAAACGAAGGTACTATTCTGGAAGCCAGGTTACAATCCTTAAACCAAACAAGGACCGAGATTGTAACCTTTCGTCTAAACAGAACTTAGTCTCTGATCATTTATTGCTAAAGGTGACAATCATTAAGGTGAAAATGAGAGTACAATGATAAAAGTGACAATGAAGAGTACAATACACTAGAGTGACAGTAGAGTACAATCACTATAGTGATAATCTGGAGTGACAATCATTCAATCATTCTGGTACAATCTTGCAATCAATCACTTCTAGACAACACTATACTGGACTAGACTCCATCCAAACAATCACGGCCAATCATTGCCTACGGCTTTCTACATTAACTAACTAGGGTTATCACAATCCTAGTTACTAGCAAGATACAATGAGATGCTCCAAGTAGTCACAGGCCCTGCAGCTATCCAGGTTATCCAGGCGAACATTATAGTGACAATAGAGTTCAATCATTAAAGTGACAATGGAGTTCAATCATTAAAGTGACAATGGTGGGTGCCCCACATAACAGTGGGCTGGAAATGTGCCCTACTCGTCGGCAGGCTACAAGTCCAAACATTTGCGGCCGGGATAACGGGATCGCCTGTACTGGGGAACATCTCTTCATGTCTAGTGAATTATACTAGTCATTAACCTTAGTCCATTTCAATAGGTACTCCTGACCGTGGTACTCAGGAGTCCCCTCCTAGACATGACGCAAGACAGGACTGGATTATTTGTACAAGCACAATCGCCCACGGTGTCCAGGTTACTGATACAGGTCATGTCATGTCAGGTAGCCGTCGCAACAGCTATTCGAGATAATCATGTCAGGTTTATCATATCAAGTGTACTAGTCAGGAGTGCGCCACGATGGGCCACTATCAGTTCATGTCAGGTTATTATGTCAGGAGTGCACCACTACGGGTCACTATCACGTCATGCTCAATTATCAATTCCAAACATAACAAATGAATTCATGATTTTTAAGTTCAGGACAAAAGGCGTAAGGATATAAAATGGGCGTAAAAATATACAATAAGGGGTAAATGTGTACTCAAGTTATACTAAAGTTACAAGATAAATATAACATTAATAATCGCATACAAATAATAAGACAAAGCTCGAGAAGACTCCATGCGGCTCAGGAATCTGAGTCCATGCGGCTCAGGGAATGAGCAGGGTTCTATGCGGTCCAGGGAGTCCTAGCCTTATGCGGCTGAAGGGGAATCGGGCTTATGCGGCTAAGACAGCACATCTCATGCGGCTCAGGGTGACGGGTCTCATACGGCTCAGAGAACGAGCCTCATGCGGCTGGGTCCAAGCAAGGGTCATGCGGCTCAGGACGGGTCAGGATGCATGCGGCCCGAGATGATACGGGTTTATGCGGCTCAGAAATGTGGTGCTTATGCGGCCAGCGGGAGATGGGTCATATGCGGCCGGGAGAGACTAGTCCTTATGCGGCTGGGAACGAGTAGTCCCATGCGGCCAAGATAACAGGGACTCATGCAGCTCAGTCTGAGCAAGGCTATGCGGCTGGATCCAAGTCAAGTCTCATATGGCTGGGAAAAGACTTGCCGCATGATTGTTCATGCGGTCAAGTACTCAAGAAGTCTTATACGGCTGGGGAATTCCATGCTGCCAGTAGAACTCGCCGCATAGAGTTATGCGGCTGAGTCCATGCGGCCAGACTGTTCTTCTTCTCCAAGTTTTTCGAGAAGAAGAGCTAAGCAACCATGGCTTCCAAGCAATGTAAAACTTCCATCCAGAGCCCAAATCCGAACTTCCATAGATCAAAATGGGGTAGAACAAAATGCTCTACAACATGGAACCATCAAAACTTGGAAATAACAAGATTAAGTAGATCAAAACCCAAAAAATCTAAAAAATAATATAAACATAGATCTACAAGAATCTAGCCATGGAAAGTGAAAATGCCAAGTTCTAAAGTAAGTTAGAATGCTGTAAGGAAGATGATGGAGCAATAAAATTGGAGTTCCCCCATGAAGCAAGATGTACTTGCCTAGCTCTCTCTCTCTTGGTAGGTGCAGGAGTTAATGGTGGAGAAGAAGAAGATATTAATGAAGAGAGAGAAGGAGAAAGGGTAATAAATACTATGGGTGGTGGTAGGTAGGGGGTTCACCCCTTGGTTCATGATGAACCAAGCAAACCAAACCATGCCGAACCAACCCAAGAATAAACCAAGCCAAGATAAACCAAGGTGAACCTAGTCAAGGCCAATAAACTCTCTCTCTAGAAATTTAAACCAATTGAATCATGAAATAAACCAAGCCTCACTAATCCAAAAAAAATAAACCAATGAACCATTAAAACTATTCAAACTATCGATGCCAATAAAACCAAGCCAGTACAACATAAACCAAGATAACTAATCATGACTAAATAAAATATGGGTCCAAAATACGTATACGTACACTAAATACGTATCACAAATTTGGGACATTACAGATAGTATCCTAGAGGGGTATTAGTATGTAAGGTATTGGTAAGGTAATGGAAATTACCTATAGCCTAAGGGTCAAATATTAGCTAAGGTATGGGGTATATCCTAAGATAGCTAGGGTAATGAGATATTACCTACTAGCCTAGAGTTAGATGGTTATCTTTGGCCTAAGATAGATAGTTAGATACTAGACTAAGGTAATGTGGATGTTAAGGTATTGAGATTTACCTTTTACCTACAAGGTAAGTTTACCTTAGCTTAAGGTAATAGGTTTACCTTATTACAAGGTAAGGTATTGGGTTTACCTTCAAGGGGGTTTACCTAGGTAACTAAGGTTAGATATCTAAAATATTGGTTAGCTAGTAGCTTAGGGTAGATACTAGATATCTAAGATTGATATTGGTAGCTAAGGTATATGTTTACCTAGATTAAGGTATTTATACCTAGACCAATGTATTGGTATTGGGATACCAATATGACCAAGGTATATGGTATCTTAGTAGATAAAGGTTAGGAATATGGTGTTTGACTTAGATTTGACCTTGTTTGACCAAGGTTGACTATTTTGATTAAAAGTCAAAGTAGTCAACATCTAACCTAGATTAGACTAGAAGTTGACAAGAGTTGACCAGCTGACCAATAGTCAACTGTAAGTCAACTATTGACCCAATTTGACCTAGAATAGACTAGGAGTTGACCAGTTGACCAAAAGTCAACTATAGGTCAACCATTGACCCAGTTTGACCTAGAATGGACTAGATGTTTACCAGAGTTGACCAGTTGACCAAAAGTCAACTGTAGGTTAACCATTGACCCAGATTGACCTAGTATGACTTAGATTGACTTAGCATGACCTAGTTTGACTTTGTTAGACCTAGTATAACTTAGATTGACTTAGCATGACCTAGATTGACCTAGTTTGACTTTGTTAGACCTAGTATGACTTACTTTGACTGAGTTTGACCTGATTTGTATAGCATACACTAGAAATCATGCATAACACTGTTAAACCCTATTTAACTCATGTATATATTATCTTTAGTTCTCTGACTTCACTCTGAGCCTCGATACATTATTGATATTTTTCTACCAGATCTCAGGCGAGTACATTCTCTGATAGTATTTCTGTTTTATGATATCATTTATGTTTCTTGTATTTAGTATAGATATCCTGGTCCTCTTGACACATTGTTCACACGGATTAGTATTTGTTTGGATCCCGTCATAAGATGTTATTTCTTGTACTCCTTGGTATACCTTGTGCAAGACTCCTTATTTCTCGTGCATTATGTAGGCACGATTCCTAGGAGGGGCTCATGACCTTCTCAGAGAATACGTGTCATGACGTGTCATGGTTGGATCCACTATACTAGTCAGGGGCAGGGGTATTAGCGTAGATATGTGATCAATACCCACCTTGTATCAAGTCTTGAACCTTGAATATTGTTAATCATACACCACATGTATGATTAACCAGGCCAAATCTTGTATCATGTTCCTAAGCCGATCACATGTTGAAACTAGTGTTAAACTCACATAGATAGTAGTTTTCCTGATTCATGTACATGATATACAATGTTCTCTTGTTCTTACATTCATTTACAGTCTTGATATGCCTTACCATGATTCATGTACATACCACTTTACCATATATATTCTCTCTATTTACTGCTACATTTTTAATATCATCTAACTAGAATTGTTATTGAAGATTTGTGCTCGTTCCATCCTGACTGGATATGTTGATAAAATTTTACAGATTATGGCGAATACGAGTGCCCTACCTACTATGGTCCTCATGACGTAGTGGACGTAGACCGGGAGACCCTTGTCCAGCATGGGTTAGTTCCAGCCGATGAGGCATTAGTGGTAGCTCAGCTAGATTAATTTAGTACTGGACTTTGTCTCCAGATTATATTTTGGCTTGTTATTATTTTAGTATTTGTATTTGAGATTATTGACTCTGAGACTTTGGACTTGTATTATTCTGTGTTAGATTTTCTGGATGACATTTTTATACCTTGTTGTCATTATTTTTTAGTATCATCTATCTTTCTTAGAATATTGTGATTGAGTATATTATATTGTCATTGCTTGTCCTCCGTTCGGAGTTCACCATTCTCGACAGGTTTTGATATTATAATTATTGTTAGATAGTAGACCTAAACATCGTTCCACGCCATTTCTACGGCGTAGGCTGGGACGCTGTCATGCACTCGTGCCCTTACTCCGAGTGTGGGTCATGACTGAAGGGTCTTCCCAAAACTTGGGCCACTAAAACCGGCGGGTTCGTGAGATATCTTTTAATATCTTCGAAGGCTTGTTGGCATTCCTCGTTCCATACAAAGGATACCTCTTTCTTCATCAACTCGGTAAAGGATTTACAACGTCCTGAGAGATTGGAAATAAACCTCTGGATGTAGGCTAAGCACCCCTTAAGACTGCAGATTTCACGTAGGTTCCTTGGCGGTTGCATTTTGATGATAGACTTTGTCTTCTCCGGATCTACATGAATGCCCTTCGAAGTTACGATGAAGCATAAGAACTTGCCGCTGGACACTCCGAGGAAGGACTTGGCTGGGTTCATCTTCAACTGGTGCATCCTCATCAAGTCGAAGACGATTCTTAGATCATGAAGGTGATCACCTCGAAAGCGACTTTTGACAGCGATATCATCAACGTAACATTTGACTGTCTTACGCAGGTGTTTACGGAATATGATACTCATGGCACGCTGGTACATAGTGCCCATATTCTTCAAGCCAAAGGGTATTACTGTGTAACAGAATACCCCCATCGAAGTCCGAAAGGACGTATGTTTCTCGTCATCTGGAAACATCTTGATCTGGTTATAACCGGAGTAACTGTCCATGAAAGACATGCGCTTAAATCTGCAGGTGTTGTCTACCATCACATCAGTGATCGATAACAGGAATTCGTCCTTCGCACAAGCGGCGTTCAGATCGCAAAAATCTAAACAGACTTGGATCTTCCAATTTTTCTTAGTAACTGGGACGATATTGGCCACCCAGTCTGGATGATGTTCCTCACGGATGAAGCCGCTCTTTATAAGATTGTTGACTTTTTTCTCGATAGCGTTCATGGTATCAGGGCGGAACCGTCATTGCTGTTGCTTCACTGGCTTAGCTTTAGGCAAGATATTCAGTTTGTGTATGACGACATTTATGTCTAAGCCCGACATATCTTCGTAGCTCCAGGCAAAGACGTCTATGTATTCTCTTACAAGCTCAATAAGAGACTCACGATCTTCTTCTTTCAAACTATTGCTGATAAAGATCGATTTGGAAGAAGGGTCATCTCCTAAGTCAACTTGTACGACTTCATCTTCAGTAGGCGATTCATGCAACTCGTCTATTGGGCTTCGATTTGTTGAGCCCATTATTTTATTTTGAGGGTTCGAAGAATAGCTCATCGTCTTCATCGACCTGGTCTGTTGATGTCATATTCACTGACAACGTTCTACGAAACACTTCCCTGATACTGGTGTTGAAGTACATGAGGAGTCTGAGGAGGAGGAATGTGTCACTACCCTGTATCGCGGGACTCTGGGTGCTTTAGGAGGGATATATCCGAGACCATTGCGAGTCTTCTGGTGATATTAATCAGACTTACCGTTGGGAATATTAATCTAGAACGACAAATGCCGACCCTTTTCGTAATTGAGACCCATATTGTTGTTCAAGTCATAACCCATCTTCTGGATGATGTGCCTGACTTGCAGGGTATAGTGGTGAACCTGAACTGAACCGACTTCGGGTTCTGGCTCACAAAGAGTATGAGTTCAGGAGCCGTCTACTCGGCCAAAGATGATAGGCTCTTCTCTTTCTTTTCTTGCCAGTATTGTAAAACAGGTGCCACGCATAGGAAGCACTTGTTCTGCAGAATAAATAGACACGATTTGCATCTGAAGTGACAAACCCAAGTTTTGTTCCAAAGCATAAGCAGGGAAATCAGGGGAGTACTTCAAGGGCATTCCTTTGTTGATAAAGTCGGACAAATCGTCCTCAGGAATTACACTGTCATAAGCGAGAAAGTTGGGCACAACAACATCATTAAGATCTCTACCCCCAGCTCTTGAGATAGGCAAGGATGGAGTAGGATGAGGCGGACCCCGCAACTTTACCACAATCGACTCGACGGAAGGGTTTCTTCTTATCGGCGATTTGCCCTTCAATCGCACCACCAAAGGAGTTGTAGCTTGACTGTAGATGTTACAGGGCGTTCCTTAGTAGCTGGTGTTCCTTTCAACCGGACTACTAAAGGAGTGGTAGCCTCTTATATGGGTGTCTTAGGGTGTTCTTTTAGGCACACTTTTATTGGCTCCTCGGAGGCAGTTTGTGCCTCGGCTTCATCATCAGCGTCTTCGCTTGAGTCCCTCTAGTATTTTCTTCAGAACAGCTGAGACTTAGTGTAGTAAACCTCAAACCCTTTAAAGGGGTCAATATCTGCGAACTTTATTTTTATCACCCCGTCACTGTTGATATATTTGAAGCATTGGTGGAGGGTGGATGGCACGATCATGTGCTCATGGATCCAAGGTTGCCCCAACAGATTGTAGCAGACATCTGCATCGATGACATAGTAAGTTGCTTCAGTCTACAGGTCGCCAATTTGAATCTTCAAGCAGATTTTCCCTTCTTGATAACTCTTGCCATTATTGAAACCGCTGATTATGGTTTGTGTTGCGGAAAGCCAATACATAGGAATACCCAGTGTATGTAGCAGATGATGGGGGATGACTCTTACGAACGAACCAAGGTCGATATGCATACGATCGACCTTGACAGCACTAATGTACCCTGTATAATACAGGGATCGGGTATGCCTATTATTCTTCAGCAGCATATCTTATTGTGAGAACGTGATATTAGGCATAGGCTCTATCACACTGTAGTATGTGGTACATGCAGCATGGTCCTCATTCGGCTATTGGATATATCCCAAGTAGGATTCAGCATTCTGTAATGCCTCCGTCAAAGCTTCTTAGGTCTTCTTGGAGAGACGGAGAAGCTCGAAAAGCGACAGTCTGGCTGGGGTGTTGGTCAATTGAGCTAGTATGTCAAAATTGTAGGATCGGTCCAACCCTGCAGCGGTGTCCTTTCGGAGGGGCTTGTCAAAATGCCCTTCTTTGTATTTTTGTTTGTCCACCGTTGGCGCTTGAGATGGACCCGGCTCAGAAGTACCAGAAACTACCGATGTTGTGACCGACATTACCTCTTTTCCAGGGGCCTGGTCATAATTACGTGAATATTCTAAACCAGTCTGAGTTGCTTCGGCCCTTTCTTTATTCGATAAGGCAGAGACAACATTGCAAGATTTGTCCTTCCTGCCCTTGGTCTTGACAGCACGACGTGGGGCAGGTTTTATTAGGTTGTCGGTGAGATCGGGATGCACCCACATGACCTCCCTTCGAGGTGTTTTGACGGGGACTAACCCCGAGGCTTGAGCATTCGGGAGGTTAACGACCTCTATAGTTGCCTTGGGGATTGGGATGACGCCATCATGTGTCTCCGTAGGCAAAAACTAGCCGAACTAGAGGGTTACCATGTTGGCGAAGACCACTTTTTCCTCAAAGTCCAACGATAGTACGTTGGCGTCCACTAGCCGCTGTATGTGGTTCTTCAGGATATGTTAGTCTTTAGTCATGGTGAACATACCATGGTAATGGCAGTATTTGGGATGATCCACCCTGTCTACTTCTTCGGGACGTCTAGGATGTGGAAGTGGAAGTTTCTTGCCCTCGAGCAAGACGTTAAGTAATTCTAGGGCATCCTCATCCTTGAAGAAATAATTCCTCTTTTGGATTGGGGACCTTTCAGGTTTCTGAACGGGAGGTGCACCCCAGTTGAGACTTGCGGTCATAACTTGTTTTGCTTTGGGTGCAGTGTTGTTAAGTGCTGCGATAGGCCTCCTGCCTTTCTCGTTTGGAAGGCCCATTCCTAGTAAATGGGCTTCTTTGGCTTTCCTCTCAGCGTCTTCGATATTAATAATAAATGCTGCCCAATCTGTGTGGCCGAAGGAGCCAGTCCACAGTCTCGCCATAGAGGATAAACCTTTTCGGCAAGTATCTATCAAGATCACTTCAAAAAACCCCGACTGTAGTCTCAATGCGGCCTGCCGAAATCATTCTATATAAACTCGAACAGGTTCCTTGTCCTTCTGAGTGGTATCCATCAGCGTGGACATTAACATGTCCATCCCCGGCTCATAGAATCAGGACATGAATAGATGCTGGAGGTTGTCAAAGGTTGATGCCGAGTTGTCTTGCAGACTACAGAACCATTCGTAGGCAACCCCTCTCAATGCGCCAACGAATAGTTTAGCAAGAAGGGCATCATCCCTTGGTAAATACCCCGTCATAAAGTTGAAATGGTTGAGATATTGACGGGGGGAATCCTTTTCGTCGAAAGGAGTGATAGTCACGGGCTTGAATTTGGGAGGGTAGATTACCTTGTTCCATTCAACCGAGAAGGGTTGGTTGAGTCCCAGTTTTTACTAATATTCTTGTCTATCTTTGGCGTCAGCTCTGGCTCTGAGATCCCGGATGGTATCAAGGACTTCTTCCGATACTGCTGGCCCAGATGCTTATGGTAAGGTGTGATCACTCGCCGCGGGTGGTAATACTACGTGGTGACTCGTAGTTGGAAGATTTGGGGCATTGTACTCCCCCATTATTTCCCGGGTCCAGGACCAGTACCGGTGGCTGGAATGAGGTTTGAGCTGCTTTCAGCTCTGTTATAGTTTTTGTCAGAAGCGCTAAGCTGGCGTTCATGGACTGCATCATTTCTTCGATCATTTCGAAGCGTCGGCTGTCTTGAGACCTCTGTTCATCACTCGTCATGTGTGATGGCACGATGCAAGTACGGATCGACTATCCACTCTCTGTTCCTGACTCCCATGCCTTGCTGTCGACAGTGTAGGCGATCATCTGGGAGAAGTTACCCGGATCGAGTTTCGGAGTGTCCCAAGTTTTTGAGTTTTTGGAAATATGCTGGGAGTGGGTACCCCCGGCCTCTCTTTCTTCAGTTTTGAGGAAATCATTATCCCTTTGGAACATCGAATTGTGGTACAACATCAAGGTTTGGCTACCCCCAGGTCCTTGGAAGAGCAAGGGATGGGAGTCCTCGGTCAGGTCAGTGTTTGGTACTGAGCACTGACCACCTCCAGTTTTCACGATTCTGGATTTAAAGCAAGTGTGCTGAAACACCCTGGTGTTGGGCACTACCAACTTGATGCTCTTGGGTCGATTCTTGGGTGTACCAACTGAAGAGTTGAGATTCTTTTCAGCCAGAGGAGAGTTCCTTGCAGCATGGCATGAGGCAAAGAGAGGTTCCTCTACGTTGTCCGCTTGCAACTGTTCACCAAGGCAGCATCGAGCGAATGTAGCAGGTTGTAGCCGTTGAAATATGGACTGCCTTTCCGGGACTGTTGCAGATTTTGTGCAACAGCAGTTGACAACAATACTAGCACACGTATGTACACCTAAAGGTATTTCGTACGTAGTATTTGTTATGGTCTCCACCTCTCGGCGTTTCTGATTAATTACATGATGCAGGTCATAGGAGGGGAGCTTCACCTTCACGCCTCCCCGGGTAGACCGAGTGTTGTGGCACACAAGTGGATGTAACCCCAGACTCGGTTCCTGAGCCTGCAGAATGTTTAGGCATTTGGGAGACTCTGGAACTTGGTCTGACCCTGGCGCAGAGGTGCGCGAGCAAGGTCTATGGAGCATTCCGTCTGGCGTGCGCATCACCACAAGAGGCGCACACCTTGCTATAGCGTGCGAGGTACGTGTAGCCCTCGCCTTTGTTCTGGTTTCAGACTTGCCATGTGTTACGCCTCCTTTTGAGATCGTCTCACACACTTGAGGTCTGCTGCCTCCCACGGTTCTGAATTGGCCCTGGGTCGATTCTTTTTCGCACCTATTGGTAGGCGCACGCTTTCCGTGAGTGTTGGACTTCCCCGAGCTATGTGTCTGAGCAGGTTTGGGGAGGGAAGTTATCGGCGCGCCTCTGAGGGTTGCACCGGTGCATGTTGCTCTTCTTCAGCAGGTTATGGGTAAGATGTACGAGCTTTAGGCACACACGTCTTCTTCATCTTATTAGACTTCAACAGTCTAGGAGAAGAGCCTGCACTATCCCCTGAGAGCATTTCCTCAAATACAGATTGGTCGAATTTGACGACCAGCATCAGTGTAGTGGTTTCGAGCATGGCCGTGTCAGATTGTGTCACAGCCTTTCCTTTAGAGGAGAAGAACGTCCCCAGCAGAGTCGCCATCTTGTTCAACATCGCTTCCGAGCTTGAGAGTAGGCCACTGTGAAGGTTACGAACGAGAATACGAAGAGGAACTCCTGGACGGGAATCCCTTGATCGTACTTTGTTTTTTATCTGGGTTGTGACGGTGGAGGGTTGTTTCTTTACTCCGTTGATGATCTGACTGAGAGAGGGAATTGTCGGTCTCAACTTTACTAGCTGAGGGGAACAGCAAGGACTCTCCCTTGGATGCTCGGGACTTCTTGAGGTACTCGGGAATCGGAAGGAATCGACCTTTTTAAATGGAGGAGAAGTCCTCATATTTATAGTTGATAGGGGTGAAGCTCATGCGCCTTGGAAATTGCAGGCTCAAGCTTCAGCTTGCCACGTGGTGCCCATAAACAGGGGTCAGTTACAGCCAGGCGCACACTTCACTCATGAGGAAACCATGGCTGATTGCCACGTAGTAGATATTCTGTTGGAGAGAATCTTGAAAGCAGTTCAAACTCGTTCTTCGGCGTGACTAGGCTCTTGACACGTGGCCCACGCCAAGGACGTACACGTGCCTAAGAATCACTATCCTTGGTGTCATGTTCATTATTTGGAAGAACTTGTAGGTACGGGGTAGAAGCATACACGCCTGGGAAGAAGAACTCCAGGCGACACACGCCTGGTTGGTTGAATCATATTGAGATGCTTAAAATGATGATAGTCGCCTTGAGACAGTCGAAATAACTTCATTGATGGATAATCATATTAGAATTGGAGGAAAAAGTGTAACGACGAAATTGGATAGTGCATGTAGTCGAGATTGACGAGAGCGAATGAAATGTTGAAAGGACCCTCGAAATTAATGTTGTTGGAATATGAAAGTTTCTTATGCGAGAGGATAATATGTTGGCTTGATAAATATGAGAAAATATTTGAGTACAAGCGAGAAATGTTACTAGAGTAGAACAATGGTATAATTTGAAGGATGGATCATAATCAGGAAAATTTATGAGTCGCAAACACAGTTTATGGATGCGAACGATAACGAGTACAAGATTTGATCGATGAGAATCGGGGTATCGAAATGAAATGTGGCTACGGAATTTATCAACTTTGGTGGCATGAATGACAATGAATTTGAAAAGAATACTTTGGGAATATTTTGGATCGGTTGTGGGAAATTTTCTCAAGTTGAAATTTGTAACATTTATTGTGTTATTGGTAGGTTGGATAATTGAATAAACGAGTTGGGAATATACGAGATGCTTAGAGCAATCACTGATGTTTGGAAAAGAAGTTACACCATAGCTCGTTCGTTTTCTCTATCACTAAACTTGGCTGAAGTGCATGTATTTCTGGGACGTCTAAAATATGTGTATGATTTCAACTAAGTGGTATGTTGAATTCAAACGAAGCCACAGGAAGGATTACTGTCACGACCCGTACCCTAGGTAGAGGCACAAGTGCGTAACAGTGCCCAGCCTACTCCGTAAAAACGGCGTAGAACGCTGTTGGTCTGCCAGCTAACAAATAGTACATAATAACCTGTCATCTCTGCACAGAGGATATAATATAAAATACTGATAATCTCAATCACAATCTAGTAGGAAGAATCATGGCACAAAATCAAGATAGATATAAACCATAAGTGCAATATCCAGCACAACATAGAGAAAGAGAGTCACAAAGTAATATAGTTATACAATCTCAAAATAATATCACAAACATAAGTAGCAAGTTGGAGACAAAGTCCAGTCAAAACCTATTCTAACTGAGCTATAGCTAAAGTCTCCTCAGCCGGGGCTAATCCCTGCTGAACTAGGGTCTCCAAGTCAATATCCACTACGCCATGTGGGCCGTAGTAAGTACAACAGTCCTCCTCACCGTTATCTGTAATATTTTGTCAACATATCCAGTCAGGATGGAACGAGTACAATCAACTAACAATAATTCACAAGATAGGATAAAAGCTATAAGACTGTAAATAGAGAGTATATACAAGAAATCATGGACGTACATGTAAGTATCATAGCAAGGTAAGCTGTGAATCTAGAGCTAGAACAAGGCAAGTAAAATTGATCATGGCATGTACAAGAATCAAGAATCATCTATCTAAATGTGTGAGTGCTAGCTTCGATATGTGGCCGGCTTGGGTCTGAACAAGGTCTAATGATCTAGCCAAACATACGTGGAGTGTAGGATTGGCATTCACAAGGTCTACAAGAATAAACAAGGCAGATAATGACCACACATCTATGCTAGTACTTTCCGCCCTCGACTGGTAGAGTGGATCCAAACAAGACACGTCACGACACAGATTCTACGAGAAGGGAGCAAGTCTCCTCAAGAATCGGTATCCATATACTGCACAAGAACTACAAGGGGCTTGTACACGATATACCAAGATAACAAGGAATAATATCTTATGTCAGGATCCATGAATACCAATCCGTGTGACCAATGTGTCAAGAACAAGTATATCTACACTAATTACATGAATTATAACAATTATCATAAAATAGAAAAGTTATAAGAGAATGTACTCGCCTGTGCTGTGATAAAATATGTCAACTGAGTCCAATACAGTGCCTCGAGAACCTACAGATGGAATATTGTATCAATATAATGTTCTGGAAGTAAAAGCAAGTCAAACTAAGTCAAACTAATTAAAAGCAAGTCAAACTAAGTCAATCTAAGTCAAAGCAAGTCAAACAAAGTCAATCTAAGTCAAAGGTTGACTTACAGTTGACTTTTGGTCAACTGGTCAACCCTTGGTCAACTCTAGGTCAAATTTGACTAACGTTGACCAACAGTTGACTTTGGGTCAACTGGTCAACTCAGGTCAAGTTCTAGTCAATTCTAGGCTACGGTTGACTTTCGGTTGACTTTTGGTCAAAATATTCAACTGTGGTCAATCGAGGTCAAAACTAGTCTAAGTCCACTATTCCTAACCATTACCAACCATAATATCCTAATTATAACTATATCTTAAAGTAGTAAACTCATATCTTAGTAAATAGGCATTACCTTAACTCACCCTTTCTTACCTTTCCAAGGTAATCTCATTACCTTAGCCTCTATCTCAAACTCTAGATTTCTCTACCCTCATTCTAAGTATTCCTCAACTCCCTACTATGGTATTCTAACTTTTATCTAGTATCTCAATACCGAATCATGGTATCTTGATATCTAAAAAGTCAAAAAGGTAAATCTCATATTACCTTAAGACAAAAAGGTAAAGTTGAGATTTCACTATGGTATCTTGAAAATGCCACTCTATCGAAACTCTATTCTAACTCTATAACCATGTTATCACTTGGTATCCTATTCTAGATACTATCCTACTCTCTAGACTCAACTAGGATACCAACCTATAACATGCTAACTTAAACCATTATCTAACTCTAACTTCTAACCAACATCCTAACTAAATAGATAGCTAACTTAAATACTAAATCTAGCATACAAACTAACTATCACTCAACTCACCCACACTCTAACACATACATAGGAATGAAATATGGGGTATATACATAGGGTTATATAGTGTATATAGGGGGTATATATATGGGGGGTCAATAGGGTGTATTGGAGGGCAAATGGGGTGTATTGGGGGGGTGTTGCTGCTGCTTCAGCTACTGCAACTGCTGCTGATTTATGATACTGCTACTGCTACTGCTGCCTAAGGGCAGCAGCTTGCTGCAGCTGCCCAATGTTGCCCCCCTGGTCCCCTCTACTCCCTCTCCATCTCACTCTCTACTCCCCTCTCTACCTCACTCTCTATCGATATATAATCCATCTAACATCTAATATATATAACACGTCCTATATGTATATAATCCCTCAACTTACAACAAACACATACTCACAAATCACACACACACACACAAATATATACACATACCCTCACACACACAACCCTCAAGAACAACACCACACTCTCAACATTTCCCTCTCTAAACACCAACACATAACAACATACAACCACAAACACTACCACATATATTAATATATACAAATATGGCTCAAAATAGTCCACTATTCCCATATATACCAAATAACACATATATGCATATAAATATGATATGTATGCGTAAAACACATGGCCAAACTTGTAGTAAACCTAATAAAAACTATATGGAGCATATCTAACATGACTAAACTACCCTCTAACTAATCTAAATATGAAATTAGACCTCAACTTGTCCATTTTGGCATTTTCACAAACACGTGGTGTGCCCCCTTTGGAATCTCTCCATAGGAAATACTAATATCAATGCAAATACCAAAAGAGGACTCTATTGAGCCTCTAAAACATTTTAAATGGTGAATCTATCATATAGGGTGGGTTCTTATGGATCAAAACCATAAATATTCAAGAAAAATCAATTTAGAGGATAGGTTTTACCTATTGGGAGTGGAATCCCAATGAAATCTCCAAAGGACAAGAAACCGACACGGACTCTTCTTCCAAATGGACACCTCTCCTTGCTTTGACTCCACAAACACTTGTAGCTCCTTCTCCTTGCAAGAATGAGAGAGTTTGGTGGAGAAAAGAGAAGTTTTGAGGGATTAAACTATGAGATTTGCTCTCAAGTTTTGGGAGGAACCCTAAAATAAGAAAAGTGGCCAAAATAAAAATAAAAGAGATGGAGAAGACCTAGCTCTCTTGGCCGGCACCTTATGGCTAGGGTTTGCTATGTGGAAAAGTCCATGATGCCCCTTCTAAGTCTCCTTTGGCTAATTTAATGAATAAAAAAAGGTTGGCGTCAAAAAGGTCAAGTTTAAGCCATTAATCTAACCATTCTAATTAAGTAGGATTTGACTAATTACACTAACATAAATAGTATGATTTGTGGGCCATGGCTAACTAATCTTGGGGTCCCGACTAGAGTCTAAACTATCCGGGTCTCTAACTCAAGTCGAAACGAGACGAAACTCAAACCCGATTAACTAAACCCCAAAAACACAATATTCGATAAATAATAAATCACAAATATTCTAATTTTGAAAATTACCATTTTACCCTTATTTTGAAAACTGGGGGTGACAAGTCTCCCCCCTAAAATAATTTCGTCCTCGAAATTGAAGGCGAAACTATCACAGCAACAAAAACAGAACAAGGAAAAAAATTTCTACCTCAAGGCTCGAAGAGATATGGAAATCGCTTCCGCATGTCGTCATCTCTCTCTCCAAGGTAGATTCACTTGGAGAGTGATGCCTCCATGCAACTCGAACCAAAGAAATGACCTGGTTCCGGAGCACCTTCTTCCTTCGGTCCAAGATCTCAACCGGCTGCTCTGGATAACTGAGAGTCAGTCCCACCTCGATCTCGGAGTGGTCCAAAACGTGACTGGGATCTGCCACGTACCGTCTCAGCTGCGACACATGGAACATGTTGTGCACTCCCTCTAGTGTAGGCGGTAACTCTAGTCGGTATGCCACTGCACCGACCCTCTCCAAGATACGGAAGGGTCTAATGAATCGCAGACTAGCTTCCCGTCCCGGTCGAAGCTAATCTTGCCACGTGTCGGAGAAATCCTCAGAAACACCATATCACCAACCTAAAACAAAACACAAAACTTAAAGCTTGATCTAAAACAATCACAATCAGACTCAAATACTAGAAAAATCTAAACTATACCTCAAACTCCAACGGTCTCCGGTGGCTATCGGTCCAATGTCGCTGCCTGTCCTGCGCCACCCGAAGTCTATCTCTGATAACTCTGAACTTCTCTGTTGCATCCACTACCATCTCAGGGCCAAGCAAAACCCTCTCGCCGACATCATCCCAAGACAAGGGAGTGCAGCACCTCCGTCCGTATAGAGCCTCAAAAAGTGACATCTCTATACTGGCTTGGTAGTTGTTGTTGTAAGCAAACTCTACCAAGTAAAGGTGGTCCTCCCAAGATCCCCCGAAGTCCAAGACACAGGTACGCAGCATATCCTTGAGAGTCTGAATCGTTCTCTCCGATTTTCCGTCTGTCTGGGGGTGATATGCGGTACTAAACTTGAGCGGTGTGCCTAAGCTAAACTGTAAACTCCTCCAGAAGTAGGAATTGAATCGGCTATCCCGATCCGAGACTATGCTCACTGGAATCCCGTGCAATCGAACTATCTGCCGCACGTATATCTCCGCAGCTTCTCCGTAGACAAACCCACTTTGAAAGGCAAAAAGTGGACTGATTTGGTCAATCGATCAACAATGACCCAAATCGTATCTTCTCCTCCTGGAGAATACGGAAGTCCAGATATAAAGTCCATAGTGATATGCTCCCACTTTCACTTCGAAATGGGTAGTGGCTGGAGCAGACCACCTGGCCTCTGTCTTTCGGCTTTCACCTGCTGACACACCAAGTATCTAGAAAGGAACTGAGCCACCTCGCGTTTCATGCCATACCACCAAACATGCAGTCTCAAGTCTCTGTACATCTTACTGGCACCAGGATGCATAGAGTACTGAGAACGATGCATAAGAACCTCCTCCCAAAGTCCTTTGCTCGGCATGCACAATCTGGTACTATGCCTCAACGACCCATCTCCCGCTACAGAGAAATCATCCAACAATCCCGTCTGAACCTGCTCCATAATGACCCTCAGAGCCTCATCCTCAAACTGTGCTGCTCTGACTCTATCCATCAGCTCTGACTGCACCTGAAGACCCCACATCTGCTCCTCAAGCCCAGGGACTATCATCTCTATACCCAAGCTCTTCAAATCTGCCAGAAGGTGATGATCCATCGTCAAACACATCGCCACTGGATACCTGCTCAAAGCATCCGCAACCACGTTGGCCTTTCCTGGATGGTACTGTAAGGATATATCAAAATCCTTCATCAGTTCTAACTATTTCCTCTGTCTCATGTTCAACTCCTTATGTGTAAACACGTACTTCAAGCTCTTGTGGTCAGTGAAAATCTCCACACGCTCTCCGTACAGATAATGTTTCCACGGCTTCAAGGCAAAAATGACTGCTGCCAACTCCAAATTATGGGTTGGGTAGTTCTTCTCATGCGGGTGTAACTGCCTAAATGCATAAGCAATTACCCTCCCATGCTGCTGAAGAACGCATCATAAACCCTTCTCCGAAGCATCACTGTAGATCGTGAATCCTTTGGACCCAGATGGCAACGTCAGAATAGGAGCCGGCGTCAACCTTCTCTTCAGCTCCTCGAAAGTAGCCTGACACTCATCAGTCTAGACAAACTCCATATCCTTCCTAGTGAGTCTAGTCACCGGCTCTGCAATTCGAAAGAAGTCCTGCACGAACTTTCGATAGTAGCCTGCCAAACCCAGAAAGCTTCAAATTTCGACAACTGAACTGGGTATCGATGACTCCAATGCTGCAATCTTCTTTTGATCTACTGAAATCCCATCACCAGATACAACATGGCCCAGGAACTCCACTCGGTCCAAGAAGAACTCGTACTTCGACAGCTTCCCATACATCTGCTCCTCCCTCAGAGTCTCCAACACAATCTGTAGATGTTTCTCGTGCTCCTCAGGCATCTTCAAATAGATGAGAATATCATCATTGAAGACCACCACGAACTTGTCAAGGTACGGATGGAATACCTTATTCATCAAGTTCATAAACACTGTTGGGGCGTTGGTCAACCCAAATGGCATGACGATGAACTCATACTGGCCATAACGAGTACGAAAAGCAGTCTTCGAAATGTCATCCCGCTTTACCTTCAGCTGATGGTACCTAGATCGCAAATCTATCTTCGAGAACACCTTCGTGCCGCTCAACTGATCAAACAAGTCATTAATCCTGGGCAATGGATACCTGTTCTTGATAGTGAGGTTGTTGAGCACTTTGTAGTCGATACACATCCGTACCGTACCGTCCTTCTTTGGGACAAACAGAACTGGTGCACCCCAAGGCGAAGAACTGGATCTGATAAAGCCCTTGTCCTACAGCTCGTCGACTTGCTTCTTCAGCTCTGCCAACTCGTTGTTGTTGACTCGATAGACATGCTGAGAAATAGGCTCCACGCTCGGCACCAAGTCTATCGAGAACTCAACATCTCTTTCCGGCGGTATCCCCGACAATTTCTCAGGAAAGACATCCAAGAACTCTGTAATAAATGGATGCGGCAACTCCTGCCCCGCCAACAAGGCTCCACAGAATTCATCTCCCGGCTCCGTTGCTCCTCTGACAAACTGAAACTTTGGCTCTCCTGATGGACTAAACAACACTCTGCCTGCTCTACAATCTATACTAGCATGGTGCCTGCTCAACCAGTCCATACCAAGTACCATATCATAGCTCGAAAGTGGCATTACGAGCAAGCATGCACTCTATTCCCGGCCTCCCAATGTAACACTCCGCCCCTTGCAAATATTATTAACCACTATAATACCTCCTCCGGTCATAATCTTGCAAGTCCTACCCAGATACTCAGCAATAATATTGTGTCTAAGAGCAAAAAAATAGACACAAAACTGTATGTAGCACCGGAATCAAATAAAGCTAATACAGGAAAGGAATCGAGTAGAACAGAACCTACCACAACAACTGCCACCGGCTCAGTCCCCTCGGCTGCCAGAGAAAATGCTCTGCCCTGAACACCCCGTTGCTGGTGGTGCTGGGCAAATCGCTGCTACTGAGTCAGAAGTGGACCCCTCTGCTGTGCTGCAGGTGCCCTCGTCGGTGCCCCCTGAGCTACCACTGCTCCACGGGCCACCCTACGAGGGTTCGTAGGACAATCTCTCAACTGATGTCCGACGTCACCGCAATAGAGGCACATACCCAGCCTCTTCCGGCAGACCTTCCAGATATGACCAGGCTTCTTACAGAAGTTACACGAAGTGCCATTATGTACCTGCCTCTACTGGTGGTGCTGCATCTGCTGAACCGGTGCCCTGGCCTGAACCTGCGGCTGGTGATGCTGAAAAGAACGATGCTGAAGCTGAGGACATTTAGCAGCCCCCGCGCTGCTAGTAGCCCCCGAAAAAAGATCGCGATCCATCTTGGGCTTCAAGCCCCACTCCCGCTCTACCTTGCGGGCCTCCACATAGATCTCGGTGTAAGTCGCATAAAAAGAAAGAATAAGGATCTAGATATCCCAGATCAATCCCTCTCTGAAACGGCTTGCCCTGATCTCCGGGTCGCGAACCATATACTCTGCATATCGGCTCAGACGGCCAAACACTGCGGCGTACTCCTCCACAGACAAGCTGCCCTGCTACAGATTCTGAAACTGCCTCACCAAGTCAATCTTGTCTATAGGAGAGAAGAACTTCTCCTTGAAGAGAAGTTTGAACTCGGCCCAGGTATGGCCCTCCCCAGTAAGGGCTGGCTCGTTCCTGAACCAGGTGCGAGCAATGTCCAACAAATGTAAACCCACTGCCTTGACCTTCAGGTCGTCTGCAAGGCGGGAGGCCCTCATCTGCCGCTCGATGTCCTCGAGCCAGTTGTCAGCATAGACTACACCCTCAGTCCCGCTAAAGTCACAAGGCCCCAACTTCTTGAAGTCCTGAATGTCGCTCGACCTCGGACGCGCTCCCTGATGTGGAGCCCTCTGCTCCACGGCTGCTAAAGCCAACTGATGGGCATCCTCCAAGCCCTGACACATCGTGTCGGTCTGTCTCTATTATGCCTCAGACTGGGCTCTCTGAGTCTCCAATATCTGCTTGAAGAAAGCAAGCATCTGTCCCATATATGTAGGCAGAGGAGGCGGAGGAGGAAGAACATCTGCAACTGGCGGAGGAGTCCGCTGTACAGAAGGAGGAAGAGTGCACATGTCAACAGCTGGTAATACGGCAGGAACAGTCATAGCAACCTCCGGGACAGTCCTCGAAACTGGTGGAGGAGCGCTCCTAAAAGTTGCTGCCGATGATCCGACTGCGACAAAAGTGACTGGATCAGGCCTGCAAGATATAGCGGACCCCTCAATATCTGTGGCCTCAGGATGCTTTGATCTTGTCTGCACCATCCTGAAGACAGATTAATAAAAGGAAATCAATATGGCACAAGAAATATTATATCAAGGAGGACAGTTAGAATGCAAGAATCAATATCAAAAAGGACAGTTAAAATGATCAGCAAGAGAAAGTTTTCCTATTCTGTGATTGAATAATCTTCGCCTATAGCCTATCCTAGATATGTACCACAAGCTCGTAACAGCACTCTAAGTCGAGCGCCACTACGACATCGCACTAATTGTGACTTCTGACCTCCATGGGCCACCACTAAAAATGTGTCACGACCCGCACCCTAGGTAGGGGCACAAGTGCGTAACAGCACCCAGCCTACTCCATAAAAATGACGTAGAACGCTGTAGGTCTGCTAGCTAACAAATAGTATATAATAACCTGTCATCTCCGTACAGAGGATATAATATAAAATACTGATAATCTTAATCACAATCTAGTAGGAAGAATCATGGCACGAAATCAAGATAGATATAAACCACAAGTGCAATATCCAGCTCAACAGAGAGAAAGATCACAAAGTAATATAGTTATACAATCTCAAAATAATATCACAAACATAAGTAGCAAGCTGGAGACAAAGTCCAGTCAAAACCTACTCTAACTGAGCTATAGCTAAAGTCTCCTCAGCCGGGGCTAATCCCTGCCAAACCAGGGTCTCCAAGTCAATATCCACTACGTCATGTAGACCATAGTAAGTACAACAGTCCTCCTCACCGTCATCTGTAATATTTTGTCAATATATTCAGTCAGGATGGAACGAGTACAATCAACTAACAACAATTCACAAGATAGGATAAAAGCTACAAGACTATAAATAGAGAGTATATACAAGAAATTATGGATGTACATGTAAGTATCATAGCAAGGTAAGCTGTGAATCTAGAGCTAGAACAAGCCAAGTAAAATTGATCATGGCATGTATAAGAATAAGAATCATCTATCTAAATGTGTGAGTACTAGCTTCGATATGTGGCCGGTTTGGATCTGAACAAGGTCTAATGATCTAGCCAATCATACGTGGAGTATAGGATTGGCATTCACAAGGTCTATAAGAATAAACAAGGCGAATAATGACCACATATCTACGCTAGTACTCCTCGCCCCTGACTGGTAGAGTGGATCCAAACAAGACACGTCACGACACGGGATTCTACGAGAAGGGAGCAAGTCTCCTCGAGAATCAGTATACATATACTGCACAAGAACTACAAGGTGCTTGCACACGATATACCAAGATAACAAGGAATAACATCTCATATCGGGATCTATGAATACCAATCCGTGTGACCAATATGTCAAGAACAAGTATATCTACACTAAGTACATGAATTATAACAATTATCATAAAATAGAAAGGTTATCAGATAATGTACTCGCCTGAATTGTGATGAAATATGTCAACTAGGTCCAATACAGTGCCTCGAGGACCTACAGATGGAATGTTGGATCAATATAATGTTCTGGAAGTAAAAGCAAGTCAAACTAAGTCAAAACAAGTCAATCTAAGTCAAAGCAAGTCAAACTAAGTCAATCTATGTCAAAGCAAGTCAAACTAAGTCAAACGTTGACTTACAGTTGACATTTGGTCAACTGATCAACTCTGGTCAACCCTTAGTCAACTCTAGGTCAAACTTGACTAACGTTGACTAACAGTTGACTTTGGGTCAACTGGTCAACTCAGGTCAAGTTTTAGTCAATTCTAGGCTACGGTTGACTTCCAGTTGACTTTTGGTCAAAATAGTCAACTGTGGTCAACCGAGGTCAAAACTAGTCTAAGTCCACTATTTTTAACCATTATCAACCATAATATCCTAATTATAACTATATCTTAAAGTAGTAAACTCATATCTTAGTAAATAGGCATTACCTTAACTCACCCTTTCTTACCTTTCCAAGGTAATCTCATTACCTTAGCCTCTATCTCAAACTCTAGACTTCTCTACCCTCATTCTAAGTATTCCTCAACTTCCTACTATGGTTTTCTAACTTTTATCTAGTATCTCAATACTGTATCATGGTATCTTGATATCTAAAAAGTCAAAAAGGTAAATCTCATATTACCTTAAGACAAAAAGGTAAAGTTGAGATTTCACTATGGGATCTTGAAAATGCTACTCCATCTAAACTCTATTCCAACTCTCTAACCATGTTATCACTTGGTATCCTATTCTAGATACTATCCTACTCTCTAGACTCAACTAGGATACCAACCTATAACATGCTAACTTAAACCATTATCTAACTCTAACTTCTAACCAACATCCTAACTAAATAGAAAGCTAACTTAAATACTAAATCTAGCATACAAACTAACTATCACTCAACTCACCCACACTCTAACACATACAAAGGAATGAAATATGGGGTATATACATAGGGTTATATAGTGTATATAGGGGGTATATATACGGGGGGTCAATGGGGTGTATTGGAGGGCAAATGGGGTGTATTGGAGGGGTATTGCTGCTGATTTGCTGCTGTTGCAACTGCTGCTGTTGCTGCTGATTTATTCTGCTGCTGCCTAAGGGCAGCAGCTTGCTGCTGCTGCAACTGCCCAATGTTGCCCCTCCCCCCCGGTCCTCTCTACTCCCTCTCCATCTCACTCTCTACTCCCCTCTCTACCTCACTCTCTATATATATATAATCCATCTAACATCTAATATATATAACACGTCCTATATGTATATAATCCCTCAACTTACAACACACACACACACTCACAAATCACACTCACACACACACACAAATGTATACACATCCCCTCACACACACAACCCTCAAGAACAACACCACACTCTCAACATTCCCCTCTCTAAACACCAACACACACACAACCACAAATACTATCACATATATTAATATATACAAATATGGCTCAAAACAGTCCATTATTCCTAAATATACCAAATAACACATATATGCATATAAATATGATATGTATGCATAAAACACATGGCCAAACTTGTAGGAAACCTAATAAAAACTATATGAAGCATATCTAACATGACTAAACTACCCTCTAACTAATCTAAATATGAAATTAGACCTCAACTTGTCCATTTTGGCATTTTCACTAACACGTGATGTGCCCCCTTTGGAATCTCTTCATGGGGAATACTAATATCAATGCAAATACCAAAAGAGGACTCTAATGAGCCTCTAAAACATTCTAAATGGTGAATCTATCATGTGGGGTGGGTTCCTATGGATCAAAACCACAAATATTCAAGAAAAATCAATTTAGAGGATAGGTTTTACCTATTGGGAGTGGAATTCCAATGAAATCTCCAAAGGACACGAAACCGACACGAACTCTTCTTCCAAATGGACACCTCTCCTTGCTTTGACTCCACAAACACTTGTAGCTCCTTCTCCTTGCAAGAATGAGAGAGTTTGGTGGAGAAAAAAGAAGTTTTGAGGGATGAAACTATGAGATTTGCTCTCAAGTTTTGGGAGGAACCCTAAAATAAGAAAAGAGACCAAAATGAAAATGAAATAGATGGAGAAGACCTACCTCTCTTGGCCGGCCCCTTATGGCTGGGGTTTGCTATGTGGAAAAGTCCATGATGCCCCCTTCTAAGTCTCCTTTGGCTAATTTAATGAATGAAAAAGGTTGGGGTCAAAAAGGTCAAGTTTAAGCCATTAATCTAACCATTCTAATTAAGTGAGATTTGACTAATTACACTAACATAAATAGTAGGATTTGTGGGCCATGGTAACTAATCTTGGTGTCCCGACTAGAGTCTAAACTACCCGGGTCACTAACTCAAGTCGAAACGAGACGAAACTCAAACCCGACTAACTAAACCCCAAAAACATATTATTCAATAAATAATAAATCATAATTATTCTAATTTTGAAAATTACCATTTTACCCTTATTTTGAAAATTAGGGGTGACAATTACCTTGTGCTAAGGAAATTGCACGTGTGTTGGAGGAAGAACAATGATGGTAAACTATTTTGAATCAAATTAGAATGCTGTGATGAGATGGTACATTACTTGAAATCAATCGAGATATTGCGTAGAAATGTTAAACGGCGCACGTTGATCGTTGAAAAGTTTCATAAAAGTCGGTTAAAGTTTTGCGGATGAGTTTCGTTTTAAGTTTCGAGGACGAAACTTTTTCTGAGTGGTATATATTGTAATGTCCCGACCCACAAGATACCTTATGATGGATGGTTGGTTCGATGAAGCCTTGTTGGACTTGGGAATATGCGAAGGATCGCTTGAAAGGCTAGGCGATCGTGGCGGGAACCGTCTTATAAAAGTGAGTAGTATTGAACCCTTCAAAGATCCTTTAGCTTCACGCTTAAAATAAAGGATAGTATACTATGTTTACTCGTTGGGTTGTTGAATAACACCTTGCATAAAAGTCGGAAAGATAATTAAAGATAATTAATTACATGACCTGAAAGCTGTTGCGTATCATTGCAATAAATTATATGCTTGCGTGTTGTGCTATGAAATATGTGACAAGTAAAGGAAAAGTCCCAAATACTTGGGCGGTGAGTATGTCGAGCCTCAGCTCGATGAATATATGATAAATAAATGCTAAGCCCCAAGAATTGGGCAGTGAGTACATTGAGTATCGGTTAGAAAGATGTACGGTATCAAAGATGTAGGAAAGGGATTAGGTAACAACATTCTATTATCCCGTCGCCGATGCAGAATGTTGATTACACCAAGACCCTAGAATGAGAAAGATGGCAATACGAATGAAAATGGTGGCTAAAGTACATAGTTTTCCTTATGATGCATTATATGTTTTCTTCATAGATAAGTTGCATATACTTGCATGGTCATGGACAATTTGTGCACAAGGTAGTTCCCAGAACGGTACTTCGCGACCACAGACTTGGTTCATCCTAGGGGGAATAAGGATGGTGTCGACATACTGACATCGAGATTTTAGGACTTGTAGTAGAGGCTTGCTACAGCCCATTGAAAGGGCACCGAAATATCCATAGTGCTGAAGTAGTAGCACGGTGTTTCAGAAACCTCCCATGGATTCATACCCCATTCGGAGTTAGCCGTTCGTCAGAAAGACGATCCAAGATGGCATGTCGCCAGTGACCTTCATATATATAGGTCCAGTGTTAACAATGTCTTATGCAGGCAGAGTAAGTTATTACTCAAATACAGGGAAGGATATCGGCTGTTGGTAATAAATCACCTGAATGGCCACAATTATATTAAATTATGATATTGTTCCTAACAATGTCTTATGCATGCTGAGTAAGTATTATAAATGTACAGGGATGGCTACATAACCATGGGTAAGAATTACCAAAGGGTGATAACTGCATGCTTTATATTATGCTGGATATATATAAGATGTATGCTTTACTTCTGTCAGATATGAACATGAAATTGACCCTAAGGCAACGAGAAAGACCACTTTTAATAATATTCTATAACATAATTACTTAGTGTTGTCTTCTTAGGTGAGTTGGGCCAGCACCGCTCGTAGTACATTGATGATGTACTGACCTACATTGTGGGCAATATTACAGGTGCTCGTGTAGTTGGAAAATCGTTTGATCAGTGCTTGGCATCGATGATTCGGATGGGTGAAGCTCTTCTTACAAGACGATGTCTTCTGCTATACGGGACGTAATATATGGAATAGTGTAACTTAGATGAATCAGTGAGTTTGTAAGCAAGTCGGCATGTTCAATTGTAAAGCCTAAACGGCAAGTATATATTCAGTTGGTTATTCAAGAGTCTTGTAATCTGTTGTAACCTCTGTATTCAATGGCAAGTCTTGTAATATGTTACAATTATCAATAAAGATGATATATTTCTTCATATCTTGTGTGACTTCAAGTTATCTGCTTGGTTTTGCTGCGCTGTTGTTATTTTCTGAGAAATACCAGGAACTGTAATGGTTTTACCTTGTACAAGTATAATCTAAACTTGTACGGCATCACGCCCAGTGGCTAGATTTCAATCCCTTGGAATCGGGGTGTAACAGCCTCATCCTCCTCCTATTGATGAGTCATCACCGGTGACGCTGACACCGGTGTAGTATAGGTTCAAGTTATCCCAGATGCAGGGACTGCCTCCTCCTCCTCCTGACCAGGCGTAGTCCTTTATCGGACTTATTTTCATGTGTTGTTTGCTGACCCATTGTTGGGTCTTTATGTATTTATTTTATACATTTAGTGACAGTTTGTGTTATATTGACCATGTTGAAACATTATTGGACACACTCTTTTTATAGCCATTTGGTAGTAGATTTGTTTCCACCCGGCTATTTCATATCTTTCTTGTTGTTTGATTCTATTTGTTTGATTATTGGTAGTGTCTTTTCATCATTTGTCTAATAATGTTGGTTTACCAGTGTTGAGTTTTCCACCGAAGGGGTCGGCAAACCTAGGGAATTCTATGGAGGGTTGCTCCAGATCTATTATTTGCAAACTGTCATTTAAAATGTAGGTATATTCTGGATGGAAAAGCAAACATAATCCTATTTTTTAATTCATTTTGAAAGTTAGCGACGCATATCGACGAATAGCGACGCAACTATACGTCACTAACGTGTATCCAGACATTGCTAACCTGAAAAGCAGACGTCGCAAACAGTCGCGAGACATCGCAGACAATCGTGAGACTTCGCTAAGTAGCTGACATGGCAAGTTTGCCATGTCAGCAAAGTAGTATACTAATGTCGCAAAGGACGTCGCTATTCATGTATCCGAACATTGCCAGCATGTCACGCCCCGATTCGGGGAATCGTTTGTCCTCGATTTGATTCACATCGAATCGTTCGTCATCGCTAATGCGTGATGTCATACAAGTCTAGAATTACACTTGTACAAGGCGTGCTCGTGTATGTTTTATAAAAGAGATATTTTGAATAGAGTTCGCAGCCAGTTCGTAAAGAAATTAAAGACACAGATGGAATATGAAATAAGCTCTTTATTAATAACTTTGCATAGAAAACATAAGGCTCTCAAATAGCTGAGATGAAATGCCAAACTTGGCTACAACTTACAGAAATATTAAAATAAGATATAACTTGTTCTATACATCATATCCCTTTATTAAAAATGCAGCAATAACCACCTTCAGCAAAATGCCTTCTTCTTCAAGTGAAAACTTCAAGGAAGTATGAAGTTTCTAAAGAGTCGGACAACAAGCCTTCAGCGTCTAAGATTATCCACTAGATTCCCGGCACCTGTGGAGACGAGGGTCAGTACATTACCACATATGTACTGGTGAGCGGCCGTAACCAATCTCACCATAAATCAACAGTAGTAAATTATATGAATGTACACTATTGATTTGTGATCTTTCTATCTTACCATAGGGTCCATTAATAATTCATATTTGATAGAAAATATAAGAAGCATAATTGATGTTAGAAACATAAGCAATTTATATTGTTCTAACATAAGCAATTCATATCGTTCACCAATTTGGTGAATCTTACCCACGGTCGATAGCAATCCATGTATATTTATGAATAACACTTACTCTTGCCTGCATAAGACATTGTTAGCTATGATACCTGTCTATATGAAGGTCACTGGCGATACGCCATCTTGGACCATCTTACTGGTATAACGGTGCCCCTTACAGTACGGGTAGCTAGCCCCACTGAAGGTTCCGCATACCGATGCCAGTACGTCGGCATCAATCCTTGTTCCCCCTAGGACGAACCGGGTTCGTGGTTATGGATTACCGTTAGAGGAACTACCTTGTGCACAAGTTGTCCATATCCATGCACGTAATGCAACTTAGCTAATAAGAAACATAACATGCATGATAATAGCATCTCCCACACATAAGTCATAGTTCACATTTCGTCTTGCCAACTTGCCATCTTACCATCTTGCCATCATATCATCTTTCTTTGAGCCGTAGGCTCGCATACTTATTTATCCAACCAAGGGACTACTCGTTTGTGTTATCATTCGTTCGAACCGAGGTCCGATATACTTATCACCCAGTGTTTGGGTTTTTGCATCATCTGTTCAACAATTCATATCACAGCATACAAGGCATTATTTGATTTGTAACATAAGCCTAGCCATGTGATAATTTATCTTTTATTATCTTTCTGAGTTATTATTAGGCATCTTTTATTAAGCACCGAACGTAATAACAAGTCGTCCTTTGTTACACGCGATGATTAAGGATCGTCGAAGGAACAAAGCCACTCACTTGTTGGTGAATTACCGAGAGAAAGAAGTCTTCCATGCAACATCAAGCTCGGTTCACTGTGTTAGTACATGCATTGGCACCAACGTCTGGTTAGCATACATCTTTCTCTTTCTCTCAGTGATTCGATATGAATGCACAGACAGTGAAAGTAAATCCATGAAAACATTCATCGAAAACAATCATGAAAATGCACACAAAAGCCAACAGCGAAAGCGACATCGAAAACTAGCAGGGCTACGGTCTCGAGGCAAGCGACTCTTATATAGAATTTTTCTCCCAAGATGCGCACCACTGCATCTTGGGCATCATTTCAAAATAGTCCAATCCATAACAAGGAAAGGATCTCAAATTCTTATCCCGTGAACCTGGTAAAGTTTTCCCAAGTAAGGTTTCTCTAATCTCATCTGACTCGGCCATTTGGCCGCTAGCTCGATCCATGCTCCGCAACGGGATCAGGGCACTACATAGCCTGTATCGGAGACGTCGCTGACAGTCGCTGGACGTCGCTAATACTGGCAAACCTAATACGTCACTAAATGTCACAAATTATGTTGCTAACCGCTGAACTGTCAGCGACAATTAGCAACGAATACTAATGTCACTAATTAACAACGCCTCGTCGGAAAACGTCTCTATCCACTAAAAAGCTAGCGACGTTATGGCGTCACAAACATACGTCATTATGGCGATGAATAGCGACGTATTCTGTGTTAGCGACCCGAAAATATGCGACATGGAGAATTTGTCGCTAATTTTGTCGCTAAACTAAATCAGCAACGTTGTTTTCCATTTGGCGACGTTTTATGGTGTCGCTAAAGCAACTTATTTTGGTAGTGGGTGTTATGACAAATGTTAAATTTGTTAATAAATACAAAACAAACTCAAAACTCAACAAAAAATATGCGTTGGAAAGCTCTTGATTTCTAGTTTCTTATAAAAAATATTGGTAAGATCAAATCTGAACTAAAATAGGCAAAAATCCACTCGCAACAGATCTAGTCTATTCTGGACACCTTGTCGTATAATTGACGCCACAGACAAACCATTTGGAACTGTATGGATGGACAATTAGACATGAAAATAGACACATATATCTTTCTATTAGTTTTGGTTTCATGAAAGATGTGGATGGAAAGTACACAAAACTCTAGATGCAAAATAACGTACCTGCTGTGATGAATTTAGCACAAGTTCGTTCGACTTCGGGTGTTCCGTGCCTCGTATCGACCAAATTAGGGACTGAAGCTCCTCAGGAAGGTGTCAGGGTATTTGGGCGGTGTCCTAGGGTCGAGATGAAGGTGGTAGGAGGGTTGGAAGAGGTCGGGATGATGAGTTTCTGATAGGTGAAAAAATATGTGCAAAAATATAGAAAAGAAACTTGTGTGTTCGATTTCAATATTTAATATATACAAAATATGCACGAAAAAGGGAAGGGGCGCATGATAAGTGAGGGAGAAAAGAATTGAGAGGATTTAATTTTGGTTTGGTGGGATTTGGTTGAGATTTGATAGTCTATATCAAAGGTATATCTCAAAGAGATTTGATTGGGTCCAAATTAAGAAAGTGGTTATAGGATTTGATTTAAATTAGATTTTATTAATGTGGCTGCATATTAATCCACAAAAATTAATCTACAATAGGTGTAATAGGTTAGGTCACCATAAAATATGGTCTACGAACCCTACTTGGACTAGTTTTGGGTCGATAGAATTTTTGTGATCGACTTGAGTCCAATATTTCTATAGTTTTGACTTGTGTGCCACTTGAAAATAAATAGCACATAATAACTCAATTGAGTGGTGTACCATTGGCATGTGCATAATATGATCGAAATATATCAAAACCGTATATTGGGTCAAAAAGTTTGGATCGGATTTGGGCCTCAAATCGGAATTAAAAAATACATCGAAATTGCGACGAATGGTAAAATGGTCATTTTGACCCAAAAGTTGTGGAAGAAAAATGTAGTGCAAGAAAACATGTTTGAGTGATACATGATATACCGAAATGAAGGTGGACTCGTCTAGAACACGAATATGAAACTTGTTTCAAGGAATTCGTCAATATTGTGCTTCAAATATCAAAGCTACGACAAAGTCCTTATATAACAATTATTAAAAATAAAATATGGTTTAATATATAAAAATCATATAAAATTAAAAAAAAATCCAAAAATCATGGTGCTTACACTATTCTACACACATATATAATCATGCTATTAGATAAAAGCAGTATTTTTATAAACTAAAAATATTAATCATAAATCCTTGAATATTTCCTAAAAATATTTGATAATAATATTTAATCATAATATTTATAGAAAAATACACTTCTCATAATATATTAACCAATTGGTTAACTAAGCCAACTTGTCAATTAAATCGAAACCAAGTAATATAAAACTAATATATTTAAATTCTGAAATAAATCTAAGTAATTTGAGAAATAATAGAAATTGATGTCAAAATTATACAACAAGGATCACATACTATATATAGGTACAACTAGTCAACAGCCATAAATTAACACTTAATTATATATACCATCAATGCTACTATATATGGCACCAAATTATTTTAAAAAATTAATATTTAAATCCCAAAAGTATATACTTTTATTTAAAAATAAACATTAATTTCTAACTATATTTTATATATATTTATTTTAAGAAAAAAATCAAATAAATCCATTTATTTACTAACACAATTATGCCATATATGGGTCCAATTTGGAAGTGAATCAATATAAAAATATAAAAATTAAATATTATAGAAATAATCATAATAAATTAGATAAAATATGATTTTCTATCTAAATTAATTAGATTTAAATCATATTAAACTCTTATTAAGTTTAGATATCAAGTAGTCGGGTTACAGTAGACTTTTCGGTGTCCGAAAAACTAGTATCATAGAAACGATACCATAAACGAACAAAATAGTTGAAAATATGAATAGAGAACATTACTATATGATTAAAAGTGATGTTAGAAATATTATCAAGGATTGTTTTGAGATCAAACGGGTTCGAAAGTCGTCGGAAGGATACTTGCACCGAAATAGGTCAAATTTGGACCAACTTTAGTGCAACGGACGCCACGGACAAACAGAGTTGAACGGTGTGAATTAGCAATTGGACATCAAAGTAGACACATAGGGATATCTATTAGTTTTGGTTTCAAGCAAAATAGATGAGAAAAAGTATTTAACACCTATTTTAGAAAATGACAAACCTACTGGTTCGCACAGAATTGTGCTGCTGGAATAGGCTGATTTGTAGGGCTATTTTGGTGTACTAGAAGGGGTTGTGGACATGTGAGGATTTGATAGGATTATAGAGGGTCGTGTTAACTTCACAACGAATATTCGTGGAGCATCACAGGAGGTCAAAAAGGGGTCAAAAGACTCAAAACTGTCGTTACGCCACAAGGTGTCTCCGACGGCCAAGGTTGAATGTACTTTCAGAATTTGCAAGGGGGGGAGTAGGGGTGGCTATTTTTTAGGAGTTTAATATATAAGAGTTTGGTATCGTATGAGTTAGGATTAATATGGAGGAGGTTTGGATTGATTTGGTGGAGATTTGATCAACCAATCAACTAATATGGCAAGGTGGATTAGTAGATTTTCATATTTGGAAATGTGAAAGATTGAACCAAAGATGCATTGGTTTAATACATATGGGCTGCTATTAAATGTCCAAAAATTAATTAAATATGTCACTAATTGATTTTGGCAATCCTAGGTAGGGTCCACTAAGTTGGGTTGACTAGGTTATGGTCCAAACAATTATTCGAATTGAATTGAACTCCGGAAAAGCTATAAATGGGTCTCATGTGCCATTTGAAAATAAATAACACATGGGAACTCAATTGAGTGGGACACAATTAGCATGTGTGTAGTAGGCTCAAAATTAGTCAAAATCATATATTGGATCGATTGTGTTGTGTCATGCCCCAGAACCAGAATACCGGAGAGCGGGGGACATACACAGCCAGCTATGTACATTGAAGTGCAACCTTCCTCGCAATACGGTCACGGCTGTCTAGATGCATGAGGGTTAAACTACAATCCATCAGTCTCTATGGTCAAGAACAAGCCTAGTGTCTCAACCTCAAGCAAGCAAATAAATGTACAAGATGTTAGATCATCAGATATACAAAGTAAGGCGTCCCAAACATTACATATTCAGATGATCATTGTCACGACCCGCACCCACTATGAGGGTACGAGAACGTAACAACGCCCAGCCTACGCCGCAGTGTCGGCGGTAGAATGCTGTCCTAGGTCAATCATCTAACAATATAAAGGTACATGTACAGTATATACACTCCGAATGGAGGTGACATAGCAATACACAATCTCAATCACATCTAAGACAGAATGATAAGATAGAAAGATAGATAGAGTAATGCTGAAATGAAAGATCCACATAAGTACAACCAGAGAGACAATGCTAAGTGTCTAAGGTAAAACTCAACAACATCCAGAATACAAGTCTCAACTACTGAAAATGAAAGAATATATACAACCCAGATCTCAAAATGACTGAAATAGTAAAACCTAGACTAGGGAGCCTCAGTCTCTATAGCTACCGGATTCGACTGGAAATTTAGGTCACAAGAACCATCTACAGCTGTCCCATAGTAGGTGTCTACCCAGGCCTCATCCTCATCCTCTGTAATATTTTCAACAGGTCCAGTCAGGACAGGAGCGAGCACAAAACATCTCACGCAGTTCATATCAAGTTAGAAAATATAAAGCATGCAATAGAGTAAGGTACAGAAAACGCTGAAAGAAGAATGTATATGAAAACAGCAGAGATTTAATAATGGGAAATATCTATATATGATAAGTAAGAACTGTAAGCAACATGTGATTTAGAGCACAATATGGTTATGTAAAACGGGTTAGGTTATACAATAAAATGGGACTCCTTTGTACGTTAGTGTACAATGAACATATACAATTTCTTATACAATAGGATTGATCACATAACCATTTCTACTCTCCCTCCCCAATCAATATACATGGATCCAATTCAGTTACGTTACCTTATACAATGGCTTGTACAATGGCTTGTACAATGGCTCAATGCGATAATGAGAGTACAATATGCACAATGAGTGTACAATGATAAGGGTATTCAATAAATACAATATGTAAGTGAAACGCACGTCACAATATGTATTTAGTGAATATAAGGAGATAACATCTCAAAAGAAGATCCATATAGTACCAATCCGTGATAACGTTCATGTCAGCATCAAGTACAGTAATCTAGAGCAAGAATGTAAATCCAGACAAGTATGAAACGGTCAGAGAATGTACTCGCCTGATGTCCTGAATAGCTGGTGTGAAATGATGTCCAGACAGAGTAAGATGAGTCCTAAATAGAGCAATACAGGTCACAACAGGTCTAGATAGATAATAATGAACACTACGATGCATTCTACATAGTTTCTAGGTCATTCTAAGCTAAAGTCAACTCTGGGTCAACTCTGGGTCAACCAAGTCAAAATAGGTCAAGTCTTAACCCAACAAGTCTCACTAAGCCTAACAAAGCCTAGGCTAAGCACTCACACCCAAGCACAAGGCCACACAGGCTATCAAACATACATATTCCATATATATATATATATATATATATATATATATATATATATATATATTTTTTTTTTTTTTATATATATATATATATATATATATGTACATATATACACATACTAGCATATATTAGCATATAGGCATACATCAATTATGTGTATAAAAGATAGTGTTAGAAGGCATGTGATAAAGTGAAGGGGAAAGTATGTAGGTACATAGAGCATACATTTCCATATATATGCATACTCATATATATACATATTGTATAGTTAGGCATGCCTTACAAGTCCTAACACATCACAACTATATATATATAAGGAGTGAAGAGTGTATAATGGTAAGTGTAGCTATTAGCCTATACATGTGTTCAGTTATAGATATATTTCAGTCCAGAAATAGCCAAGTTTAGTTACAATGCAGTGAATGGGGTTTGGCAAAGTTCAAGCAGCATGAATGCACAGTCAAATGCTTATGTTCAGCTCAGATTTAGTAATGTTCAGTCGAGTGCTCAGGTTTTGTATATAATGCAAGTAGGTTTACATATATACAACAATATATATATGCAAACTTATATATATATATATATATAGAGAGAGAGAGAGAGAGTGAGAGAGGGAAGAGCATGCAAAAAGTAAGAGGTTAGGGGTTAGTGAGTGTCAAGTGTTCAGGTTCAAAATGGACTTAGTCACATAGGAAAGGAAATCAATTCTCAGCCTCAACAATGCTAAACCCAATTAAGTTCAAAACCATTCTCAAGAAACTTCTTTACCAAACTCAAAACTCAGTTCAGCAGTTAATAAAACTCAATTTTAGTTCTCAGTTTTCAAACTAAACCAGTTTTCACATATTCAATTTCAAACCAATTCTCAGCTAATAATTTATGAAAGAACTGAAACTTAACTCAGGTTCACCACATGTAATTACAGTTGAATCTCAGGTTAACGTTCAGGACAGCAAGGTGGAGGGGGTTATATGTTTTAAATATGTAAAAAGGGGTTAGTGTCAAGTAGTAAATATGTGTGTGTAGATGCCAGTGTGTGAGTAAAGGAGTGAATCATAGTGTCAAGTGTCCAGAAGTGCACAGCAGGTGAGGAGAGGGTTAATCCCAGGTTTATACATCATAGCAATATGTAAATTAATAGGTAACTCATAATTTAAACAGTTTAAAAATTGATTTAGCTATTAAACCCAACTTGAAATATCAAAGATAGACTGAAATTGAACATGTGTATCCGACATCAACATGAGTTCGAAACCAAACTCAAACAAGACTTGAAATCATTGAAACTATATATACATATATACATCATAGATTAACATTCAAATTTAACATCTAAAATCAAATAAACCCATTTAATCTCAGAAAAATTGGACTGTACAGTATCTAAGTATCAGTCAACACACTTTGAGTGTCAACACATCAAAACCATCCAAAACCAAGATGAAAACTCTTCTACGTCAACCCAGTCATAAATTCAAGTATCCCAGATATGATAACATATATAAAACATGTAATTTAGCATTTAAAATTGATTTAAACACAAGTTCGAAATCAAGGAACGCACAGATACTGTGCGTATCAGAGTTTTTGGGGGAACTCAAAGTTCATTTCGAAGTACAAGTTAAAAACTAAATAAATGGTTGGTAATGAAACCCACAATTGTGCTCGTGTCCAACAATTCATCTCGTGTCCAAAAACTGGACACGAATGTGTCCAAACCATTCGAATACTCAAAGCACAGAAAACTGGACAGCAAACCAGTGTGGCCTCCTGCGTGCGTGTGGGTCGCCCTAGGACACGACACATGGCGACTCGTGTCTGGGGGTTCGCCCAGGATAGGGTTACATGCCCAGCACCCTGAAATAGGGCTCGACGTGTCCACGAGGGATACGACAGCCGTATCAGAGGCTCGAACAGTGGCTGTGCACACAGTGCAAGAATAAGTGCGTAAAAAAATTCGTGTCCGACACGACACGTGGTCGAGAGTGGCTTTGGGGGTGACTTGTCAGTCACTGCCCCGATCCTCTGACCAAGTGGAAGACCGCCACGTGGCGTGTCGTGTCTGCTGGAAGGATCTGGCAGCAGGGCACGCTGCGCACAGCATCGTACAGCGTGTCCAGTCCAGATTTAGATACGGACACGAGTGTCCTCGTGCTCAGAGATACGAAAATGGGATCCCCACACATAGGGCTGCAATCCTATTCTAACAAAAGTTTAAAATAACACATTTGAATCCTAAGAGGCATTTCATCAAACACCTATTCCTATCAATACGATACGTGTCCGATACGGACACAAAATGAATCCACCTTGACACGAAACCAAGTCCTACAGCTAGGGGACACCTAGGGCTTCCTATCCATGCAAAGAAAATAAAATTTGGTGGAGGGAATAGGGATTTACCTATAGGTTTGAAATGGCTCAAAAAGCCCCAAAGTGAGTTGTTCCTCAAGCTACCCAAACTCTTCCAAATTGTTCCTTCCCTGAAATTTCTCACCATAGCCATCAAAAACACAGAGATTAGAATCTATTGCAAGAAATTAGGAAGAAAAAGGAGTTGAAATGGAGGAGTTATGGATTTGAGAAGAAGGGGTTTTACCTCTATTTTTAACTTGCTATTTTTTCTAAGGAGGCTAGCTCTAAGTTTGAGGAGACATTAAATAGGAGTATGGATCCCTAGGTGGCTGGTCATAAATGCTAGGGTTAGGGTTTAGTTGGGTTTGATGGGCCATGGGCTTCTTGGCTAGTTTCAAGTCTCTCTACCAAAAGGCCCCTTTGCTATATCAATTTCTCTCCAACTAAAACCTCTAATTAGATAACTAGGAGAATATTCTAGTCATGACTAAAATCACCAAGTCCAACTTAGCTTATTGGTTAAGTCTAACTTCTAGGTTAGGCCCAATCTAGATCTAAGACTAACATAGCACATAGCAATATTTAATTAATATTAAATTCACACAAATCCCCATAAATCATAATAAATTCAAATAAATCCTAAAATGACCAAAATACCCTCTAGGCTAAAATGTACTAATTAAATATCCTAATCACATGGCTAGGCTCTAGGTCAACAGTCTCCAAGGTTACACTAGCCAAACACCAAAATTGTAAGTCATGATTTAAATAGTTTAAAAAATGATTAAAATTTACCAAAAAATCATATTATTAATTAATATCATAATTAAATAAATTAAACACAAAATTTCAAAATTACCCTCATTTAGAAAACTGGGTGTTACAAGTCTACCCACCTTAGAAAAATTTCGTCCTCGAAATTAAAATGGTAGTAGTCCTTCTAGGTTAAACACCCCACAATCAAAGTCTCAAACATACCGTCAGATAATCATATGCGCCTGTCAAAAATTATGATACTCAGAATCTTCGTCGTGCTAGTGAGCAAGGCTACGATAATCACAGAGTCCTCGACTAAGGCACATACCTCTAGAATCATGGTATTTAAAATTTTTGCATTGCCGCATGCTTGGCAGCGAAAACCTTAAATTCCCACACCCGAGAAATACGTCCTAAATCTGACTATATGTCCTCACTATGCCAGCTAACACGACTATCGAAGATTCTAGATTCCATAACTGGGTGACCTAGCCCATATGATTCATCTCAGAAGAAAATCAAACATAACACAAGAACAACAAGACAGAATTGATCAACCAACAAGGAACAGAGGGAATCGAATTTCAAGGTAGTAATTGTAGAATTTGAATCAAGAACGGAACCTGCAACTAGATCTCCAACGGCCTGAGCATCCTCGGCTGTCATGGCGAAGGCTCGCCCTGGCTGGCCTCCCCTGGCCTGCTGCTGATGTTGTACGAACCTCTCCTGCTGGGTCTGCAATGGTGGTCCCCTCTGTTGTCCTGCCGGAGCCCTAGCTCCTGGTGCTACCTGAGCCAATGGTGTCGGATTCTTGGGACACTCTCTACACTGATGCTCTGCTGAACCGCAAAGCAAACACATACCCAGCCTCTTCCTGCAATCGTTCCACCAATGGCCTGGCTTCTTGCAGAAGTTGTACACGGTGTCCTGCTGATATAGTATATGTCTCTGTCCCTGATGCTGAACAGGCCTCTGTTGTAGCTGATGTATCTGAGCCCTCGGCTGTTGGTACTGCTGCTGAAACTGTATGCGGGGCATCGGCTGCTGATACTGCTGCTGAACGTGCAGCCTCTTGGCCGGTCCTCCGCTGCTGTTGCCCCCAACTGGGTCTTGCCCCTCTTGAGCCTAAGCTCAAGATCATCCTCAGCCAATAAGGCTTCCGTCAAAATCTTCTCGAAAGTGGCATCCCTGTTGCCCTTGGTCAAGGACTTGACTTCCTTGACTAGACCCTTTCGGAACCTCTGGGCCTTCGCCGCCTCGCTCAAGCCCTCTAGAATCTGCTGAGGCGGCCGAACTCCCCAGTGTACTCCTCCACTGACAGGCTCCCCTGAACTAAGCTCTCGAACTGCGACTCCAAGGCTCGAAGCGCTGAATCTGGAAAGAACTTCTTCTTAAAGAAGGCCTTGAACTCCTCCCAGGTCTGTCCAACTACCCCCACTCTGGGGTCTGACTGATACCAGGTGCGAGCAAGATCTCGCATCCGGCTAGCTGCTGCCTCTATCTGAAGATCTGCCGGTATCCGGGCCAGGCGGAAGATCTCCTCTATATGCTCGATCCACTCGTCAGCATATAAAATCCCCTCCGTCCCCAAGAAGTCTCTGGGGCTCATCTTCTGGAACTGCTCTATCCCAGGTGTCTTCGACTGCTGGACTACTGGTCGAGCTGCGACTGTCGTAATGGCCAACTCCATGCCTCTTTCCTGCCGGGTCTGCTGTATTTCCATAAACTGCTGAAAGTAGGCGAATATCTGTGCCGCGTCCACATTTTCTGTAGGCGGCGGCTGCTGGAACGGTACCTCTGGGATGACTGGGTCCTGCCTCCGATCTGGTGAAAGCATACCCCCTACTGCTAGTGGAGGGGCTCCTCCGAACGCAGCTGCAACGCCTATCCCAGCTGGCATGACTGGGGCTGCTGTACCAGGGGCTAGCTGCTGGGTATGAGAGGTGGCAGTCCTCCCATCAGCGTCCCCCTGGCCCTGGCAATATGATCTTGTCTCAACCATCCTGGAGACAGATCAAAAGGGAACAATTGTTGAGAATGAGTCAAAATATCAAAGGAGGACAGTTATATTCAAGGGAGACAATAAGCAGCAAAATTTAGATATACGGAATCTGAATAAGAGTTTTTCCTAATGTGATTGAGTACCTCCAAAAATATCCTAATCCTACTGCAGGATGTAGTGATACTCTAGTTCGAATACCACTACATAAACTCGACCTGCATGGGCCACCACTAAAAATGTGTCACGACCCGCACCCACTGTGAGGGTACGAGAACGTAACAACGCCCAGCCTACGCCGCAGTGTCGGCGATAGAACGCTGTCATAGGTCAATCATCTAACAATATAAAGGTACCTGTACAGTATATACACTCCGAATGGAGGTGACATAGCAATACACAATCTCAATCACATCTAAGGCAGAATAATAAGATATAAAGATAGATAGAGTAATACTGAAATAAAAGATCCACATAAGTACAACCAGAGAGACAATGCTAAGTATCTAAGATAAAACTCAACAACATCCAGAATACAAGTCTCAACTACTGAAAATGAAAGAATATATACAACCTAGATCTCAAAATGACTGAAATAGTAAAACCTAGACTATGGAGCCTCAGTCTCTATAGCTACCGGATCCGACTAGAAATCTGGGTCATAAGAACCATCTACAGCTGTCCCATCGTAGGTGTCTACCCAGGCCTCATCCTCATCCTCTGTAATATTTTCAACAGGTCCAGTCAGGACAGGAGCGAGCACAAAACATCTCACGCAGTTCATATCAAGTTAGGAAATATAAAGCATGCAATAGAGTAAGGTACAGGAAACGCTGAAAGAAGAATGTATATGAAAACAGCAGAGATTTGATAATGGGTAATATCTATATATGATAAGTAAGAACTGTAAGCAACATGTGATTTAGAGCACAATATGGTTATGTAAAACGGGTTAGGTTATACAATAAAATGGGACTCCTTTGTACGTGAGTGTACAATGGACATATACAATTTCTTATACAATAGGATTGATCACATAACCATTTCTAATATCCCTCCCCAATCAATACACAAGGATCCAATTCAGTTACATTACCTTATACAATGGCTTATACAATGGCTTGTACAATGGCTTGTACAATGGCTCAATGTGATAATGAGAGTACAATATGTACAATGAGTGTACAATGATAAGGATATTCAATAAATACAATATGTAAGTGAAACGCACGTCACAATATGTATTTAGTGAATACAAGGAGATAACATCTCAAAAGAAGATACATATAGTACCAATCCGTGATAACGTTCGTGTTAGCATCAAGTACAGTAATCTAGAGCAAGAATGTATATCCAGACAAGTATGAAACGGTCAGAGAATGTACTCGCCTGATGTCCTGAATAGCTGGTGTGAAATGATGTCCAGATAGAGTAAGATGAGTCCTAAATAGAGCAATACAGGTCACAACAGGTCTAGATAGATAATAATGAACACTACGATGCATTCTACATGGTTTCTAGGTCATTCTAAGCCAAAGTCAACTCTGGGTCAACCAAGTCAAACTAGGTCAAGTAGGTCAAGTCTTAACCCAACAAGTCTCACTAAGCCTAACAAAGCCTAGGCTAAGCACTCACACCCAAGCACAAGGCCACACAGGCTATCAAACATACATATTCTATATATATATATATATATTTTATATATATATATATATATATATATATATATATATATAAATATCTATATATATATATATATATATATATATATATATATATATATATATATATATATATGTGTGTGCATATATATGTGCATATATATGTGCATATATACACATATATATGTGCATATATACACATACTAGCATATATTAGCATATAGGCATACATCAATTATGTGTATAAAAGATAGGGTTAGAAGCATGTGATAAAGTGAACGGAAAAGTATGTAGGTACATAGAGCATACATTTCCTTATATATGCATACTCATATATATACATATTGTATAGTTAGGCATGCCTTACAAGTCCTAACACATCACAACTATATATATATAGGGAGTGAAGAGTGTATAATGGTAAGTGTAGCTATTAGCCTATACATGTGTTCAGTTATAGATATATTTCAGTCCAGAAATAGCCAAGTTTAGTAACAATGCAGTGAATGGGGTTAGGCAAAGTTCAAGCAGCATGAATGCACAGTCAAATGCTTATGTTCAGCTCAGATTTAGTAATGTTCAGTCGAGTGCTCAGGTTTTGTATATAATGCAAGTAGGTTTACATATATATACAACAATGTATATATGCAAACTTATATATATATATGGAGAGAGAGAGAGAGTGAGAGAGAGAGGGAAGAGCATGCAAAAAGTAAGAGGTTAGGGGTTAGTGAGTGTCAAGTGTTCAGGTTCAAAATGGACTTAGTCACATAGGAAAGGAAATCAATTCTCAGTCTCAACAATGCTAAACCCAATTAAGTTAAAAACCATTCTCAAGAAACTTCTTTACCAAACTCAAAACTCAGTTCAGCAGTTAATAAAACTCAATTTTAGTTCTCAGTTTTCAAACTAAACCAGTTTTCACATATTCAATTTCAAACCTATTCTCAGCTAATAATTTATGAAAGAACTGAAACTTAACTCAGGTTCACCACATGTAATTACAGTTGAATCTCAGGTTAATGTTTAGGACAGCAAGGTGGAGGGGGTTATATGTTTTAAACATGTAAAAAGGGGTTAGTGTCAAGTAGTAAATATGTGTGTGTAGATGCCAGTGTGTGAGTAAAGGAGTGAATCATAGTGTCAAGTGTCCAGAAGTGCACAGCAGGTGAGGAGAGGGTTAATCCCAGGTTTATACATCATAGCAATATGTAAATTAATAGGTAACTCATAATTTAAACAGTTTAAAAATTGATTTAGCTATTAAACCCAACTTGAAATATCAAAGATAGACTGAAATTGAACATGTGTATCCGACATCAACATGAGTTTGAAACCAAACTCAAACAAGGCTTGAAATCATTGAAACTATATATACATATATACATCATAGATTAACATTCAAATTTAACATCTAAAATCAAATAAACCCATTTAATCTCAGAAAAATTGGACTGTACAGTATCTAAGTATCAGTCAACACACTTTGAGTGTCAACACATCAAAACCATCCAAAACCAAGATTAAAACTCTTCTACGTCAACCCAGTCATAAATTCAAGTATCCCAGATATGATAACATATATAAAACATGTAATTTAGCATTTAAAATTGATTTAAACACAAGTTCAAAATCAGGGAACGCACAGATACTGTGCGTATCAGAGTTTTTGGGGGAACTCAAAATTCATTTCGAAGTACAAGTTAAAAACTAAATAAATGGTTGGTAATGAAACCCATAATTGTGCTCGTGTCCAACAATTCATCTCGTGTCCAAAAACTGGACACGAATGTGTCCAAACCATTTGAATACTCAAAGTACAGAAAACTGGACAGCAAACCAGTGTGGCCTCCTGCGTGCGTATGGGTCGCCCTAGGACACGACACATGGCGACTCGTGTCTGGAGGTTCGCCCATGATAGGGTTACATGCCCAGCACCCTGAAATAGGGCTCGACGTGTCTACGAGGGACACGACAGCCGTATCAGAGGCTCGAACAGTGGCTGTACACACAGTGCAAGAATAAGTGTGTGAACAAATTCGTGTCCGACACGAAACGTGGTCGAGAGTGGCTTTGGGGGTGACTTGTCAGTCACTGCCATGATCCTCTGACCAAGTGGCAGACCGCCACGTGGCGTGTCGTGTCTGCTGGAAGGATCTGGCAGCAGGACACGCTGCGCACAGCGTCGTACAGCGTGTCCAGTCCAGATTTAGACACGGACACGAGTGTCCTCGTGCTCAGAGATACGAAAATGGGATCCCCACACATAGAGATACAATCCTATTCTAACAAAAGTTTAAAATAACACATTTGAATCCTAAGAGGCATTTCATCAAACACCTATTCCTATCAATACGATACGTGTTCGATACGGACACGAAATGAATCCACCTTGACACGAAACCAAGTCCTACAGCTAGGGGACACCTAGGGCTTCCTATCCATGCATAGAAAACAAAATTTGGTGGAGGGAATAGGGATTTACCTATAGGTTTGAAATGGCTCAAAAAGCCCCAAAGTGAGTTGTTCCTCAAGCTACCCAAACTCTTCCAAATTGCCCCTTCCCTGAAATTTCTCACCATAGCCATCAAAAACACAGAGATTAGAATCTATTGCAAGAAATTAGGAAGAAAAAGGAGTTGAAATAGAGGGGTTATGGATTGGGGAAGAAGGGATTTTACCTCTATTTTCAACTTGCTATTTTTTCTAAGGAGGCTATCCCTAAGTTTGAGGAGACATTAAATAGGATTGTGGATCCCTAGGTGGCTGGTCATAAATGCTAGGGTTAGGTTTAGTTGGGTTTGATGGGCCATGGGCTTCTTGGCTAGTTTCAAGTCTCTCTACCAAAAGGCCCCTTTGCTATATCAATTTCTCTCCAACTAAAACCTCTAATTAGATAACTAGGAGAATATTCTAGTCATGACTAAAATCACCAAGTCCAACTTAGCTTATTGGTTAAGTCTAACTTCTAGGTTAGGCCCAATCTAGACCTAAGACTAACATAGCACATAGCAATATTTAATTAATATTAAATTCACACAAATCCCCATAAATCATAATAAATTCAAATAAATCCTAAAATGACCAAAATACCCTCTAGGCTAAAATATACTAATTAAACATCCTAATCACACGGCTAGGCTCTAGGTCAACAGTCTCCAAGGTTACACTAGCCAAACACCAAAATCGTAAGTCATGATTTAAATAGTTTAAAAAATGATTAAAATTTACCAAAAAATCATATTATTAATTAATATCATAATTAAATAAATTAAACACAAAATTTCAAAATTACCCTCATTTAGAAAACTGGGTCTTACAATCATAAAGCTAGTCATACAAAATACGAGACTAGCAAGAGTTAAGTCATACATGATCAACCATAGGATTTGTCAAACATGTTACAGCCCTTAGGCAAACAGAAATTAAGTTTCAACACAAACTAACACTTGTTCGACGGCTAAACGCCTCAAAAGAATAATTTACAATAGAGTAGGAAAGCTGTCACGCCCCAGAACCAGAATACTGGAGAGCGGGGGAATGACTCAGCCAGCTACGTATTACGGGTAGAGGAATACCGTATAATACGATCAATGATGTCTAATAAGACGAGGGGGTGCATACTACATGAATGTCATACTATGGTCACTTCACATCTATTGTCTCAATCATTCAAACATGAAACAAAAATAGAGAACATGTAAGATAAAGCAGTAAGGCGTCCCAAATGCTCAGTCAAAATGTTCTTGATATCTGGCTTTACAAAACATAGCCAGATGACGAAGCAAGGTATACACAATTGTTATCAGCTGCAGTCTGACTTAATTACAATTATGTAAAAGTAAGTAAAAGACAATCCGACTAACATATCGGTGCCAAACGGCAAAATATAAAGTAAGTAACAAAACGAGCGGAGAAGTAAGGAACCCACTCGAGTCCTCCTGCGATCATTCCTCTAGTATTGACCATCTTGGAGGTGGAAGTAAGCTGAGTCCTCGTGAACCGGCTCTAAATCTGGCCATGCAAAACCAGAGAGGTTAGACCTCTAATAGCAAGTACCGCAAGGATGCACGATATGAGGAATTTAAACCAGTAACTAAAAGAATATAATAATAGATCTCTGCTTACTACTGGGATTCACATAACGTCACGACACTTCGAACCAACCTCCCAACCAAACAAGGACAGAAGTTGGCCCGTCGTGTCTCGACACTCTGATCATCTCAATTAGTCAACAGAGTAGGTACAGTACACAACCAAATCAATTTAATGGCCATGCAACTACTACGACTTGCTATTGTGGGTTCTAAGTTATCTTGGAATTATGCGATAAAGGATTCCTCAGTTCTTACTATGCTCAAATAAGGCTAGTTTACCCAATCAATCAATTACGGCAATCATGTATTTAGACGAGTCCCAGCGGGACGCCCGCCGTTAATATATAATGTACAATAAATAATATAAGCAAATACCACTCCCTGCCCGTGTGGCAGATTTGCAGTATCTGTGGGAACCAGCCGGCCTGTCGGGCACTTAATAGTCCCAAAGAGGACTGCCATGTAAGAACTCGAGAATCCGTTCTCTCCATGCAATCATCATTTTATTTAACTTAATAGCCTCTATGTTGAGTGAAATTCCATGCCGTGGATTATGGTCATTCAGAATGAGTACTTTCGTACGGGATACGATATGCACATCTCTACAATGATACCCGTACGGTTAGGTTGTAGGTCTTACATAGCGTAATGCAACAATCAAAACTAGCCACGGAATAATCATGCCTTGACCATAAAGTACACATGCTGCTTTCGTAAAATAGATAAAGAAATTAAAGCCTGCATGTATCTATATGTCAATATTTGGGATCAGCCAGTCGATTGTAATAGTTCATAGTTCATATAAACGTGTCTCATTCATTCAATTCAATAAGACGACTAGCCAGTCTCTTAGTTCCAACTAGGAACGCATGATCAATTATTAGTCAAGGTCATAATCAATATCAATCAATGTTAATTCGGGACAAGAATCAGTTAAAAGGCATCATGGGCTAGAGTTCATGCGGCCGGGAAATTATAGAAGTTCATGCGGCTAAGAATGCATATGTGGTCAGGATCTCATGCGGCTAGGAAGTGCCATGCGGCCACGAAAAATAGCAGTCAACAATATGCGACCACGGAAAATAACATGCGCCAGGAAACAGCATGTGCCAGGAAACAGCATGCGCCAGCATGCGCCAGAAAACAGCATATGCCAGGAAACAGTATGCGCTAGGAAACAGCATGCGCCAGAAACAGCATGCGCCAGAAAACAGCATGCGCCAGGAAACAACATGCGCCAGAAACAGTATGTGCCAGGAAACAGCATGCGCCAGGAAACAGCATGCGCCAGAAACAGCATGCGCCATGACAGCATGCGCCAGAAACAGCATGCGCTAGGACAGCAAGTGCCATGACGGCATGCGCCAGGAAAAAGCATGCGCTAGGACAGTATACGCCAGAAAATAGCATGCGCCAGCAAACAGTATGGCAACAGTGTTTTGCCAGCAAACAGCATACGCCAGAAAATAGCATGTGCCATGACGCATACGCCAGCAAACAGCATACACCAGCAAACAGCATGGCAACAGCTTTTTGCCAGCAAACAGCATGCGCCACGGAAAACAGCATGCGTCAGGACAGCATGCGCCAGCAAATAGCAAGCACCAGCAAACAGTATGGCAACAGCTTTTTGCCAGCAAACAGCATGCGCCACGGAAAACAACATGCGCCAGAACAGCATGCGCCAGCAAACTGCATGCACCAGCAAACAGCATGGCAACAGCTTTTTGCCAACAAATAGCATGTGCTAGGACAGCATGTACTGCTTATCTTCTCGAATCAGCCTCTAATGACCATGAAAACCCATGAACCAAAAAGACCATAAATCACTCAAAATAAGTCGAAATCAGGACTTCCAATAGTCAAAATTGGGTAGAGTCAAATTTTTTACAACATGGAACCATCAAAACTTTAAAAATAATAAAGTTACTAGATCAAAACCTAAAAATTTTGAAAATGGATTAAACTTAGATCTACATGAAATGAGCCATAGAAATTGAAAATGCTAAGTACTAAAGTTTCTAAGAATCTTGAGAGGAAGACAATGGAACAACAAAAATAGGAATCCATCAAGAAGTAAGTTGGCACTTTCCTAGCCCTCCTAGGTTGGTGGGGGAGTTATGAGGAAGAAGAAGAGTAATGCGAAGAAGTAATGAAGAGAGAGAGAGAAGGGGATGAGGCTTTAAATGAAGGAGTGGTGGTAGGTGGGGGGGTTGTTTCGGTTCATGATAAACCAACATAATTAAACCAATCCAAGCCGAACCCAAAGCAAAGCTAAAGCAGAATATAAAAGCAGAAAGTAAAATACAGAAATAAAATTGTAGGAAATTAATTAACATGAAATTAAAGGGATTTAAATACAAAATAATATATGATAAATATTAAATAAATACGTTCCAGCAGTACATATATTTAGAATACGTATTTCGGGAACGGGAAGTGACATCTCTACCCTCCTTAGAAAAATTTCGTCCTCGGAATTTCAAATCCAAACATAATAGAAACATCGAAGCTAAACTAATCTAAGTATAAGCAATTTGAGTAAGCAATCATTCTACAATGCCAATAGCAAGTAACATATCTATGTTTAACTATCGACGACACCAAGCAATTCTACTCATAAGGTGACAAGCATGAGGAGTTAAGACAATCAAGGTATACAGAAAGAGATATACCTTGTGAGTCAAACAGGTACGAATACCGTGATCGGATATCATCCTCACGTTCCCATGTTGACTCTCCTAAAGAGTGATGACCCCAAGCAACCCGGACAAGGCTAATTGTTCGGTTCTTGAGTATCTTCTCTCTTCGGTCCAAAATAGACACAGGCTGTTCCTGTAAGACAGGTTGGTACCAACAACCAGCTCAGAATGATCAAGGATATGGCTTGGATCCGATACATACCTACGTAACTGAGATACATGGAACACGTCATACACCTCTCGTAACGAAGGTGGAAGGGATAAACGATAAGCAACATCGCCTATCCGATCAAGGATAACAAACGGGCCCACGTACCGCGGACTCAACTTCCCATGAACGCCAAATCTAATGACCCCACGGGTAGGTGAGATCTGCAAGAATACGTGGTCCCCAACAGAAAACTCTAGCGGCCTACGATGCTGGTCCGCCCAATGACGATGCCGATCTTGCGCAACTCGAAGTCTCTCTCTAATTCTTTTGACCACTTCAACTGTCTGGACAATCATTTCCGGGCCTAACATCTTCCTCTCCCCAATATCATCCCATGCCAATGGCGACCTACACTTCTTACCATATAATGCTTCAAATGGCGCCATCTGGATACTGGCTTGATAACTGTTGTTGTATAAGAATTCGACTAAGTGCAGGTGGCTCTCCCAAGATCCTCTAAAATCCAGAGTGCAAGCTCACAACATATCCTCTAAAGTCTGAATTATTCTTTCTGATTGCCCGTCCGTCTGTGGATGGTAAGTCGTGCTAAATCTTAACTTGGTACCCAGACTATGATGTAAGCTCTTCCAGAAATGTGATGTGAAACGGGTATCTCTATCTGACACAATACTGACTGGGACTCCATGCTGCCTGACTATCTGTTGCATATACAACTCTGCCAACTTCTCCGTAGATTGTCCTACTCTGAAAAGAAGAAAGTGTACCACCTTCGTAAGCCGATCTACTATCACCCAAATGGCATCTTTACCACTTGGTGATCTCGATAAACCGGTCACAAAGTCCATTGTAATATGTTCCCATTTCCATTCCGGAATAGGAAGCGGTTGCAATAACCCAGCTGACTTCTGCTGTTTTGCCTTCACTTGCTGACATACCAAGCAACGGAAAATAAATTTAGCTATCTCTCTCTTCATTCCGTTCCACCAGAAGTGCTGCTTGATATCTTGGTACATCTTGGTCCTTCCAGGGTGTATAGAATACTGAAAACTGTGAGCTTCTGTCATAACCTCCTGTCTGATATCTCCACTAGGCACACATAGACGTGACCCAAACCTAAGTGTACCATCTTCATAAATTTGCATCTCCTTTCTGAGTCCTGACTCACATTCTGCTCTAAGCTTCTGAATCCTTGGATCCTGTGCCTGAGCTGCCTTGATCCTGTCTACCAAGTCGGATTGAACTTGTAGACTTGTTAGAACTCCTACATCACTAGAAAGTATAACTTCGATACCCATCTCCTGAAGGTCTTCTAAGATATGCCTCTGTGTTGTCAACATAAATGTGCCGCCTCTCCTGCTAAGAGCGTCTGCTACTACATTAGCCTTGCCTGGATGATACTGAAGCTCCACGTCATAATCCTTGATCAGCTCTAACCATCTTCTCTGCCTCATGTTCAGCTCCTTCTGAGTAAAGATGTACTTCAGACTTTTATGGTCTGTGTACATGTCCACTCGGTCACCATATAAGTAATACCTCCATAGCTTCAAAGCAAATACTACTGCTGCCAATTCCAAATCATGAGTTGGGTAATTCTTCTCGTGGTCTCGAAGTTGCCTAGATGCATATGCTATTACCTTCCTATGTTGCATAAAGACACATCCAAGTCCTTTACCTGACGCATCATAATATACAGTGAAACCTCCGGGCCCAACTGGCAATGTAAGAATAGGTGCTGATATCAACTTCTGCTTCAAGTTCTCAAATGATGTCTGACATTCTGTCGACCAGACGAATGGTATATCCTTTTGTGTCAAGCGGGTCATGGGTGCTGAAAGTCTTGCAAAATCTGCTACGAATCTCCTGTAATATCCTGCCAATCCCAAGAAACTCCGCATATCTGCTACGGTCTTGGGTACTGGCCAACTCTCTACTACTTCTACCTTCTTGGGATCCACTGCTACTCCAGCTCCTGATATGATGTGACCCAAAAATGAAATATGATCCGTCCAGAACTCGTACTTGCTGAGCTTGGCATACAACTGGTTCTTTCTCAGAACCTGTAACACTTTCCTGAGGTGGTCATCATGCTCCTCTTCACTAGCAGAGTATACGAGAATGTCGTCAAGAAACACAATGACAAATTGATCTAAGTACGGCATAAATATGCGGTTCATCAAATCCATAAATATTGCTGGAGCATTGGTCAAACCAAACGGCATTACCAAGAATTCATAATGCCCATATTTTGACCTGAATGCTGTCTTGGGAATATCCTCCTTCCGAACCCTTACTTGATGATACCCTGAACGAAGATCTATCTTGGAGAAAATTCTAGCTCTGCTCAACTGGTCAAACAAGTCGTCGATTCTGGGTAGTGGGTACTTGTTCTTTACTGTTGCCGCGTTAAGCTTCCTGTAATCAATGCACAATCTGGATGACCCATCCTTCTTCTCCACAAGTACCACTGGTGCTGCCCATGGTGATATGCTAGCTTGGATGAACTTCTTCTCCTTCAGTTCCTCTATGTGCTGATATACCTTGGCCAGTTCTGAATCCGCCATTCTGTAAACTCGATCTAATATCGGTTTAGTTCCAGGTACCAATTCTATGCTGAACTCAATATCCCTAACCGGTGGTAGACCTGGAAGTTCTTTGGAAAATACGTCCAGAAACTCTTCAACTACCTTCGAAACTTGAACTTCTTCCATTACCTTCACTACTCCCTGCTCTTGTTGAGTTGCCACTGATCTGACTAAGGTGAACCGCTTCATGCCTGGAATATCAAAAGATACACTCCCTCTATGACAATCTATTATCGCATGACTGTCTTTCAGCCAGTCCATGCCTAAGATAACGTCAAAATTTCCAACAGAAAATTCTATCAACCGGGTGGGTAAGGAATGCCCGCAAACTACAATGCTACATGCTAGAATAACTCTACTAACTCCTACGAGTCCATTACCAGTGAGTATATTTAACCTCCCTGGCAATGCCTCGAATTCCATTCCTAGCCGTCTTGCAAATTGTACAGATATAAATGAGTGTGATGCTCCCGAATCAAATAATGCTACTGCGGGATATGAGGCGACGAGAATGTTACCTATCACAATATCTCCCGATGCTAATACCTCTTCCAAGGACAGAGTGAATGCCTGCCCTCGACCTCCTTATTGGTTCCCATATTGTGGCCTAGCCTGGTGCTGTTGGCCCCTGCCTTGATGATGCTGGGGTGGTCTATGCTAGTGTTGCTGCATCGGCGGTCCCTGCTGCCGAAATATCTGAGCCTGTGTCATGAACAGGCGTTGTGCCAATGGTCTCACTGCTACCGCTGGTCCTCTATACTGGCCTGCCCCTGGTGCTGGCAGAGCAGAAAATTATTGCACTGGTCCTCCTGACCTCGAATTCATAGGACATATAGTAACCCGATGATCTGGGCTTCCACATATCAAACACTGCCCGTTCAATGTCCGACACACATCTCTAGTGTGCCCTACCTTCCCACAATAAGTGCAGCCCGCTGGGGGTTGCTGGTTCTTTCTCTGTTGCTGTTGCTGCTGCCTTGGTGGTGGTGCTGGCCCTCGCATTGCCACATCGTGGATGTGAATGCCAAGGGATGGTACTGATGTTCGGGGCGCTGCTCCCCCTCCTCCTTCAATCTGACTGTGGGATCTCTTCTGACCTCCAGTCCTTGCCGTGATCCTCTGAATGGTGATCTCATGCCTTCGGGTTGCCGTCAATACCTCATCGAAAGTCTGATAATTGTGCCCCTCTATCAATTGCAAGAGCTCAAGATGAAACCCTTGCTGGAATCTCATAGCCCTCTGGCTCTCCGTTGCTACCATCTCTGGGGCGAACCTACTCAATCTGCAGAACTCTGCTGCATAAGCATCTACCGTCTTGCCGGCCTGCTTGAGGTTGATAAACTTCTATTGTAGCTCAAACTGTGCCACAACTCCATAGTACTTCGTCTTGAACCTTGCAGTAAAATCGTCCCAAGCAACAGGACGTCTGATGCCCACTTCCTCTGATTCCCACCAATCACGTGCGAGATCCTGAAGTAACAACTACACCTGATCCACACGTTATTCTGCCGGCACCTTAGCGGCTGTCAAAATAGCCTCAACATCCTTAAGCCATGCATCTGCTGAGATGGCATCTTCCGTACCCTCGAAACGGCGGGGGTTGTACTTGCAAAACCTGGTTGATGCTCCTGAATCTGTCCTCGCCCCTCTATCCAATACCGTCTGCAATGCTTGGTTGAGTAGTACGTTCTGCTCTTGCAACTGAGTGTGCATGTGCTGCTGGGCTAACATCTGGTGTTGCTGAGTAGCCATCATCCCTCTCATGATCTCCCGAAGGGCTGGTGTGTCCACTTCCACAGGGGTCGGTGGAACTATTGGTGGCGTTGGAACCTCCGGATATTGCGGTCCAGCTGCTGGTTCCACTATCACTTCTTCTTGGATAGTCTCTTGAGGTAGTACTGGTCCTTGTTGCTGACCAACATGGTCAGGTTGCCCATATTGCCCTTGTTGTTGCTTTCCAGTTCTGACAGATGCAGACGAAGTGCCCCTAAGGAAAGGGACAAGAGAGCAATCAAATGACCGGACATGAAAGATCAACGAAGTCGAAGGATACCGGAATGTCAAGCTGGGTTTGAGAACAACGAATCATGAGATCAAGGGGGAACATGTGTGATTAAGACATCCTATAAACACCCCACAAGTCTGAAATCAGACCTGCATGGGCCACCACTAAAATCTTGTCACGCCCCAGAACCAGAATACTGGAGAGCGGGGGAATGACTCAGCCAGCTACGTATTACGGGTAGAGGAATACCGTATAATACGATCAATGTTGTCTAATAAGACGAGAGGGTGCATACTACATGAAAGTCATACTATGGTCACTTCACATCTATTGTCTCAAACATTCAAACACGAAACAGAAATAGAGAATATGTAAGATAAAGCAGTAAGGCGTCCCAAACGCTCAATCAAAATGTTCTTGATATTTGGCTTTACAAAACATAGCCAGATGACGAAGCAAGGTATACACAATTATTATCAGCTGCAGTCTGACTTAATTACAATTATGTAAACGTAAGTACAAGATAATTCGACTAACATGTCGGTGCCAAACGGCAAAATATAAAGTAAGTAACAAAACGAACGGAGAAGTAAGGAACCCACTCGAGTCCTCCTGCGATCATTCCTCTAGTATTGACCATCTTGGAGGTGGAAGTAAGCTGAGTCCTCGTGAACCGGCTCTAAATCTGGCCATACAAAACCAGAGAGGTTAGACCTCTAATAGCAAGTACCGCAAGGATGCACGATATGAGGAATTTAAACCAGTAACTAAAAGAATATAATAATAGATCTCTGCTTGCTACTGGGATTCACATAACGTCACGACACTTCGAACCAACCTCCCAACCAAACAAGGACAGAAGTTGGCCCATCATGTCTCGACACTCTGATCATCTCAATTAGTCAACAAAGTAGGTACAGTACACAACCAAATCAATTTAACGGCCATGCAACTACTACGGCTTGCTATTGTGGGTTCCAAGTTATCTTGGAATTATGCGATAAAGGATTCCTCAGTTCTTACTATGCGCAAACAAGGCTAGTTTACCCAATCAATCAATTGTGCCAATCATGTATTTAGACAAGTCCCAGCGGGATGCCCGCCGTTAATATATAATGTACAATAAATAATATAAGCAGATACCACTCTCTGCCCGTGTGGCAGATTTGCAGTATCTGTGGGAACCAGCCGGCCTGTCGGACACTTAATAGTCCCAAAGAGGGCTGCCATGTAAGAACTCGGGAATCCCTTCTCTCCATGCAATCATCATTTTATTTAACTTAATAGCCTCTATGTTGAGTGAAATCCCATGCCGTGGATCATAGTCATTCAGAATGAGTACTTTCGTACGGGGTACGATTTGTACATCTCTACAATGATACCCGTACGGTTAGGTTGTAGGTCTTACATAGCGTAATGCAACAATCAAAACTAGCCACAGAATAATTATGCCTTGACCATAAAGTACACATGTTACTTTTGTAAAATAGATAAAGAAATTAAAGCCTGCATGTATCTATATGTCAATATTTGGGATCAGCCAGTCGATTGCAATAGTTCATAGTTCTATTTGCAAAAACAAAAGTATGAAACTTTATTGATACAAACTTTGTAAAGATTATAAAAATTCTGGGAAAGGTACAACTGTAGGAATCCAATCTAGAAGGCGATTGCTTTATCCCTTGGACGATGTGAACTTTGAAGACGGTAGCCTCGGAAGTTGACTTGAAGGCAAAAGCCTCAGAGAATTGAAGGCAAAAGCCTCGGAAGAATACAGCAGCACTTGGGCAAGAACTTCTGAACTCTCTAATAATTTTGAACTTTTAATGTCTGATCCCTTGAATGAAGACTTGAAACTCTATTTATAGAGTTCTGGAAATAACTAACTTTTAGTTATTCTGAACTGCGCATATTGGATTGCACATGAATTGGATTGCGCATCTGTGGATTACGCAGGCAGTTGTTGGATCGTGGGCCAACTGTCTTGGACATATGGCATCTTTTGATTGAAATACGCATGATCGTGCATAGACGGTTGCCACGTAATGAGCAATTGATGGCATGAGTGCCACGTGTACTTTTGTCAATTGTCCTGATGAAGTGTGCCACATGAATTATGCTAACTTCGGATTGCGTGAGATTGGACTGCGCAACAGAGTGTCTAGCCGATTGTGCTGCATGTACAGCTGTCCTCGAGCACCGTACTGCACAATAAACGAACAGTCTCCTCGTTCTTCGTGCTGTCAGTTGTCAGAAGATTTGATTTTGTCAGGAAATGATGACAAGGCCACGTCAGCTTTGCGCAGTTGAGAGTGTGTGCAGTCTAGTCTGTGCAATCTGAATGCTGTGCAATCTGATGTCTGCGCAGTTCATTTAAATAATGCATTTCTTGATTTTTCATGACTTTGTTGATGGGTGCAACTTGATTTTTAGGACCTACAAGACCCCCTTCAAAGTTTTCGAAGTTTGAAGATAGTCAAAGCTTCGAAATACTTTGAATTTTGATTTGAAAATCAAGTTGCACAAGTAATGCTCTGTCTCAGGAAAGAGATGAGTACGTCACAACACATCAAGAAGAAATCTCTTGCAGAATAGTGACTATGCCATCTTTTGACGACAAGTCTGGGATGGAAGAAGCTAGGAAGCGGATGATGGAATCTCGTGAGGAGTGGCTGCAATCTTTGAAGCAGCAGATGACCAGCTTAATGACTCCACCGGCAGAATGAGAAAGATTTTTGTATCTTCAGTCTTTTTGTGATATGTAATGTTGTAATGTCTTTCAATTTTTTTTGATCAATAAAAGACATTTTCTTGGTGGCTCTATTATTTGTTGCATATCTTATTAAGATATAAATAATAGCGATAGAAAATATATTCAGAGGTACAAGACATGATATATTTTTTGATTTTGGAAAATAATCATATTCAATTATATCTGCTCAGAGGTAATGTGGACATGGCAGAATATAATTTATTGAATATTATTATTTTAGTAGACAACTTAATCAAAGATGACAAGTTGCTGATATGAATGAAATGGATGATTCGTCAAAATGTGTGAACGAAATAAATGAACGAAATGAATCGTCGGGATGAACGGATAAATCGTCAAATGAATTGAATGAACGGGTGAACCGTCGGATAGATGTAATGAACGGATGAACCGTCGGATGAATATGATGAACAGGTGAACCGTCAAATGAATGTGATGAACGGGTGAACCGTCGGATAATGGTAATGAACGGATGAACCGTCGGATGATGGTAATGAACGGATGAACCATCGAATGGGTGGAATGAACGGACAAACCGTCGGATAGATAGAATGAACGGACGAATCGTCGGATGGATGTAATGAACGGGCGAACCGGCAAATGGTGGTAACGAATGGGCGAACCGTCAAATGGTGGTAACGAACGGGCGAACCGTCGGATAATAATGAACGGATGAACCGTCAGATGAATTGAATGAACGGGTAAACCGTCAGATGATAATGAACGGGTGAACCGTCAGATGACAATGAACGGGCGAACCGTCAGATGATAATGAACGGACGAACCGTCGGATGATAATGAACGGACGAACCGTCATATGATAATGAACGGGCGAACCGTCGGATGAATGTGTCGCTTCGTTGGTTGGAGAATCTCTGCCTATAAATAGAACAGAAATCTGAAAGGAATGATCATTTCCACTTTTCAACATAAAAATGTCGTCTGGAGATACATCCAAGAAGGCTGAAATTGCCCCAAAGGTTGAAGCGGACACTGAAGAACGTCCTGTCGAACCAGTCCAGCTAACGCAGACAGAAGCAGGCGAAGGTTCGTCTACACCCAAACTACCGTGGGATATCCTAGATTTTCTGGTTGAACCAGGAAAGACTGAAGAGGAAGAGGCCATGAGGATGGCTGCTTGCAAGTTCCTAGTGGGTTCCAGCAAGGATGTTCTCAGTTCTTTTGCTGATTATGTCTTTGACAAGGACGGCAGTGGCCCGCGTCCCAATGTTGAGAAGGATGATAGTGACCTTCCTTGATATCATGTAACATCATTTATGATGAAATAAAAATCAAACTTTATTTATAAACTGTCTGATCATATTTACATAAAATCTCTGTTACATTTATACATAATATTTCTTGATAAATTTGCCATTGATGGGCATCATTGCAATTCGACCATCTAACTCTGAAAGTTGATAGGCTCCATTTGAAAAGACTTTGCTAACAATGTAAGGACCTTTCCACTTCGCGTCGAACTTGCCTTTGCTCATGTGAGTCATAGTCATAGGACGTCTGACCGTTAGAACGAGTTCTTCTTGCTGAAAAGCTCTGACTTTAACTTTGCAGTTGAAAGTCTTCAAGATGCGGGCTTGATATAACTCAATATGTTGTTGAGCAAATAGCCGTTTTTCATCGAGTGCTTCTAATTCTTGAAGTTGAAGAAGATCATTGTTCTCTGTAGTGAGTTCATTAGCAATGGCAATCCTTAAAGAAGGAATTTGAAGTTCCAGAGGAAGAACTGCTTCACAGCCGTACACCAAAGAGAAAGGTGTAAAGCCTGTGGGATTGCGGACCGTAGTTCGATAGGCCCAAAGACATTCACCAAGCTTTTCACTCCAGTTTCATTTATTAGTAGATACAAACTTCTTAAGGAGCTTGATGATAGTTTTGTTGAAGACTTCAGCCAAGCCATTAGCAGCAGGATTGTAAGCTGTAGAAGCAACTTTGTCAATCCGGTGATTATCACAGAATCTTGTGAACTTCTGGCTGATAAATTGAGGTCCATTGTCGTGAATGATTCGTCGAGGCACACCAAATCTGTAGATGACATGGTGTTTGACGAAGTTGATGACACTGCTAGATTTGACTTCAGCCAAAGGTATAGCTTCAGCCCACTTAGAGAAGTAATCGGTTATTGCTAATATGAACCGATGTCCTCTAGAAGAAGGAGGATTGATGGGACCTATCACGTCCATGCCCTAAGCTTCGAAAGGCCAGGAAGCAGCAGTCGAATGCAAGAATTCTGAAGGCTGGTGAATAAAATCGGCATGGATTTGACAAGCATGACATTTCCTTGCATATTCGATGGCATCTGATACCATAGAGGGCCAGTAATAACCCATTCGTCGGATGCGATCCTGTAGCTTAGGACCTAGTTGATGTGCTCCATAAACACCATCATGAGCTTTGCGCAGTACTTGCTTTGCTTCATCACCAGCGAGACAGCGTAAGAGAAGACCATCATAAGTCCGCCGGTAGAGAGTTTTGGTGGTTTGATTGTAATAGAATCGTAGAGACCGTCGACGAATACTCGTAGCCTCCTTAGGATCTTCAGGAAGTATGTCATGAACTACGAAGTCGATAAAAGGAGTTCTCCAGTCTTTATCGATAACATTGACTTCAACAAGATTGTTGAACTCAATATTACGATTGTTTTCAACACAAAACAACTCACGATTAGAAACGACCACCACCTGCTGTCTTTTGATAGGGATGGCTAAGACTGCTGCAAGGTTGGCTAAGGTATCTGCTTCAGTATTGCAAGCTCGGCGCACATAGTCGATGAAGAAAGCTTTGAATGATATAGCCATGTTGATTGCCACTTCATGATAAAGTACTAGATCTTGATGGCGAACTTCATAGGTTCCTCTAACCTGGTTGACAACCAACTTGGAGTCGCCGTAGACTTCGAGATATTCAACATCCAGTTGTCTAGCTAACTGAAGGTCGATCAGTAAAGCGTTGTACTCCGCTACATTGTTGGAGCATGGTTCATCTAGGGAGTAAGCTCTTTGGAGAGTCGATCCGTCTGGAGAAACGAGAATAACTCTGACTCCTGCTACAATGGCACCATTTGGTCCGATCCTGGATGCACCGTCAAAGAATAGACGCCAAGTAAAAAATTCTTCAGAGATCATATTTGATTCTAATGTCTCATCTAGAATTTCATCATAAAGTTTGGATGTTTCTGGCACAGGATGAGCCGCTAGGAAATCCGCCAGTGCTTGACCTTTGACAGATTTTTGAGGAACATATACCATGTCATATTGGGCTAGCAGGATGGCCCATGTAGCCAGCCGAGAATTGAGTGTACTGGGCTTCTTCATCAATACCCGAAGAGGATTAACTCGAGATATGACATGAATAGTTTGGCCAATAATGTAATGCCTTGTCTTTTGAACAGCAAATATGAGAGCTAGGCATTCTTTTTCGACTGGACTATAACGGTGTTCAGCACCAATCATAGTACGACTGAGATAATAGATGGCTTGTTCATGGCCTTCTTTGTTCTTTTGGGCAAGTAAAGCACCCAATGAATGATCCATAGCACGGACATACATTAAGAATGGTATGCCCGAGATTGGTGGCACCAAGATTGGTGGGTTTACGAGGTACCGTTTGATGTCGTCGAATGCTTTTTGATATTCTTCAGTCCAAATGAAAGAGACACCTTTCTTCATTAGTTGAGTGAATGGTCTGCAGCGTCCAGACAAGTTCAAAATGAATCTCCTGATGTACGCAAGACGACCTTGGAATCCTCGTAGCTCTTTTAGGTTGCGTGGAGGATGCATCTCTTGAATGGCTTTGATCTTCTCGGGATCTACGTGTATACCCTTAGAGGTAATGACGAAGCCGAGAAACTTGCCACTAGAGACACCCAAGAATAACTTGGTGGGATTCATTTTGAGTTGATGTTGGCATATCAGATTGAAGATAGTTCTCAAGTCTTGGATGTGATCTTCCTTCAGACGACTTTTGACGGCGATATCGTCAACGTAGCATTCGACTGTCTTGCGAAGATGATCTCGAAAGATGGTACTCATAGCTCTTTGGTAAGTTGCACCAGCGTTCTTGAGACCAAATGGCATCACAGTATAGCAGTAAACTCCGCGAGGAGTGCGGAAAGAAGTGTGTTTTTCATCTTCAGGATTCATCCGAATCTGATTGTTTCTGGAGAATCCATCCATAAAGGATATTCGCTCGAACCCACAGGTATTGTCAATCATGATGTCCGTAATAGGGAGAGGAAATTCGTCTTTTGGACATGCTTTATTGAGATCCCGAAAGTCGATGCAGACTCGAACTTTGTCAATTTTTTTCAGAACTGGGACGACATTGGCTACCCAATCAGGATGTTGCTCTTCTCGAATAAAGCTACAAGCGATGAGCTTCTTGACTTCATCGTCGATTGCATCCATCATTTCTGGTTTGAAGCGTCACTGTTGTTGCTTGACTGGTTTTACATTGGATAAAATGTTCAATTTGTGAGTAGCAACTTTAGGATCTAAACCTGGCATGTCTTCGTAACTCCAAGCAAAGACATCAATGTATTCTTTAATAAGAAGAATTAATTCTTGCTTATCTGCTTCTGGAAGATTCTTGCTGATGAATATTGGACGAGATGACCCGTTCTCTCCTACATCAATTTGAACCAATTGATCTTCAGTAGGAGGTTCTCGCTGTTCGAATCGGAGTTCCCATTGATTATCCATTCGTTGAGCCCAAGGATCTGTTTTGGGACTTTCTTCAATGTCCTCGTCATAGCCTTCTGGAAGTTCAGCAGAGACCATGTTAGAAGATATGACCAGCCGATGGACTTCACCAACACTGGTATCAGAATCCCATGATCTGGATTCAGAAGAATTAGAACGTTCTTCACTATCATAGTCGGAGACTGCTGGGGATAGTACTGGAGGAGAAGCATATCCAAGACCGCTTTTGGTCTTGCTGTAGTACATCTCTGATTTTCCTTCTGGAACAGTCGTACGGACTGGAGTTCGTCTGCCTTTGTCGTAATTGAGGCCACTCTTGAAGTCATAACCCATCTTTCGGATGATGTCTTTTGATTATTGACTGTAACGTCGGAATTGGAGATGTCCTGTATCGTTACTTTTGCTATCATCCATATAACTGAATTGTTGTTCCGGTCCTTTACTAAAAAGTATTGGACTCTCGCCTTTCTTTCGAGCGGGAACAATACGATATGAATCTTTTGGATCTTCAAATGAGACTTCTGTTTGAAGAGATTGTACAACTCCCATTGTAAATGATTGGAAGCTATCTAACATATCCAAATAGCATTTAGTATGATAAATGACATCAGTATACTGGAAAGTAGATGCTTTTTCATTGATCTGTACATTCGTATTTACAGCAGGACCTTTAGCCTTAACAGGCTTGGTCAGATTGATTACAAGAGGGGAAGAAAAAGAACGTGGAGGAGGATTGGCCTTGTTACGACGGAGATCAATAACAAGTGGCTCAGAGGGGGTGAGCTCCCTTTTGTCCTTGTTATGAGTTAGATCAATAACAAGTGGCTCAGAAGAAGTGAGCTACTTTTTGTCCTTGTTACGACGTAAATCGATAACAAATGGCTCAGAAGAGGTGAGCTCCCTTTTATCATCATCCATCGGTTGTTTCTGGGCTGGCAAGTGAATAGCCAGTGGTTTAGAGGACTGAGGATGAGAGACTCGCCCTTTAACAGGTATGATAAGGGTGTCTTTAGGCACTGCTTCTTGCTCTTCTTCAGTAACAAGGCCAATCCTCCTCCACGGGCAGCTCATCCCCTCTGAGCCAGTCGACGGAGAGGGGGCAGCTCCCTTTGGGCACTGCTTCTTGCCCCCTCATAGGCACTGCTTCTTGCCCCCTCATAGAACCGTTCCAGGAAGATTTGTTTAAGCCCTGAGAAGGAAGTGATACAACCATCGGGCAAACTTCTGTACCAGTCGTATGCTACGCCGGCTAAACAACCGACGAACACTCTGGTAAGAAGAGCGTCATTTGGTTGAAGTTGGACAGTCATTACCTCAAAGTGATTGATGAACTAGCTTGGAGAGGTACTGCCATCAAACAGAGAGATTGTTGGGATCTTATACTTAGGAGGAAATGGAACTTCCTTCCATTCAACTGGGTATGGTTGCTTGATCCCCAACCTTTGCAAGTTGTCTTTCTCTTTAAAGGCCTCGAACTGGGTTCGCAAGAGTTTGACAGCTTCATTGGCATCTTCCACTGATGTAGAAGGAACAGGTGGAGTCTGAGTATTAGGAGGAGGAACAGCATGATAAGTACTACCCCCAGCACCTGACTGACTGGGTGTAGGTTGAACTTGTACAAGGGGTACTTGAGGAGATACTACCCCCAGTCCTGCGTTGACAGGTACCGACGATGCTATGATTTCAGGATTTACAACCGATAAGGGGGCAGCTCCCCTTTGTCCTTGTTAGAAATCTTCTTGTTACGACGGAGATCAACCACTTGTTATGAGCTCAGAGGGGGTGAGCTCCCTTCCGTTCCAGGAAGATTTGTTTAAGCCCTGAGAAGGAAGTGATACAACCATCGGGCAAACTTCTGTACCAGTCGTATGCTCAGAGGGAACAACCGATAAGGGGGCAGCTCAGAGGGGGCAGCTCCATTTTGTCCTTGTTAGAAATCTTCTTGTTACGATGGAGATCAACCACTTGTTATGAGCTCAGAGGAGGTGAGCTCCCTTCCGTTCCAGGAAGATTTGTTTAAGCCCTGAGAAGGAAGTGATACAACCATCGGGCAAACTTCTGTACCAGTCGTATGCTACGCCGGCTAAACAACCGACGAACACTCTGGTAAGAAGAACGTCATTTGGTTGAAGTTGGACAGTTATTACCTCAAAGTGATTGATGAACTGGCTTGGAGAGGTACTGCCATCAAACAGAGAGATTGTTGGGATCTTATACTTAGGAGGAAATAGAACTTCCTTCCATTCAACTGGGTATGGTTGCTTGATCCCCAACCTTTGCAAGTTGTCTTTCTCTTTAAAGGCCTCGAACTGGGTTCACAAGAGTTTGACAGCTTCATTGGCATCTTCCACTGATGTAGAAGGAACAGGTGGAGTCTGAGTATTAGCAGGAGGAACAGCATGATAAGTACTACCCCCAGCACCTGACTAACTGGGTGTAGGTTGAACTTGTACAAGGGGTACTTGATGAGATACTACCCCCAGTCCTGCGTTGACAGGTACCGACGATGCTATGATTTCAGGATTTGCAGGAGGTATGGTCGGTGGTGTGGTATGTTGTGCCACAATAATAGAATGCATACTGGCGACCATTTCAGCCATGGTCTTCAGCTTGTCTTCTAATGCAGCAATTCGCTGTTCCTGATTTGCAGAAGTTGAAGCATCTGGATCTTCATTGACAACATAAGCTGTCACTTCTCTTGGTACAGTGGAAGACACCGTCTGTTCCGAGCTTTCACTGTATGCATCATAGTCGGAGAAAGAGTCATCTCCTGACTGAGAAGGAAGAAAATGACCTGAAGGATCTTGAAGATTCCTTTGACCGATTGTATCTCGGCTTCGGGATCGGGTATGTCGAAATACTCCTTCAGAAGATTCCTGGAGTAGATCTAAATACCGTTGACTAGGACGGTGAGGCTTGCCGTGCTTAGAGCACTTCCTACCCCCAGTGTCTCGAGAGGTCATGTTGACAGAAGCGTATAACACTTCGTCTTCATCCTCTGACTTAGGTCCAGGGTTTGCAAAGTTCAGACGATCAAAGACAGATCATTTTGTTGTTTGACAACAACACTGGATAATGACTTTATGATTGCAATGATGATCAGATGATTGAACTGGAGGTGTCGAGACATTATCCCGCTTTTGCCTGAGATGTTCCCGGAGATCAAAAGATTGAGGGATCTGTTCTTTGACAATATTCGGAATATGGTTCCGGTTCTTCAAATGTTTTGTCCCTTGAGTATACAGGGAAGTGCTCACTTCATTGGCATAGGTGTCGGGGTTCTTGACCCTGGAAGTTTGCTTCTGATGATGTTTGGTCTTCGGCATTGGCTGTTTGCGTTTCGCCGAAGTTGGTCTGTTGAGATAAGTTCTTAGATCTGTAAATTCACCCCCAGGGGTTTCTGTTTGAGACACCAACAATTTTCCCTGTTTTGACCGGGATATCTTGAGAGTCGGAAGATCTTGAAATTCTGCTACCGGGGTAGGCAGAATACCTCTCTGATCAGTACAAGTTCTCTTGACATGAAGGGAAGAAGAATCCTTGTTTGAAGGAGTTCTTGTACTGACTGGTGCCAAGGTACGTTCAGATTGATCTTCTACGGTAAAAACCGAAGAAGACTGAGAAAAGACCAAAGGGCCTTTTCCTTTGTTTTGGGAAGAAGGGTTAGCTAAAGAGCGTTTTCCTCTGTTGTCTTCTAAGTCATGAGACAAAGAAGTTTGAGAAAAGACCAAAGGGCCTTTTCCTTTGTTCTGAGGAGGAGGAATAGCCAAAAGACTACCCCCAGTGGATTGTGCTGGAGTAGCAGAGTGCTTGAGAGGAGAAACTGATCCTTTGCCTTTATTGTGAGAAGAAGAGAGATTAGCCAAAGGGCTGTCTCTTTTGGATTGCGCAGGCACAGTTTGCGCATGGGTTGATGGCGCACTGGCCACTTGTGCATGAGTAACTCTGGCAGAGGGTGCACTGGTTCTGGCCACCGAGATTGTGGTTTGCGCATCAGGAGTTCTTGCCTCAGAGTGTTTAGGATGTACTCTGGTTGCTGAAATGTTGGTTTGCGCAGGAAGAATTGATGCTAACTGCGCCAGGGGCATAGGAGTCTTATACTTTGACAAGACAGCATAAGAAGTAGCAGACTGTGCACGAGTAGTTAAGACAGATTGTGCAGCAGTTGAAATAGTAGATTGTGCACCAAGCTTAGTGGCAGAATGGACAGACTGCACAGCAGTCTTGCTGGCAGACTGTGTAACAGTCTTTGAAGCAGACTGCGCTACAGATTGCGCAACAGCCTTGGTGGCAGAACTGCCAGACTGTGCAGCAGTCTTGGGGACCCACACTGGGCGCACTTTGCTCGTGGTAGAAGTCGTTGCAGTGCAGGGGGTGGTCTTGGAGTTGATCATGGCTTCGTAGGCCGTCTGGTTGACCTTCACAACCAGAGTCTTCTGCGTCTTCCCGATAGACGCCACGTCACATTGAGTTGTCACTTCCTCGTCGGAGGAGAAAGTCGTCCCCAGCAGAGTTGCCATTTTGTTTGCAAAAACAAAAGTATGAAACTTTATTGATACAAACTTTGTAAAGATTACAAGAATTCTGGGAAAGGTACAACTGTAGGAATCCAATCTAGAAGACGATTACTTTATCCCTTGGACGATGTGAACTTTGAAGACGGTAGCCTCGGAAGTTGACTTGAAGGCAAAAGCCTCGGAGAATTGAAGGCAAAAGCTTCGGAAGAATGCAGCAGCACTTGGACAAGAACTCCTGAACTCTCTAATAATTCTGAACTTTTAATGTCTGATCCCTTGAATGAAGAAAACTCTATTTATAGAGTTCTGGAAATAACTAACTTTTAGTTATTCTGAACTGCGCATATTGGATTGCGCATGAATTGGATTGCGCATCTGTGGACTGCGCAGGCAGTTGTTGGATCGTGGGCCAACTGTCTTGGACACATGGCATCTTTTGATTGAAATGCGCATGATCGTGCATAGACGGTTGCCACGTAATGAGCAATTGATGGCATGAGTGCCACGTGTACTTTTGTCAATTGTCATGATGAAGTGCGCCACATGAATTGCGCTGACTTCGGATTGCACGAGATTGGACTGCGCAACAGAGTGCCTGGCCGATTGCGCTGCATGTACAGCTGTCCTCGAGCGCCGTGCTGCACAAAAAACGAATAGTCTCCTCGTTCTTCGTGCTGTCAGTTGTCAGAAGATTTGATTTTGTCAGGAAATGATGACAAGGCCACGTCAGCTTTGTGCAGTTGAGAGTGTGCGCAGTCTAGTCTGCGCAATCTGAATGCTGCGCAATCTGATGTCTGCGCAGTTCATTTAAATGATGCATTTTTTGATTTTCATGACTTTGTTGATGGGTGCAACTTGATTTTTAGGACCTACAAGTTGATGGGTGCAACAGATTGCGCTGACTTCCAGAAAACATCATGCGCCAGAAAACAACATGTGCCAGGAAACAGTATGCGCCAGGAAACAGCATGCGCCAGAAACTGCATGCGCCAGAAAACAGCATGCGCTAGGAAACAATATGCGCCAGAAACAGCATGTGCCAGGAAACAGCATGCACCAGAAAACAGCATGTACCAGAAACAGCATGCGCCATGACAGCATGCGCCAGAAACAGCATGCGCCAGGACAGCATGCACCTTGACAGCATGCGCCAGGAAACAACATGTGCCAGAAAACAGCATGTGCCAGCAAACAACATGGCAACAGTGTTTTGCCAGCAAACAGCATGCGCCAGAAAACAGCATGCGCCATGACAGCATATGCCAGCAAACAACATGCGCCAGCAAACAGCATGGCAATATCTTTTTGCCAGCAAACAACATGCGCCACGAAAAACAGCATGCGCCAGGACAGCATGCGCCAGCAAACAGCATGCGCCAGCAAACAGCATGGCAACAGCTTTTTGCCAGCAAACAGCATGCGCCACGAAAAATAGCATACGCCAGGACAGCATGTGCCAGCAAACAGCATGTGCCAGCAAATAGCATGGCAACAGCTTTTTGCCAGCAAACAGCATGCGCCAGGACAGCATGTACTGCTCATCTTCTCCAATCAGCCTCTAATGACCATGAAAACTCATGAACCAAAAAGACCATAAATCACTCAAAATAAGTCGAAATCAGGACTTCCAATAGTCAAAATTGGGTAGAATCAAATTTCCTACAACATGGAACCATCAAAACTTGAAAAATAACAAAGTTACTAGATCAAAACCTAAAAATTCCGAAAATGGATTAAACTTAGATCTACATGAAATGAGCCATGGAAATTGAAAATGCTAAGTACTAAAGTATCTAAGAATCTTGAGAGGAAGACAATGGAACAACAAAAAATAGGAATCCATCAAGAAGTAAGTTGGCACTTGCCTAGCCCTCCTAGGTTGGTGGGGGAGTTATGAGGAAGAAGAAGAGTAATGAGAAGAAGTAATGAAGAGAGAGAGAAGGGGATAAGGCTTTAAATGAAGGAGTGGTGGTAGGTGGGGGGTTGTTTCGGTTCATGATGAACCAACATAATTAAACCAATCTAAGCCGAACCCAAAGCAAAGCTAAAGCAGAATATAAAAGCAGAAAGTAAAATACAGAAATAAAATTGCAGGAAATTAATTAACATGAAATTAAAGGGATTTAAATACAGAATAATATATGATAAATATTAAATAAATACGTTCCAGCAGTACATGTATTTAGAATACGTATTTCGGGAACGGGAAGTGACAAAAGTAAAATAAGAAACGCACTCATTGCCAGGATTACGTCTGGTGTTCACCATCTGACTGGAAGGCGGGTAGATCCTCGGGTGCTACCCTAAAATCTGGCCATACAAAACTAGCTGGGTCAGAACCCAGAAGAGCAAGTGCCACAAGGGAGGCTTCATTAAGGAACTAAAACCAACAGATAATTAAATAGAAGAATACATAAATGAACCTGATTAAGTAACATGAAGACAAGATTAGAATAAAATGATAGCTTGCATTAGAAAAACAAGAGGCAAAATATAATTCCCATGATAATTACGAGACAAGCATTCATGTACGGCCAATCACGTCCTACGGCTTGCTATCATTATCTAACTAGGATTATCACATACCTAGTTACTAGCAAGATGTAGTTGAGATGTTCTCGCAGTCACAAGCCCTGCAGCTATCCAGGTTATCCAGGCGAGGTGATTTACAAGAGTTACAAAAGTTATCAAGATTATTGGTGTACTTTCAGTACTTATGTTTTCAAGAAGTGCCCCACATGACAGTGAGCTGAAAATGTGCCATACTCGTCGGCAGGCTACAAGTACCTCAGGTGTAGCGGGGATAACGGGATCGCTTGTAACTGAAAAAATCTCTCTATATGGACTACTTGATCAATCTAGTCATTAACCTAGTCAGATTTATTATGAATTCCTTACCGTGGTAACTAGGAATCCATGTCCTAGACATGATGCAAGACGAGACAGGTAGCTTGTATAGGCACAATCAAGAGAATCAACCACGGTGTCAAGACAAGAGTTACTTAGCAAGTCAGGGTAGCTGTCGCAACAGCACTTTCAAGATTATACATGTCATGTCAGGTTACTTGTCATGTCAAGAGTACTTGTCAGGAGTGTGCCTCGACGGGCCACTATCAAGATTATTCATGATATATCAAGTTTACTTGTTACTTGTCAAGAGTGCGCCTCGACGGGCCACTATCATGTCATGTCGAGACGGGGTCATGTTATCATGTTCAAGTCAAGATCAACACTAGCAAGTCATACTCATGCTCAACAAATTATCAAGTTGGGTCGTCGTAAGTTAGGCCGAGTACAATATACATGCAAGATCACAAGCATTTACAACAAAAACTAGGAGAACATACATGGGGGTAAGGGCAAGGGGGTATCAAGGCAACCAAGTGGCGCTGGTCAGGTGGCGCCGGAAAGATGACAGGTGGCGCCTAGTCAAGTGGCGCCAGGGAAGGTGCACCTGGGCCAATAGGCCCCAAGGCCCGAGTACACCTGGGCCAATAAACGCCAGGGCCAAAGTGTGCCTGGTCTAATAGACGCCAGGGCCAAAGTGCGCCTGGTCCAATAGGCGCCAGGGCAAAGTGCGCCTGGGCCAATAGGCGTCAGGGCCAAAGTATGCCTGGGCCAATAGGCGCCAGGGCCAAAGTGCGCCTGGGCCAATAGGCACCAGAGCGGGAATGGCGCTGCGCCAAGCGACGCACGCGCTAAGGCAGATGGGTCTGCGCCAAAAGGCGCGCGCCCACTGCTCATCTTCCCCAACAGACCGAGAATGACATCAAGGAACCCATGAACTAAAATGGTCATAACTTCCTCAAAACAAGTTGGTATCGGAATAAACTGTGTAGAACGAGATTTCCTACAGCCCGACACAACTGGTTTTAGAAAATACCAAGTTTTAATAGATCAAAACCAAGAAAAAAAAAAGAAAAGATCAAAACTTAGATATACTAAAATGTATCCAACAAAACCAAAAATGCCAAGTTCAAAAGAGGCTTAGAATCAAGTAAGGAAGAGAATGGAACAAAGAAACTTAAGATCCATCATGAAGCAAGTTGCACTTACCTAAGGTTTCTTGGGTGTAGGTGGAGAGGAGTAATGGACAAGAAGAAGAAATAAATGAAAGTAATGAAGGAAGAGAGAGAGAGAGAGAGAGAGAGAGAGAGAGAGAGAGAGAGAGAGAGGGGGGAGAGCTGACTTATATATCAACCCTTCTCATCTCAAACCAAAATGAACCAAACCAAGCCAAGTCAAGTTGAACCAAACCAAATAAACCACGACAAGTTTAAACCAAGATCAAGCTAAGCAAGACAAGTCTAACTACGGTCCACCTGACAATTGCTAGAAATTCGTACACGTATACAGAAAATACGTATAACGGGAAACGGGAGTGACATGTTGGGTCGATGTTGAGTCCCGAAATTAAATTAAAAAATATAACAAGTTTTACAGTAGATAAAATGGCCTAAATTGACCCAAAAATTGTGTAATAAAAATAGAGCACAAGGGAATGAGTTTGAATGAGACATGATATATCAAAGCAAAGATAAACTTGTCTAGATCAATACTCATGAAGGAAGTTTCTAGAGATTGATATTTCTTGTGCTCAAAAAAATCATAGATATAAAAAAATATATATTATGATAAAAAATAATAGTGGAAAAAATTATCTATTAATAACTATAATAAATAAAATAATAAAAATAAATAAATAAATAACTATAAAAATCCAGGGGGCTTATAGCACCCACCGACGAGATCGACCGCCTTGAACCATCGTTGCCCTTTCGGCGAGATCGACCGACTTTATAGGATCGTGACGGTAGTAGTTGAGGGAGAAGAAGGTACGATAATGACTGGGGGAGGCGGTGGAGTAGGACCGTGGCGGGAGAGACGATTGCGTCGGACGCCGTGGAATGCGGTGGTGTGCCTCCCGGATCCGCCTTGAACCGCTGGAGACCGGGAGCGGGAGAGATGACGACGTCGGACGGCTCCTTGTGGTTCTGCGAGCAGGCTTTCGACTTGGATAAGAAGAGGAGTTGAAACTGGAGGAGAAGGTGGGGGAAGGCGGTGGAGTTTTTTGGGGAAAGAGAGAGGGAGAGAAAGAGAGAGAGAGAGAGAGATATATAGAGAGAGAGAGAGAGAAAGAGAGAGAGAGATTGACACTTGAAGCTCACTACCTTCCATTTTTTGATGCAACAAAATTGTGAAAAAATACAGTAGACTGCAACTCATTTTGTCAAATATTAGACACTTATCACTTAAATGCAACATCCAACCAAACATGGGAACTATCAACACTTTCGTTGGAAAGTAACAGTTTCACCCACTTGCAGTGGTAATACTGCAATCCAGACAGCCCCTAAATGACTCTGAGTCAAAATATCATTAGAGTACTTAAATATACTGAGGTATTTCTGCACATACAAATGCGTACCCATCAATGAAGTAAATAGCTTGTATACATGCATTTACAAAAGTACGTACATTGGGAACAAGAGTTTGATATTTAATTAGGCTAACTTTTAACTCGATATCTTCAACTATTTTAATTTTCCAACTTGATATCCTAAATTTTTTTATTTGACAACTCGATACCATTAACTATTGAATATTTTCAAATTGGTACCCCCGCCAGTTAGGAGTTAATTTTTTCTAAATTAAAAATCCTAAATTATCCCACCCTCTCCCACCCCAAACTCCTACTCCACCGCCTCCTGTCCCCCCTCTCCGTATCCCGCTGCTGTACGCGACCCGGTAATGAGTAGTTGTGAGAGGTCGGATTTTAAGTAACGATTTTTAAACCAGTCCAAGCCATACTTGGTAATTCATTAACGAGCGGTACTGAATTTTTTTACACGAATAAAATTTCTTATATGTCCATATACAAACAAAATGATACCGAGCGTGGGAACTGCCACCCAGTCCAGACATCGATAGAAGGTAGAAGTCCACATTTTATCAAAATAGTAGAAACACTTGAAATAATAGAAAGTCATGATTTAAAGATTTTTAAAAAGTAAAAACTTACCGAAAAAGTAGCCATAGTTTGGAAGAAATATAAAAGAAACACAAATGAGAAAGAAAAAAATAGGGTAAGATATTCGTAATTATAATTATATTTTTTGGTGATGATATAAATGAAATAAAATAATAAAATTCTCAAAATCTACCGATTTGGGATGTTTATAAAGTCACCCAAAATTATATTACACCGATTTTGGAGAATTTTTGAGCCGACTAAAACCAGCGCCTCAAAATAATTAACAATCATGGATTTTCATAAATAGTCGGTTCAAAAACATTCCAAAATCAATGTAAACATCGTTACCAAGCAGACCTTGAAAGTTTAAGTATCAAATTGAAAAACTATAATAGTTGATGATATTAAGTTAAAATTAAGCCATTTAATTATGTTAAAAGTTTATTTTTGACGTGATTTATGGATATATACAAAATTGCGGTAGTTAAATAGTAATATGCTATTTCATCTGTTGTGTTACGGTCGGATTTATGTATAACTTAGAACCCGAACCCAAACCCGAATTCGAATCCGAACCTGAATGCAAACCCGATCGGTTGATTTTTGGATATCGGTTTGGGATTTTGTTAAACCAGGGTTTATGTTTTTTTTTTAATTTCTTCAATGAATAGAATTTATGATAAGAGCATCTCCAACCATATTGTGAGTTTGAAAAAAATGGTTGCCACATAGGAATGGCAACCATTTTTTCCAAAAGTACTTCTCCAATACAAATGTGAAATAAAGTGTGGAGTTGACATGTCAATGACATGGCAAAGACAATGTAAAGTTGGTTGTCTAGATCTAGACAATGCACTTTACAATGTCTTTATGTCTACATCATCATTTGTGAATAAAAATGTTTATAAAAAGAAGTAGACGAGTAAAAGTTGTCTTGGAAGTTGTAAAAAATTACTTTGTACTGTCTTCTCAATACTTTTGTATTGGAGATGACTTTTTAAACTCATTATCATTTGTGAATATAATTTTGCCACCTATACAAGACATTGTCTTGTGTCCCATGCCACATAAGATTTACAACATAAAATAAGACAATAGGTTGGAGATGCTCTAATAAACTTCCTAAATTTTTATTCCTAAATTTTCATTTTAGAGAGGAGAGAAGAGAGATCAATGGCTGCAGTGAAACCCACAGTTGGTATCAGCGCCGCCGCCGCTATTTCCATCGCCGTGATCTCCTACTTCCTCCTCTCGAACCACTCCTCAAAGCTCCGATCGAAGCAGAAGAACAAGAACAGCGCCAACGAAATTCTCAATTCGAAGAAGAAGAAGAAGGAAGGACTGGTCTCGGCCATCGGGAGCACTCCGCTCGTCAGGATCAACAGCCTCTCCGACGCCACCGGCTGCGAAGTAAGCACTCGTCGTTCGATCTTGGTTGGATATGGCTAGGGTTTGAGATGGGTGACACTAGTTTCGTTTCGTGTATGTTTGGTGCAGATTCTCGGGAAAGCCGAGTTCTTGAACCCCGGTGGAAGCGTCAAGGACCGCGTCGCCGTTAAAATTATCGAAGAGGTTATGTTAGAAAGCCCTAATCTCAGTTTCAGAATTTTGTTGCTGTTTTAGTGGTAGGAACCACTGGGAATTCAATCTAATGTGCAGCCAAAATGGTGCGAGACACTCCAACATGTTTGTGTTAGTAATATCGGTATTTATGAATGTATTTGTATAGAGATTGGGTCGCGAAAGACTTTTTATTATGGACCCATTGTAAAATATTTCATAGCTCGATTATATCTTGCCGACTCATTTGGCGATGTTTTGGGACCCTTTGGAACCTAGACATGGCCAATCGCCTGCATTAGCGTCTGTAATATTCAAATACAGGTATGGTCCTTTGGAGGCATGTCTGGGAAACCTATCGTCATCATCATCATCCAAGCCTTTCCCCAACAGATTGGGTCGACTATGGAGCATAAGCAATGTTCTAAAAATCGGCCTAGGCGGCGCCTTGTGCCCGCCTGATGCCTACCTAGGCGTTCGCCTAGTCCCCTCCCACGCCCGACTATGCACGTTTTTGGGAGGTTTTATGGACTTTTTTCTGCAATTTTCAGTAGATCTTTTTGTTTTTTTGAACCGCCTAGAAGTAGGCGGCCACCTAGGTGGTCTAGGTGCCGGGCGTCCGGTGCCCGTCCGACTGGTGCCTAGCGCTTTTTACAACCTTGAGCATAAGAAAGCTCTATTAAAGATTTGCCAGTTTTTATAACCGATTGTTGGCTTGACATCAACTATGTGTTGGTGCCAAATCCTTAGCTAGGGTAGCTACAAATATGAGAGGATCATGCCATAAAACCTAGACAACCAGTTGGCAGGTAGGTAGGCCTACATTTTGGATGATGTAGTGTAAGCTCATACAACCAAGGAGCACTCTCCAAATTCCCTTAGACTCTTTCCTAGACTATAGACTATAAAGAATCTAGATGAATAGGTTGATGATACAATTTGCTATAGAAATTGTATTCATTTTTATGACACATTAAGCTAAAGAGAAGGAATGACAATCCCCAAATGTCCATGAAACCTATATTTTCTTTAATTAAAGATAAAATGTCTATTATGTTTTTGTTAGTGTTGGCTAATATTTTCTTGGCACACCATTGTCAGATTTCTGAAAATGGGCAAGTGTCTCGCATCCACTTAATTGGTTCTTCCTTTTGAGGGATGAGTGGAATGATATCCAAGTATATGCTTCAGTAATTGGCTAGAGAAAATATTTTATGTCATGATAGTTAATTTAGCGACTCCTAAAATTATGGGATAAAGGCTCTGTTGTGGATGTTGTTATAGTTAATATAACTACAAAGGTTGGATGGTGATATATTTAAGGAATGTGAGTTTTGTTTTCTTTGAGTTGGCCACAAAGCCTTAATTGGCCTAAGCTACACTCAGATGATCTGTGTGCCCTCTTGGCTCTAGGAAAGGCAATGCCTAGAAAATCATCTTGTACACGCTTAAATTACCATCTACCAATATAATATTCTAAGTAACACTTACTCCAAGGTGTTGATGCAATATATTGTTAGTAATAAGATGCCACAGATTGTAATTCGCAAGGATTTGTTTCTAGCAAAAAGTTGTTTGAGTTTGTATCATATTAATGCAACCTACCTCCAGTGTTCAGACATGGGACTGGAACTTTAGTAGATATGGCACCGCACATAAATACCAATCTTGTTAAAGTAGTGTGAGACAGCAAGGTGGCAGAACAAAAAGGTCGAGGTGGGAGTCTCAGTAATAAAATTAGGAAGTGTTCTAGTAGGAAAGTTGAGGCAAGTTTGTGGTATATGACACAGACTTTAATTTAAATATAAAATATATGAAAGGGGGGGGGGGGGGGGGGGGGGGGTAATAATTGGGAAATAACCTAGATGATAAGAGGAAAGTACCATGTCTGAGTGTCAAAGTCAACTACCATCTTAGGGATAATTGGGGCCTGCCAGGTGAGGGAGAGATTGTTATACCATGTGGCCAAATTATTAGTCTAATTTAATTTTGAATTATTCATGATAATGGATTTATAGATATTGAATTGCGTTTTGGATGCATTAATTAATAATTTAGGTGTGGGTTTTGTAGTGGATTTTGGATAGTATGATCCTATACCCATTAAAATAAAAACCATCTTTGTAAAACCCCCATACAAAAAAGAAATGAAAAGCTTGATTAGCTATGGATGACCATCCATAACTTGTCCGTTATAGCCATTTGTAAGCTCTCCATTGTGGAGTGAAATTATAAAGGGAAGTAACTCCCCCTTGGCCTCTTTATGTATGAAACCACGCCTTTCTTTTCTCATGCACCATTCTATTGAGAGGAATAATTACTTTTGTCATTGCAAGGGTCGAGGGGGATTTCGTGAAGGAATGGTCCAAATCAAAATCTTGACGGCACCGGATTTTCAACCTTGTTCGATGAGTGGTTTGACCTTCCATGCCTAGTGTCGGGAAGATTTTAAAGAATTTATATGCTTTTATGTTAGCGTTACAAAGGACATGCCCCTTAAAAGTGCTAAATGGAAGAAAAGAATTCAAACAACCGAGCCCAAAATTATGGGATACAAGCTATGTTATTGTATTTATAATTTTGGTTTATATTTGGTTAGCTAGTGGGTTTGGGGAATGGATTTTTATACATATTTTTTCATACAAGGGGAAGATGTTCCCCCTTATTATGTCCAAAGGAACGTGTTTCAAGAAATTTCAGATGGAGGGAGAGAACTCCAACTCAGTTGGCGGGGCCCAGGAGGGCCGCCAACTGAGATGACGGATGCAATGAGGCCGCCAGTTTAGTTGACGGGGGAGTTCTATTGGCTGGTTTTGCCAAAACTACGGTCACTCTCTCATTTATAAACGCACCTCTCCTCCCTTCTCCACAATCACAACAACCTAGCCAACATAACCTGTTTCTCTTCCCCAAACACTCTTATCTTATCGGACAGCAGATAAGCATTCCTTTCTCTATTTTTTAGATTCTTATATTTGTAGTTTATATATGTTATGTATTAATAATTGATTTTACTTGCAGATGGCTAACGAAAATGATGGTCGTATTCCTGGTGGACCGACTACGGAGTTGATTAAGAAGCAATATGAAAATCATATATCTGATAAAATATTTAGCGGAGAGATAATTTATTTTACCACAATAAATTTAATAAATAATATATTAGCTCGATTGTCTAGTTTTGACTATATTGTCTTATATCATTTATTAGTTAGTTAAATTGTGTAAATGTCCATTTTAGTTAGTAGATGTTTAATATAGTTAAAATGTCTATTTTTTAAATTGTCAATAGTTATACGATCATGATCTGGAATTACGTCTTCGAAAGCGTGAAAATTGGCGGAAATAGAGACGATATAGCACGTGGGTGTTAAATGCCGCCCAAAAGGCCTTAGTGCATTCTTTCGGATTTCAATACTTAGACTAAATTAAATTTTTCATTCACGACATTCATCTTATTGTAAGTCTTGCTGAACGTTGGTGGTCCGAACGCAACACTTTCAACTTTCAGTGGGGGAGATGACGATTACGTTATGTGATGTGGTAAACATATTAGGATTGTCTATTGCAGGTGACCCAATATATTTCAATCAACAGTCTACTCCATCCAATCTGGTTACCTCCTATTAGGGGTATGCATCGGTCGGTGGTCGACCTATTTGATCACAATCGAAGTCGAACCGAAGTTAATCGGTTTGAAAATAATCAAAGCCGAACCAAACCAACCAACTAGTCGGTTCGGTTTTGAAACCGACCGACTTAGGTTCGGTTTGGCTCGGCTCGACTTCTTCGGTTTTGATCACATTAAAAAAAAATGAACCCACAAGTAAAATGATCACTGGATATCACATTAAAACTTGCAACCAGAAATCTGGAATCAAACTTGCAACAAAAACAGCCACATACATGCTGTAGCAAACTCAACAATGATTCTATTCTACGTAGCACAAAAATCTGGAATCAAATAATATATGTGAAAAACTAATCAGCACAGAGCCACACAACAACAAATATACTATCCACACACAACCACTTATATAAATCAAATAATGATATCCATTTATCCAGTGACAATGACAAACACAGAAATGAAAATATATCCAGTGACTTCTCATTTGCAACTACCAGCCAAACTAAATCAGAATTCAAACAGACCATTAAAGGAACATCTCAAAAAACAAAGAACGTCAACTTGGTCTTACATTGTACAAACTATTAAAGGAACAGAGCTTGCAGCCGTCAACAAATATCCAAGCAAATAATGATATCTAGTGACAAACACACAGAAATGAACTAATATATCCCGTGACAAGTTCTCAATTGCGAGAATAGCCCAGCAAGAGCAGTTTGCAACTAATATATCCAAAGCCCAACAGCTTGCAAACTTGAACAAATATCCCAAGCAACAGTAGCTTGCACCAGTAGCCCAGCAACAATAGTACATCTTGCACCAATAACACCTCAACAGCAGCTTGCAGCCTTGCCCGATTGTACCAGTCAGTTCTCATCAAAGTTCAAAGGTGTCTTTGAACTCTGAAGCACCACCTAAAATATCTATAAAAGAAGAAAATAATAAACCATTAAAGGTATCAAGATTCAAGAATAATAACTACCAACAAACCAACAAAAAGAAGCTATTAAAGTTCTTATTACCTGCTTCAATGTCTTCAAGATCGTCTACTAAACTACGAAGATCATTTTTCACTTTTGAGCGTAACCAATTTTGAGTGCAAATGAGAGCTTGTACTGTCATTGGAGATAAACTACTCCGATATGGATCAAGGACGCGACCGTCGGTACTAAAAGCCGACTCAGAAGCCACAGTAGAAACAGGTATAGCCAAAATATCTTTAGCAATGTAAGATAAAATCATGTATTTATTTCTTCCAATATTCATAGATATCAAAGCCAGGTTTGTATGCTTCACATGATTCTATCAAATACTGATCTACTTCTGTTTTGTACTCCCCAACCACCTTTCTTTTCTTTTTCTTGAGATAGCGAGAACAAATTTTTGTCCTACTAACATCACCATTATCATCATCAACCTCATTGACCAAATTTTGCTCATTTGGATGTTCTTCAGTTCCAGTTTCAGGATAAAGCAGTTTGTATTCTTCATACAATTCATGCAAAAAAATCTTCACCTTATTTGTCAATTCTCTACCCATGTCTTCACCACATAATTCTCCAAAACAAAATTCAAGACCGCCTTCCTTGTGACGTGGATCAAGTAGTATAGCAACAAATAGAAAATGATTCATTTTTTCATAACTTTCCCAATATTTATCATACTTTTTTTTTCATATTATCATCCATAGACTGGAGAAACTTATCTTTACTAGATATCCAAGTTTTTAATTGTTCATGAATAACAACTAATTGCCATAAAAATTCATTGGATGTGGCACATGTAGAACCAGAAAAACTCAAAGTTGCATCATAAAATACCTTCAAGAACTTTGTGAGAGCACGGGCATTATTCCAATCATCAACAGAAGGAGTCAATTTCGTCCCACTTCTATAAAATTCACGCACAAATTGACCATCCTCCTCTTCTAACCGTTCAAATGCCCTTTGAAACTTTTCGGCGGTGTCTAACATCAAATAAGTCGAATTCCACCTTGTTGTAATGGAAAAAAATAGTATCAGTTTTTTCTAGTCATAAAGAACTTAATTTACAAAATAAATGCAACAAATGAAGCAACAAAGCTTGGGCAAATGAAGTATCAGTTTTCTGTAGACTAATAAATGCAACAAAGTATTGGGCAAAAAAATGTATCAGTTATCTGATGTGGGCCCAACCCATCATCACCTACGCACGTCGTAGGAGACGTGGAGCTATTTAGGCCCAGGCCCGCTGTTTAGGCCTTTCAGTTATTTAGGCATAAAGGGGTATTGTGGTCTTTCACCACAATAACCCTCTTAGGGTTTTGTTTCTCCTTTCTATTTATAGCTAGGGCTAGCCGTCATTAGTTTTCATGCTTGTATTGAGAAAACTCTCGCAAGTGTCATTGAAGAAGGATTTATTACTTTGTTCCGTTCATCAAAGTTGGAAGTTTTGTTCTTTTCCTATATAAAAGATCATTCTATTTCTATTCCTCTTAATTAATTGTTGGGATTGGTGAACCGATTGAGTCGATTCACATCAATTGGTATCAGAGCTTTCTACGAGCCATGGCCGATGGGACGAGAAACACGATCGACGAGAAGATCCGAGGTCTTCGGGAGGACTTCACCGTCGAGATCGAGAGCTTGAAGAAATCCATGGAGGTCCTCGCGAAGGATCAAGCGTCCACGAACCTAGAAATCCGCACGGAGATGCGTGATATGCGGAAGGAGACGACGACTATCATGATGCTTTTGCAAAACATCTCGAACAAGATCAATGGCGGCGAAGCGGAGGCGGCAACAACCCAAACCCTAGGCGACCAACTAGGGTTTGTTCATACGGAGGGGGAAGCGACCGAAGACCACGGAGGACCGGCCGACGGGAGCTGGTCCGCACCCGCCGTCGTCGTCGCGCCGCCGGGCGGGGCCCTGGTGGCCGGCGACCCTCGCCGGACAGCGGCCGAAGGCCGCGGGAGCGTCGCCGCCAAGCGCGCGAGTCCGGGCGGGGCCGCTGCTGTTGGGGGCGGTCGCTGGCCGGCCCCCGACCGCCACCCCTGGCCGGTCGGCGCCAGAGGAGCCGCCGGCGAGCGGCCGTGGCCGGACGCCGTCGATCCGTACGGTCCCGGCGGACCGGTTCCACATTCGGGAGAAGCCCTAGGGCTTGGGGCCCCCTACGGGGGTCGGACGATGACAGCGAACTACGGAGATCGGTTCGCGGGTCCGGGAAGGGGCTTGGCGGGAGTTCCGGCTTGGACGGGAGGAGCGGAACCGCCAGGAGGAGCGAGGCACGCCGGAGGCAGCAATTTCTTTGGGGGAACGGCGGATCCCGCCAACTTCCAGACAGGGGACCTGCCCCCACGACGACCACCACGGACGAGGGCAGTCGGTGACTACAGGGGTCCGGTAGAGGAGTGGGGTGAGCAGGTCTGGGCTGACGAGCGGTATGAGGAGGTTGACAGAGGCCCGTACGAGACCCAGCGGAGAGATACACACCGCTGGGAAGGAGGACGAGGCAGGGATGATATGCAGCAGGGTGACCTTAGCGCGGATCGCCGGCTGAAGAAACTGAAGCTACCCACGTTCGAGGGTGAGAACCCGGACGAGTGGATTTTTCGGGCGGAGCGCTATTTTGAGATCATGGAGCTGACCGAAGCAGAGGTCCTCAGATGCATCGGAATCTATTTCGAGGGCCAGGCCCTGGCGTGGTATCGGTGGAGATCGGCGAGGACCCCGTTCAGCAGCTGGGCGGAGCTGACGGGATACATTTTAGACCGCTTCCAGGAGACGGCTTCGGGTGATTTCTACGAGCAGTGGTCGTCGCTACGACAGGAGGGGACGGTTCGAGACTTCGTCGCGAAGTTCGAACTACTATCTGGACGCGTTCGAGGGGTGTCGGACGAGTTACAGATAGGTATGTTTATGAAGGGTTTAAAGCCCTCCATACGAGCGGAGCTCAGGTTGCAGAGTCCGCGGTGCTTAGAAGATCTCCTCCGCCTGGCCCACAAGGCCGAGGAGAAATTGGCGGAAGAAAAGCGCCTTAAAGACGCTTGGGAAGCATCGGGACAGCACAGTCAGACGGGCCTAGTAATTCCACGACCAGCAGCGGAGGCTCAGGCACCAATACCATCTAGACCCGCAGGAGGGACATGGGGCTCCATAGTACCGGGGAGGCGCCTGTCGGATGCTGACATGAAGGCGAGAAGAGCAGCTGGCTTGTGCTTCAGATGCGACGAGAGGTTCACTCCCGATCATCGATGTGCGAGCAAGTTGCTGCAGATCGTGATCTTGCCCGACGAGGAGGAGGATCCGACGGAGGAAGAGGCCGCTATAGCAACAGACGCAGTTTCCAGATTTCCACCTTGAGGACAAGGTGGCTCTTTTAGGGGGCGGTATTGATGTGGGCCCAACCCATCATCACCTACGCACGTCGTAGGAGACGTGGAGCTATTTAGGCCCAGGCCCGCTGTTTAGGCCTTTCAGTTATTTAGGCATAAAGGGGTATTGTGGTCTTTCACCACAATAACCCTCTTAGGGTTTTGTTTCTCCTTTCTATTTATAGCTAGGGCTAGCCGTCATTAGTTTTCATGCTTGTATTGAGAAAACTCTTGCAAGTGTCATTGAAGAAGGATTTATTACTTTGTTCCGTTCATCAAAGTTGGGAGTTTTGTTCTTTTCCTATATAAAAGATCATTCTATTTCTATTCCTCTTAATTAATTGTTGGGATTGGTGAACCGATTGAGTCGATTCACATCATTATCTTTAGCCTTGTGGTAGGTAAATGCAACAAAGCTTTATCACTTATCTTGGGCAAAAAAATGTATCAGTTAAACTATTGTAGGCTGATATCACTTATCACTATTGTAGATTGATATCACTTATCTTTTCTGTAGAATGATATCACTTATCTTGGGCAAAAAAATGTATCAGTTAAACTAGATATATAAGTCTTGGGCAAATGAAGCAACAAAGCAAAGCTTGGGCAAACAAAGCTTGGGCAAAAAGAAATAGTATCAGTTTTGTGTAGACTGATATCAGTTAAAAAGATATATAAGTCTTGGACAAATGAAGCAACAAATGTATGAGTTAAACTAGAGTATATTAGTCTTGGGCAAATGAAGCAACAAAGCAATAAAGCAACAAAGCAACATTATGAAAATTACTATGATATAAATTCACTGACCAGCACTTTGCTTGTAGCATGTAAAAAAAGTTGGGAGCAACAAATGTTTCAGTTAAACTATTGTACCAAAGCAATAAAGCAACAATTTGATGTTATCAGTTAAACTAGAGTATCAGTAAAAAAAATTGAAGTAACTAAGCAACTAAGCATAATTGAAGTAAACCAATGTATCAATTAAACTGGAGTATCAGTAAATTTTTTTTTTTTATTACCTGGTTGGAACGTCATGACATAAAAGCGCCTTTGAAGTTATCTTTTGTTTGTCTACACATGCCTTGAATTTTAGCAATCTTGCTGGGAACCTCTCCAATATCTCACCACATCACGAATTTTATTGATTGACTCATGATAATCTTTTAAACCATATGTGACAACGAGATTCAGTATATGTGCACAACATCTCATGTGGATAAATTGACTACTCATAATTGAACCTTTCCAATTGTTCACTATCTTTGACAAGAATGAAATAGCTGTATCATTAGCACTTGCATTGTCAACTGTCACAGTCAATACCTTTTCAATCCCCCACTCCAATAGACATGCTTCAATTGACTTGCCAAGGGTTTCACCTTTATGGTCGAGAACTTGACAAAAGTTTATGATTCTTTTTTGATAACTCCAGTCACTATCTATATAATGCGCTGTGAGACACATGTAATTCATATTTTGAATAGATGTCCATGTGTCTGTGGTAAGACAAACTCTCTGATGATCACTAACCAAACTATCCTTCAATCTTTCACGCTCCATCTTATACATATGTAAAACATCTCGTGTAATAGTAGTACGAGATGGAACAGTAAATCTTGGTTCAAAGTCTCTACACAAGTCCCTAAACCCTTCGCTCTCCTCATGTCGAAATGGCAACTCCTCTTTGATAATATACTTGGCTACTGACTCTCGAAGATACTCCGGATCATAGGAGGTGGCAATGAGTTTGTGATTGCTTCCATCTTTCCCACTTCTCTTAGGTTGAAAATATAAGGATTTTTGTTTCGACTCTCGACCAGGGAACTTTTTACATTGAAGACTGATGTGAGTATTCAAATTGGTAGTACCATTTTTTTGGGTCACTTGCATAATCTTTACCACAGTAGTTGCACCTTGCTCGGAGGCCAACTCTTGTAAAGTGTGCCCAAGCCGCTGCAGGGGGTCTTGTGGATTTCCTCTTACCAAGACTATTAGATGAAGATGGATTATTATTATTTGAGCTTGGAGGAACCTCACCTTCATCATATGCAATAGATGGAGACTCATCCATTGGACTTGAACTTGATATTAGATTAGTTTCACTTGTACTTGCAGTTGCATTGTAAACAGGAGATGAAACTAGCTGTGCAACAAAAATAAAAATGTTTCAAATTTCAACTCACACAAGGAGAAAAATATAATGGACGAAAATGAAAAGTAACATAGTTCAATTTATCTTACAGAGAAAGATGATGAAGAAGAAGCCATGACCAGCAGGTCCAGCACAGACACAGTGACAAAAAATTTGACTTGTGCAGAAATAAACCTGTCCATGTCCCTGTTCCATATTAGTTTGTGCAGAAAATACAACAATATGAAAATACTAGAAAAATAGGGGAACATTAGCCAAACTACTAGGAAAATACTAATAGAAGTTATAGAACCACAAAGCTACTAGATAATGCAATCCATTAAGTTTATAGGCTCATTTGCTTTTGCTAATCAATTTCTTGCTTACTGTAATTTGTCTGAAATTGTGCTTCTATATATTTTAAGAATCTATGTATACGCTATGATCAAATTCGAGATGTAGTTGCTAAGAGGAAACCTGGTTGGGAGAATTTACAAAATGTATGTATGAACTTAATGCCTTTGAAATTAAGTAGTCTATGTTTAAAAAGTGATGTTCTCAATTGCCATATAATATGTCAGATGGAGTGCCCTCCATACATTGGTGCCATTGCTTATTTTCTTCTTGATAGTTCAATATTGTGAGGATTTCCCCGTTCCAGTTATCAACTGTTCGGACGTTCTGCATATTGAACCACAAAGCACTAAATGGAACCACAAAGCACTAAAAATAGGGGAAAATACTAGGAAAATAAATCCTAACCCTACATCATCTATACATTTATAGAAGAAGAAAATAAACCCTAAAAAATTGCTGTTAAATATTGGATCTATACATCTATATTATACTTAGTACTACCAGTTAGGGATCGAGTTTGTAGTCGAATGGATGGAGATTGGGCGACTTGGAGTCTCGATTCGAAGGAGATTGGAGTGGTGGCCCGGTGAGATGAGGACTATGGAGGGCCGGAGGAAATTTGGAGGAGGAGTTGGGCGACTTGGAGAAAAAAATGGAGAAAGGGAGAGAAATGAGCAACCGCCTCTTCGTTCTCTTTCCAGTATTGACCTAATGCTTAAGTTAAACCCTAAAATAACATGTCACATATAGGCTTGGTTTGGTTCGGTTTTAGTCGGGTTTTTGTTTGGACAAACCACTGACCGAACCGAATCGGTCGGTTTCTTTCAGTTTTCAACCGAATCAAATCAACTAGTCCTTCAGTTTGGTTATAAATCGACCGGTTTGGTTTGGTTCGGATCGACTTGATCAGTTTGGTCGGTTTGTGCACAGTCCTACCTCATATCTTGGGATTATGTCTCTACCGGATATGTGAGGTAGCAGTTTTGTCACATTTACATGGCTTTGTGGGTATTTCATGAATTTAGATCACACTATGGACAACGAGGCGGTTGACGTAGATGAGATACGGGTATGTATTTTAATTAGTAACATTTTTAAGGATTGATTTAGTATTTAGTAAAATATTTGCTTTCCTAGTTTCAGATTATTCAATATACTAGAGCGTACTTGCTCGGTTTATGTGGCACTATTCTCTTTTCCGACGCAAATGGAAATACGGTTAATATGCGACTTCAACCATTTTTAGCTGATTTGACCAAACCCACTAGTCTTGCATGGGGAGCTGCTGCTTTATCGTATCTCTATGCAATGTTGACTGAATTTGTTAATATGAAGACTCGCAAGAGTATTTGTGGATGTATGCCAATAGTTTAGGTAAGAATGAAATTTATTTGTATTTCATTGTATTTACTGTGTACCGAATTTTTTTCATTGTATTTACTGTAGGTCTGGTCGTACGAGCACTTCTATATTAGTAGACCGGTTACCAGTATAACTAGTGATTTTGGAGTATTTTCTGTTGCTATGCGCTGGTCCATGGATGTTATAGATCAACAACATTGTCAATACAAGACTGTCTCACTTTATCGTGAACAATTTGATACATTGCAGTATAGTGAGATAATAATTTAATTATTTGATTAATGACTTTAAATTATTGTAGTTATTCATACATTGTCATTAAATAGGTGGCATGTGTACCATATATAATTAAAGATGATGATCTAGAAGTAAAAAGATCGTCATATTGGTTTAGTATGTATAGATCGTATATTATATACGATCGATATACAATGTACCATCTGGAAGATCGTGTTTTTCGACAATTCGGAAGGAGTAAAATAATTCCGGATGATCCGCGATCAATCAGTTAGGCTCTATCCAATGCAATAAGTAGAATCAATGCTACAATTGATAGATGGAGCATAACTGCCCCTCATGCTATAATTGTCGAATCGACTATTCCATTTACCAATTGTAGTATTGATTCTACTTATTGCATTGGATAAAGCATAACTGATTGATGGCAGATCATCCGGAAATTGTCGAAGAATACGATCTTCCGGATGGTACATTGTATACCGATCATATATAATATACGATCTATGTATACTAAACCAATATGACGATCTTTTTATTTCTAGATCATCATCTTTAATTGTATATGGTACTCATGCCACCTATTTAATGACAATGTATAAATAACTACAATAATTTAAAGTCATTAATCAAATAATTAAATCATTATCTCACTATATTGCAATGTATCAAATTGTTCACGATAAAGTGAGATAGCCTTGTATTGACAATGTTGTTGATCTACAACATCCGTGGACCAACACATAGCAACAAGAAAGACTCTAAAATTACTAGTTATACTGATAACCGGTCTACCAATATAGAAGTGCTCGTACGACCAGACCTACAGTAAATACAATGAAATAAAAATTTAGTACACAGTAAATACAATAAAATACAAATAAATTTTATTCTTACCTGAACTAGTGACATACATCCACAAATACTCTTGCGAGTCTTCATATTAACAAATTCAGTCAACATTACATAGAGATATGATAAAGCAGCAGCTCCCCATGCATGACTAGTAGGTTTGGTCATATCAGCTAAAAATGGTAGAAGTCGCACATTAACCGTATTTTCATTTGCGTTGGAAAAAAGAATAGCGCCACATAAACCGAGCAAGTACGCTCTAGTACACTGAATAATCTGAAAATAGGAAAGCAAATATTTTACTAAATACTAAATTAATCCTTAAAAATGTTACTAATTAAAATACATACCCGTATCTCATCTACGTCAGCCGCCTCGTTGTCCATAGTGTGATCTAAATCTATGAAATTTTCACAAAGCCATGTAAATGTGACAAAACTGCTACCTCCCATATCCGGTGGAGGCATAATTCCGAGATAGGAGGTAACCAGATCGGATGGAGTAGACTGTTGATTGAAATATATTGGGTCACCTGTAATAGGCAATTCCAATATGTTTGCCACATCACATAACGTGATCGTCATCTCTCCCACTGGAAGTTGAAAAGTGTTACGTTCGGGCCACCAACGCTCAGCAAGACTTACAATAAGATGAACGTCGTGATTGAGAAATTTAATTTGGTCTAAGTATTGAAACCCGAAAGAATGCACCAAGGCCTTTTGGGTGGCATTTAACACCCACGTGTTATATCGTCTCTCTTTCCGCCAATTTTCATGCTCTCGAAGACGTAATTTCAGATTATGATCGTATAACTATTGACAATTTTAAAAAATAGACATTTTAACTATATTAGACATCTACTAACTAAAATGAACATTTACACAATTTAACTAACTAATAAATGATATAAGACAATATAGTAAAAAAGTAGACAATCGAGCTAATATATTATTTATTAAATTTATTGTGGTAAAATAAATTCTTTCCGCTAAATATTTTATCAGATATATGATTTTCATATTGCTTCTTAATCAACTCCGTAGTCGGTCCACCGGACCACCAGGAATACGACCATCATTTTCGTTAACCATCTGCAAGTAAAATCAATTATTAATACATAACATATATAAACTACAAATATAAGAATCTAAAAAATAGAGAGGAATGCTTATCTGCTGTCCGATAAGAGAAGAGTGCTTGGGGAAGAGAAACATGTTATATTGGCTGGGTTGCTGTGATTGTGGAGAAGGGAGGGGGAGAGGTGCGTTTATAAATGAGAGAGACCGTAGTTTTGGCAAAACCAGCCAACAGAACTCCCCCGTCAACTAAACTGGCGGCCTCGTTGCATCCGTCATCTCAGTTGGCGGCCCCCTGGCCCCGCCAACTGAGTTGGAGTTCTCTCCCTCCATCTGAAATTTCTTGAAACACGTCCCTTTGGACGTAATAAGGGGGAACATCTTCCCCTTGTATGAAAAAAAAATCTGATTTTTGTATTATGATCCTATACCCAACTGCTCATTACCCATTAAGGTAAAAATTCAACTTTGTAATCCCCAAGGCTTGATTAGCAATGAATGACTAGTCATAAGTATAACTTGTCATTCATGGCCATTTGTATAGAGGGAAGTTATGGAGAGACAATTTCCCCCTTGGCCTCTTTATGTATGAGACCGTACATTTCTCTTCTCACACATCATTCTATTGTGGGGGGGGGGGGGGGGGGGGGGGGGGGAGAGAGAGAGAGAGAGGACTACTGTTAGAGATTTTAGGAATATTTATTGCTGTAATTGCAATGATCGAAGGGGATCTTTTGTAAAGGAACAATCTAAAATTGAAATCTTCTTGGCACCGGATTTTCGGCCTTATTCTGTGAGTTGTTTATTTCTTTCCATTGCCTATAGTGTAAAGAAGATTAGTAATGCTTCCTTAAAATGTTAGGATAGTCATTCTATTAGAAGTATTTTGTGAGTAGATAGTTAACTTGTAGATAAGAAACTTCCATTTCAAAGTTTTATTAGAATTATCTTCTATAGTAGAGAAAAACTGTATGGTAAATTATGATTCGTTATGGACAAATTTACTAAATAAAATTATTTGATGTTGTCTGGTTTTATTGTATAAAATAGAATAATGAAGTTATATAGTTTCATATAATTTCGGAAATGCTTTATATCTTTCATTCAGAATGTTTTTATGAATTTCTTGTTTACTACATGAAATATATGATGGAAAATTGTAACGTATGTCCGAGTAATAGAAATATTGCAATGAATATAAGAATCGATGCAATGCATGACTGAGTCACTGCCCCAGCTTGAGCATATAGGTCCTCACCCTTCAATCGGAGCTCGCACGTCTCTTCTCAAATAATAGATGCGAATACAATTCCTCATTGTGCACATTGTCAACTAAGAGTTGCAGATACAATTCCTCTTGTGCACAGTTTGGGTGCCCGGAAACTCGTCCGTCGGGCCATTTTTTATGCATATATGTACAACACATTATTGTGCATAAGTTGTCTATGAGCACTAACTGACTTGCATCATTAAAAAAATGATTCAACAAATCTCTCCATAATCAATCACTACTTAGCATCCATTTTTCTCTATTATAGAGGGTGATTGTAATAAAACTTTGAACATGAAATTTTGTTTTCTACAAGTTAATTATCTACTCATACCATTTTATGTCTTTTGGATAAATATCTTGCTTGGTTCATCATTTCTAAAGAAACTATCTAATATGGACTAATTCTAAACAAATACAAGGATTTATATACTTCAACGAACATTTTCACCAAAATTATAACCTAATAGTATAACTATCCTAACAGGTTAAGTAAGCCTTTACTTATCTTCCCTACATGATAGACATAGGAAAGGAAGGCCACAACAAGGTTGAAAATTCAGTGTCACAAAGATTTTGTTTGGACTGTTCTTTCATGAAATACCTCTCAATCCTTGCATTGACAACAACAAATATTCCTCAAAATCTCTAACCCCCAACCCTCTCTCTTTCTAGCAAACCAAACCCAAATCACTGATGAATGTATCTAAAATAATTCATCGTATCCAAATCCATTATCATGAATTAATCTAATTCCAAATTCGATTAAAAATGACAATTTAACATAGTATAACATCTTACCACCAAGAAAATGTCCTTTCATCGAAATTTAGAAAAAACATACCCGTAGTCTAAAAAATATGTGGAAAATCTCAGTTACATGTTGTCGTAGCGCTCCTATGTTGATTCATTAACTGCATGGTTATGATAAAAAACTTGAACAAACGTCGCAATGATACCTTTGTCTTTTCGATCCAAGATCTGGATATGGCGCTTCTCATTAGAGAAGTCAGCTCGCAAGCCCAACGGACCAAAGTCCAACACATGACTTGTGTCATGAATGCACTCCACAACTGGGATACATAGAAGACATTATACACCTCCGTCAAGACTCAAGATTGGTGGCAACGCAAGTCGATAAGCCATTGAGACAACCCGCTCCAGTATCTCAAAGGGTCCTACAACATTAGTCTCGACTTGCCATTGGTTTCAAATCGCATCACATAACATATCGTGATACCTTCAAGAATACATGGTGAACGGTTGTAAGGGTCGCATGCAACATAACTCTTATACTGACTCTCAACTATCCAAAGTCACTCCAGAATCCTCTGGATCTTTCCCACAACTAGTTCTACTAAATATGGTTCCAAAACCTGAGTTCTCTCACATCAACCCATTCTAGGAAGAATAGACACTCCAAAAATGTGAATGCGTTGTGTCAGACATGTACTAGGCACTCCCTGATACTTCAAAATACACTAGGACACACCAAAATGTGTTGTATTCACATCGTTGTGTCCTTAACGTGGAACCTTTGTTTAGGATGTCGGTGATAACGACCAATATACTGGTCGATATACCATTTTCGGAGGGTTACCGATATGACATGGCTTACCGGTGTAGAAAAATTCGGTTAGTACCTACATCGGCAATATTCGGGCCAAATCGGCTCTTACATCGGCATTTTTGCCTAACTCGGTATGGTTCGATCATTCGAGTTGAACCCAATTATAGAAAAACTCGTTTATAATATGTATGCTTTCTTAGTGTTTGGTGTTACTTAGAATATGCATACGTGGATAGAGCCTTATTCTAAATTATACCAAAGACTGATTATATTATATTTGTATTGATATTTTTGAAAATTTGTCATACATGAAGTGAATTATTATCCTATACCACAGTAATGTCCATCTCCATATGTCTGATATGTTGCTTGTTATCCTGCTTTCGATATGATGACCCGTAACTGGTATGGGGCCGATATATGATATTAGTAACCTTACATGCAACATAAGTCCCAACTTAATGTAGATATGCATCTTCGCCCATACAACGTCTCATAAGAAGCCATCTTTTGTTGTAAGAGAATTTTGCGAGAGGTAAGTGGACATCCCAACTTCCTCTAAATCCAGGGCACATAATTGAAACATATTTTCGAGGATATGGTCTCTCTTGTCTGACCGTCCGTCTTAGGATGATAGGTCGAACTAAAACTTAATTGGGTTCTGAATGCCGCTTGAAGACTCTGCTAGAATAGTTTGAGAATCGAACATCTCAATCAGGAACAGTTGATACTGACTCCATACAACTATGCAATCTTGTCCATGTAGAGCTGCTAATCAGTCAACGTTCCATGTTACCATGAAAAGTAAGAAGGAGCTAACTTGGTCAAGCGGTCCACGATTAGCCATATAACCTTGGTACCTCTCTGAGACTTAAGCTAGACAACAACTATATGTATGATTATATGCTCATATTTCCACTTTGGTATAGCCAAGTTCTGGAGCTAGCCGCCTGGGCGATGATGCTCCATCTTTACTTGTTGACGAGCCATGCATCGAGATACCAAAGGAAGTCACCTCTCTTTTCATCTCGCTCCATTAGAAAATCAAGTGAAGATCCTTGTATGTTTTGGTGCTCCGGAATGAAGTGTATATCTTGAATAATGAGCTTTTGATAGGATCTCCTTTTTCAGCTGGAACACATATTCTGCCTCGAAGCCTTAAGGATCCATCCTTGTGCACTGCAAACTTTGAAGTTTCTCCAAATGCTAATCTGTCTTGAATCTTCTGTAGGAATGCGTCATTCTTCTCAGCAGCCTTGATTCTCTCCAGTAAGCTGGACTGTATTTGCAATTTTTCCAACTGTACTTCCTGGCATGGTAGCTGAATCTCTATTCCCATCTTCTCCAAGTCTCTCATAATCTCATTATATGGGGCTGAGTATTGAATCCTCCCAAATATATTGTGAAATTCCAATATTTAGTCCCACATCGGACATGATGGAGTTTGATTGGTTTATATTGGAGTTCTTAGGTCTCGTGTAAATTTGGGTTAACCAATTTTGGCAAATTTGGTCCAGTGATGTTCACATATAGTCCATGCATGGGTCATGTAATGGTTGGCACATGGGCCGTAGCGTAACAAATGCTATAAGAGATACCTATTAGATCATGTTATACTGGGGCGAGACTAACCATTTGGACGGTTGTGACATTGACATAACGTCTTTTGAGTGGTGGAGATTATGAAATCCCAAAATTTGGTCCCACATTGGATAGGTGATGGATTTTTGTTGGTTTGTATAGTGTTTGGGTCTCGTGTACATCCAAATTAACCATTTTGACAAGTTTGACCAAGTGACGTGCACATGTGGTCCTTGCACAAGTTGTCCCCTGATAGGCCTGTAGGCCGGTGTATGATAGATATATACACAAATTGATTACTTCCTGGTGGTTGGTAGTGGATATTGGAGTTGGGGATGATATATGCACAAATTGATTACTTCCTGGTGGTTGGTAGTGGATATTGGAGTTGGGGATGAGATTTGGTGGGTTACGACAAAACACCAAAGAAGGGAATTGAAAGGGAAGGGGCAAATGCTATTCTTCCTTTCCTTACATACATTATTAATAATATATATAACTCTTAAGTTATTAGGTCTGACCGATCACATTTAAGTCAAGACGGATCGAGGCAACCCCTAAGATGATGAGGTGCTAGAGCATCCGAAACACCTAGGCAACCACCTTTAACAACCTCGCAAAGTATACAGGTATGCACAATGTTGGAGAATTTTAGAATACTGCAGAGGAAATTTTATTTCTGATTCGAGTTTATCTGTAAAATGTCTGTAAGTAACCGTGTTTTAAATAGCGTGCTACAATTGCGTGGATAACGTCGCAGTATAAACCTTAGCAGTCGAGTGTAGCTGGCAGGGCTTATAGGAGACATTAAGCTACTATAGGCCATAATGGACTTTATCAGCCACTATAACAATACCACCCAATATGTCATCCTTGAATCTATGGATGATTACTTATTTACAATTTTTATGCTTTATTAGCACCGTTGCGGATATTAAACGGATATAGAGGTTTCAAAGGCAAACCAATACGGTTTCCCAAATCTGTTTAAAAACCGGTAATTGAACTACACTGGCCATACAGATCATATATGGGGTTGGTCCAGCAGGCTATAAAGTATAAACCTGTTAAGAAAACCTCTAAAGGACCATAGCTCCATATATTCTTTTCTCTCGATAGGAATTGGCAACAATAGTGGCACTCACTTTCTCTTCTCTTCTCTTCTTTCCTCCATTGTTGAAACAATAGACTTTTGACTTTTAAATCGTTCAGTTATTAGAGTTGTTAACTTGTTATGGATACTTATTCCATTATATTAATGCTTTGATTCTTGTCATACATGTCATGTGTGAACTGAACTACCTATAATGTCATGGGTCATATATCTAGATATTATCTTGGTATGTTGCCTGCTAGGTAGCATGCACACTCCAAAAATCTTGGGCCGTGTCGTGTCGGATGCATATCGGGCACACCATGGACACCCCAAAATAGGTGCATTGTTCTTGTTGTTGTGTCCTTATCGTGTCGTATCTGTGCCCGTGCAACATAGATTGCCAGGTATGCGATTTCAAATATGGCAATGCTCCAACTGGCATGGGACTGGTATCAGATAATAGGAACCTTTTTAGTTAGTTATTTGCTTCATACCTCCACCCGCCCCCACCTGCCACCACACCCACCAACTCACCCACCCCTCCTTTGAGACTTTAACCTATATGAAGTATCTTTACTAGTCTTCTAACTACTACGCCAACCTATTTTGTCTTCAGCAGAGCAATACATATACTTGAAGTAGGACTACAGACTGCTAAGTGTCTAGTGTTGAAATTCTTTACTGTGCATTATTGCCGAATGTTACTTGAGGGAGTCCAATAATAACTATGAGAAGCATTAAAAGGAAAAATATTCCGGGACCATTGTGTTGCATAAGTCAAGCTGGGAAGTTTTTAACATTTTGTCTGATGATTTTTCCTACATGGTAATATTGATTTTATTTTTTCAAACTGTGCTTACTCCAACTAAACGAAAAATATTTACTTTTATATTTTATACTGAACTTCTTACCCACAAAATGTTCACTATGACATTATAGAGTAAGTTGTTTTGTGAGTTTAACTAAGTAATACACGAAAGAGCACCTTGTTGGCTTGTTGACTACAAATTTAAAGTAACAATTTTGTTTTTCTTTTAAAGTGGCGAGCTGTCTGCATAATCTCCCAACTCCTTTCTTTCACGATGTGTACCTTCTATATGAACTACTATTATAATGCATAATTGGTTAGCTAGCAGGTAAAGGCTGTCAGGTTGGTGAATATCATTATTGATATACATGGAAAATAATCTTGTAAATAAAAAATGTAAATTGTTTCCTAGATGAATGTTCCAGATATAGGAATATGCTCAATAAGACTCCTCTTTTGTGCAGTAGCTGATTTGCTGTACTGTAGTCATTAAGTCACATGGTTAGAGCATCCACAGTGGAGACTCCAAACACGTTCTCCAAATTATTGAAAATTGTGTAAATTTACTCTTTTTGGAGTGTGTCCTTGATATTGGCACACAATGGTACGCTACACAAATACTCCAAATTAACCTCATCTTTTCCCTCTTTATTTTCCTTCCATGTTGGGAAGATTTTTCCTCCCTCTTTTTCTCTTTATTTTCCTCCCATGTTTGGTAAGAACGGTTAATTTTGGTAGGCTCAGGAATTAATGTAGAGGAGCTAGGACACGTTCCAAATCTGGAGTGTCTCTTAACTTTCTAACAATTTTCAAGTAAGGACAAGTATCCACTTCATCCTTCAAGTGCTTCCAAATTTGACGAAAGTCAAAATGTAGCACTTGAAACCTCTCCCACAGTGGATGCTCTTTTGTAGGTTCAAATCAGTAAGGGTGCGTTTGATTGCAAGGTGGAAAATATGTGGAAAAGAAATTAATTCCATGGAATTATTTCCCTAGGAAAAAAATTCCATGGAATTTAAAAAAATTTCCATGGAAAACTTAATTTGGGTGTTTGATTGCCATTATTTTCCACGAAAAATAGTTATTTTCCATGGAAAATGATATTTTCCTATGGGTTGTACAAGTTTCATTTTCCACCATTTTAAATGAAAATATGGAAAATGATATTTTTTGGAAAATAATTCCATGGAAAATACAAGCAATCAAACACTACAATTGGTGGAAAATTTATGATGGAAATATTTTCCATGGAAAAAAAGCCCAATCAAACACAACCTAAGGTTTTATTATTTCCATGAGTATGCTTTTTGAATTTCTTCTCATATATGTCTCTGTTTTCTTGCATATTGGATAGTGCAGCAACGTCTTCCTTTGTGCTATATTGAGCTCATTATCAGTCTTCAAATATACTTCATGTAGGCTCTAGCTTCTGGACAGCTTGTTAAAGGAGGTGTAGTGACTGAGGGAAGTGCTGGAAGTACGGCTGTTAGTCTGGCTACTGTTGCACCAGCATATGGATGCAAATGTCATGTTGTTATTCCAGATGATGCTGCCATTGAGAAAGTATGCAAAATTCTTTCCTATTTCTGATGCCCGTCATTTCCTTCTATTATACTTTCTTCTTCTTCTTCTTCTTCTGATTAGCGATCTCCTATGTGATCATTTTAATGTTTGGCTCTCTAATGTTTACCTTTTAGCACTCACGAGGAAGATCATTTTTGTTTCAGCCACTTGGCTATTCAGTTACATGTATTGCTTACTATGTCTGATGTTCATCTCTTGCTTGCCTGATTTTAATTACTTTATGGGATGTCATCATTTGCAAATTCTGGATATAGTTCTTTAGCTAGGTGTCGTACATTCCTTTGTATTTAGGGGCTGTTTGGTTGCCCATGGAACTCGCTGAAGTGGTCATTTTGGAACTACTGTGTTCAAGTTTCAGCCAGTTTCAGTGTTTGGTTAAACTCAGAACTGATTTCTGGAACTGCAATATTTGAGAGCCTACGGTTCCTGTCCACTACAATTTCTTCTCTTTCCACTTCCAATTTTTTTTTCAAGAAGTCGTTCTTGGAACTTATATCTCCTCCCCTCACCGCCAGCTCCGGTGCTGCTGATGTTGTTAGGGCCACCCGACGGGAGGAGGAGGACGCGGAGCCGAAGGAAGATTTGAGATGTGGTCGAGCAGTGTGGCTTAGGCGCAGCTGGCGGAGAACCGTCTAGGATCATGCAGAGGTGCTGCCGGCTACGTAGAGGCGGTCGTTGACTGCGGCGACGGCGAACTTCTTGCATAGGGTGGGGGGCGGAGCGGAGGGTCCGGACGTCGAGGTCTAGGATGTCGTGGGAGGAGATGATGCAGACGTGGGGGAGGTGTTTGGGGTGGGCGGCCGAGGGGAACGACATTGGCGGATGTAGACGGAGATGTGGTCCTGGGCGGCCGAGGGGGACGGCGGTGGCGGAGGTGTTTGGGGGTGGGAATGGAGTGAGAGAGACATGGGAGCACAAAGGCATGGTCGACGGGGCAGCCGGAGAGGAGAGGTGTGTGGGAGAGAGAGAGAGAGAGGTGAGAGGCTTGAGAGCACAGAGGGGCATGGGAGAGAGTGATGTGTCTCTTTAGAATAGATATTAACATGTCTTTATAGTAATTAATTAATTAATAATTTTATTTAGTTACTATTATATATTAATTAATATTAACTAATCTTTATCTTTTAAAAAAACTAGTAATGAATAATAAGTTAAATTAATAATAATAATATGGAATTAAAAATTGATATAATAATAATAATAATAATAATAATAATAATAGTTGGGGGTAACCTCACCCTCCTATTCAAAAGTGGAAAACCGCATCACTTTTCAACTACTACTTCAACAACCATCCAATTGAATGAACTACAAAAAGTTATATTTCCAATAATCATCCAAACGAAGTAACTCATAAAATATGCATACGCATGAAGCGCATACGCAATGCATACGCAAACTCTCTACTTCCAAATTTTTTACTTCTATCCACTTCAGCGAACCAAACACACCCTTAGTTACCAGTTGATAAATGTTAGATTTGGTGCATTTGGACATTGTTTCTCCTATCTAATCATGTAATACTTAATATATGTGATCAGAGAGTTAAAAATGCTTGTTTTTATGTTTAAGATTTCTGATTTTAGGAGAAAACCAGTGTTTTGCAATACAATCCATGTCTATCGAATCGGTGTATTGTCTCTGAAAACTTGAGGTGGTAATGTCAAGCAATAGAAATCCTGATTACCAAAGTTGAAAAGATATTAAGGTCATCGAATTTTATATTTTAATCTTAGGCTGTGTTTGATTGGGCTTTTTTTCCATGGAAAATATTTCCATCACAAATTTTCCACCAATTGTAATGTTTGATAGCTTATATTTTCCATGGAATTATTATCCAAAAAACTATCATTTTCCATATTTTCATCTAAAATGGTGGAAAATGAAACTTGTCCAACCCATAGGAAAATAACTATTTTCCGTGGAAAATAATGGCAATCAAACACCCAAATTAAGTTTTCCATGGAAATTTTTTAAAATTCCATGAAATTTTTTTCCTAGGAAAATAATTCCGTGGAATTAATTTCTTTTCCACATTTTCCACCTTGCAATCAAACACACCCTTAGAGAAAGCTCTTCACGGGTAATTGAACTTACAATTATTCTTCATGTGCAATTGAACTTACAATGGTTCCTCATGTGCAATTGAACTTACAATTAAGACACACCTGAGTTCCTTCTCTTGGGAGCTAGCCCACCACCAACACAAAACACAACCATGATTTGAAGCAAGGAAAAAACTTTACAGGAACAAAAAATTTCCATTATGTTTAGATTGAGCAAACTAGCATGTTGTGAGAAATCTGTAGTGGGTAGGGTGCAAAGTCATAATTTTGAGTTCATATTCTGGTCAAAAGAGCATCTTTTTGAGTACCCATTATGGTAATTTTTCTTGGTATCCCAGTGATGTATACTTATACTATTAACTCAATTATTTCAGTCTCAAATTCTTGAGGCACTTGGAGCTACTGTGGAAAGAGTGAGACCAGTTTCTATCACACACAGGGACCACTTTGTTAATATTGCTAGGAGAAGGGCGTCTGAAGCCACTAAATTAGCAGCGAAACAGAGAGAAGCTACTGTTATGGAAGCCAATGACTTAGCAGAAATCAATCACGATATATCATGGCAAGAGGAATGTTTGCACACCTTGTCGACTGATTGTAAAGGTGGTTTCTTCGCTGATCAGTTTGAAAACCTGGCAAACTTCCGGGCCCACTACGAGGGTACCGGTCCTGAGATATGGGACCAAACTGGAGGGAACTTGCATGCTTTCATTGCCGCTGCAGGTACTGGTGGCACCCTTGCTGGAGTTTCACGTTTTCTTAAGGTTTTTAGCCTCCATCGACAGCCTCTTTACACTCTTCGGTACAGTTAAGTCAATCCGAACTTGATCTTCATTGTCCATATTTTTTCAGGAGAAGGATCCAACTGTTAAATGCTATCTTATTGATCCTCCTGGATCTGGCCTGTTCAATAAGGTCACAAGAGGGGTAATGTACACAAGGGAAGAGGCCGAGGGGAAAAGGCTGAAGAATCCTTTTGACACTATCACAGAAGGAATTGGGATAAATAGGCTGACAAAGAATTTTATGATGGCAGAGCTGGATGGAGCTTACCGAGGCACAGACAAGGAAGCTGTTGAAATGTCCAGGTCTGTATTTTTAATCCGTCGAGATTATAACCATGAGAGCCTACAATATAGGGAAAGTTTCTAGATAGTTCTCAGGGGCAGAGAAAAAGCCGCATTATCTTTTTTCTTTTGGGTTTAATAGAGGGACGAAGATTCATGACATTCTCTCTTAAAATCCTGGACTCAGGTATCTTCTAAGAAACGACGGACTATTTGTTGGGAGTTCTTCAGCGATGAACTGTGTTGGAGCAGTGAAGCTGGCGCAGGCTTTGGGTCCTGGGCACACGATTGTAACCATCTTGTGTGATAGTGGAATTAGACATCTGAGTAAGTTTTACAATCCGCAGTATCTCTCCGAATATGAGCTCACTCCCTGTGCAACTGGACTAGAGTTCCTTGATCCTCATTGAGGTACCTGCCAAAGACAGTCCTTGGTTAATTGTGGATTCATCTCCAATTTTGCTACATATCGATCGTGATGGAGATGGTAAATTTCGAGTCATGAAGAACTGCAGAAGCTGTAAAAATACGATTACTAGAGACATCTTGTGCGAGAAGCTTACACCTAGACCAATTTGCGACATGATAGATAGATAGATAGCACTGCAATCCAGCCTTAACTTGATCATTCTTTCCATCCTGGGCATAACTAAAGCCCTTGATTGTGTTATTTGTACCGTTACAATCACATATTTACATCCTGGATTATTGATATTTCTCTTCTCAAGTATTGGCCATTTTGCAAGTTACTTGAACACTAAGTCATTGTATCGATCATTATTCATTGACATCGTGGGAACGTGAGGATCATTCATTCAACGGTAAATCCTGGCTCCTCTTCAGACCGTCAGTGTGTCTTGTTGGGTTCAAGGTAACGTTAAAAATTGATATAGCATTCATCTGAATTTGAGTTTTTTTCCTCCATAATTTCTTGCATATTATGCAATTATCGAATGTGTGAACCACATCCAAATGATTGCTAAGCTTCTATAGTGACTAGTAATGTACACATGCGTAAAAATATATATTAAAAAAATAAATAAATAAAAAAGTCATTTCTAGGATTTGAAGTCGAGCAATCAAAAAAATTGCCTCCCACATTAACCACTTGATTTAAAGTTATTTAGTTATAAATAGTTTATATTAGATAGTTAAATGTTTGATTTAAAAAAAAAATTAGTGGAGTAGGGTAGTTATTTAGTTATCTTCTTATTAATTATTTTAATTTATTTAAAATGATGATATATATATGATTTTAACGGCTCACTTTTGAGCCATTTTAAGCTGCATTATATAGAAAAAGATGTATGAAAAATAGTATACTCATCTTCCTACAAATTAGAGTAGTATGGTGGGACGAACTTGCTGAGAGAGGTGTCTGAATCTATGAATAGTCTGGAGTCCATCAGAAAATAAGAGAACAAAATTTTAATGAAACTAGTATATTATTGGAGTTATTAAACCTAGCAGATTAGAGACATTATGTAAACTTTACAAACATAGAGAAGAAGAAAAAGAGCACTGATAATCCTAAGCAGAATCCTAATGTATCTAATCCTAAACAAGAAAAGGAAATATCTTAGTTAAATTATAGTCTATTAATAAATTATTAAAAACAAATATAGGTTGATCCTAGAAAGGATTTACAAAACTAGTATCCAATTTTGTTGATATGCGGCTTCCTTGCTTCCTTGAAGTAGATTGGACTGGTCAAGTTGATCGGTAATGCTCATGCGTCAAACTCTCCTTGATGGTCTGAAATCGTCGTTGAATTCTCTAAAAATTGAACTAGACACATCCAAATGAATAGATACTTTAAGGAGACGTAAGTCATCAATATGCCTTATTTAGTGTAGGTCGATCGTACTTATCCACATAAATAAATATTTAGAATTGAGAAACGATGTTTACCCTTATTCAAATCTATAAATTAACTTGTTAGCATGCAAACGTAGGTAGGGATCACGATCAACAAGTATTTGTAGAGTAATCGACCAAATAATGGCTCACCAATTAGGTAATGATACAAACAATCCATAATAAGCACATGAGAAGAAAATACATGATGGAAGTGTATAATCACCAAGCAAATATAGATCCATTTGCTCGCCAAGTAGCTTCTTCCAAAATGGCTCTAGCAACAACTCCCCTTGTTATGAGTGACAATAAGATCTTCAGGATCTTCAAAAAAAATGTTGCACAATAAAGTGGACAGTCGCGTGCTTGAAGAAGTCTTCAACAATAATCAACTTTCGAAACTGTGTCGAATCAAAACCCAAAGGAAATGGTCATATGCGCTAGAATCAGCTCGAATCACGAAGCGTAGAGGTCTGAACATGTGACACTATTTTCATTTAATGTCCCGCTCCGCACGATACTTTATGCTGAGTCGTTGACTCGAAGAGTTGTGTTGACCCGATGAAGTATCAATGCGAATTGATACAATAGTTACGTTTACCCGAGGAATGTATCGAGTTGAGTCGATGCAAAGAGTTATGTTGGCCAGAACGAGAAAGCATTGAGTCGGTTCGAAGACCCAATAAATCGAATCGAAGCATAAGTCCGATTCGGACAAGTATTAATTTTAGTTGGTTTCGTGTGCAGGCTAAGCTTTTATGTTGAAATATAAGATGTCGATCTTGTGCCTTATTTGCAACGGTATCCGCAAAACCAAAACATTGCCTTGCAGCGGACTGAGGCATGGGTACGATAGGCCGAATCAGTCGAGTAGTTCAACGCAGCACGAAGTGCTCAAATGGCTAAGTCAGAAGAGTTGGCCGTGCAACAAAGTTATGAAATCGAGCCGCATCGGCTCGACAAAACGACAAGGCACATCGGCTAAGGTGTGAGGACTTTGAACCTTCTTTCCTACTCCGTCATTCCAAAGTAAAATATACTGTTATATGCTATGTTAACCTATCGAGTCCACGGGCGTGGCTCGATCGAGAGATGAATGTAGTGCGTGTCAAACACTAAGATTGAACAATTGAATTGAAACATACATCAAATGTACGAGTCGCTATAGAACATCGAAATATCGCAAAGGCGAGCACCTCGGTGGGCAAGCCATAAGAAATGTGATTACTGTATTGGCGAGTGTCTCAGTGCACGAGTCGTTTGTGCCCTCACGCACGAGTTAGAAGGCTAGAACATTGAAAGACTATATCGAGGCGAGTGCCCTAGTGCACGAGCAATAGAACTTGAATATCCTATTGAGGCATGCCTCGGGGCACGAGTCGGAGGAAATGAACATAAGTCTAGCACATTGAAAGATTGAGTCGAGGCGTGCATCGAATGCACAAGTCAAAGGATATCGAATAACTATTGAATGTGGAATGCTGCCTTGAAATGTTTGGGATCTTCGGGTCATTCACTTGGACATTGAATCGAGGCGATGTAACACCGAAAGAAAGAATGAAATCGTACAAAGAATGTGAGAACATAGAAAGAAAGAATGTGAGAGAGAAAGAAAGAGCGAGAACATTGAAAGAAAGAGAAATGCAAGACGACGTGAAGTCTGAGTTTCGGACTCAAGACTATGTTTGGTTGTTTGAGTAAGATGTGCATTGCATGGTCGAATGGACTTGAGATATTGCCCGTGCACGGGTTGAGTGATTTCCCTGGAGCGAGTTATTGGCCGGGACATCGGGATCGTTCGGCCTAGGAGGGATGGTTAATCTTGTGGGCGTACATCTTTAAGACGATTAGCGACCGGTTGCTGATGTGAAAGCCGTAATGATGGTAAGCAGCGGTATGTTCTCCGGTTATTGGGATAGCAACCCGTAACGGGAGGCGTTGGGCTACCCAAATTGAGAGGAGAATATAGTCCATTATAGCGCGGAGACGCCAACGACCTTCATATAGCTAAAGAACGGTAGGCTGAAAGTGCAGGCACACATAGATCCTATATAAAGATCACTTATAACATGACAGGGAAAGAGGGTAGACGTATTTCCCTTACGTCGGTGGAAGGGCGAGTGCATCGATATTGGTAAGAAGTCGCGCCATAAAACAAACACGAGATTGCTATATGTTGCCTGCTTGCATAATCGAGTAAATGATAACATGCTTACCATGTAATACATGCTTTACTGCTTTCGAATATGCCATGAAATCGACCCTAAGGTAAATATAGAAATATCACAACTTAAGCTGCATGATTCATATATCTACTTAATGTCGATTTAGTAAAGTGGATCTGATCAGTATGCGAGAGGATTGGTACTGACCCCCACCAGATTTATTGCAGGATGCAGGTAATGAATTGTTTGTAGCGAAGCTTCGCTTGAACGCGCTGAGACATGGAATGACATATGACCGTATTGACGCTCGGACTTGTAACATGATGATGCGGTCGAGATAGAAGACATGATGTATGGAACAGTAAAATCCTTTGTGGGCAAGAGAGAACTTAAGTATTGTAAGACAATCTGGCATAATTTATTTGGGCTATTGAAAGCCTTTGTAATTCCGCTGCTTATTGAATAAAAATAATTATTTCGTACACTATTTTTTTTCACTGCTAAATGTTGAATCAAAGATAACCATTTTGAGAACCTGTCATCTTGCCTTGTATGAGTGCAACTCCAGACTCGTACGACATCACGCCCCAGCGAGGACGATCGATTCGGTAAAATCAAGCAAGGACGAACGATTTTTCAAGTCGGGACGTGACAAATTGGTATCAGAGCTCTAGGTTCAATTTCCTCCAGATACTTTTAATTCCAAAAAGTGCCTACCACGATCAAATGACTCTTAACTCTACTCAATGCCGCACTGGATGTTCTATACAATAAGTCTAATACAAAGTCGCATAAATTTGCATGATGTTATCGAGTGATGTTGTGAAATGTTGGTTGCATCAAGTGCAATGATGTCACGCCACAGTACCGGAATACGGGGACGGACTTAGGCCAGCTTCATCGTATAAGGTACGAAGACGTCATACGGCGATTATGCTGTCAATCTTATTGGGTATCCTAGTATGCAATCAATCTATGCCCTAAATCCGATCTTATATCCACATACAATAACAATAAAATAATCAGCAAGAGAGAGAACCATATGGAAGGCAGAAAATACTCTTATGGTAATCATGAAGTCTACAGTGTAAAATAATGTAGACAATAATTACCTTCCCACATAGTTCCTACATGGTCTAGAACTGAAGTACATTCTCCAAGTCAAGTCTAGAAGATCTACAGGGTCGGTCACTGACAATCTAGGAACAATCCACGGTTGATCAGGCTAACCACAACAAGTATAAAAAAAGGAAGGCTCAAGGATGGACGAAAAAAACTAGCATGATAAAATATATGACTGAAAAACATATATGAACAGTAAATGAGGGTAAGAATCGTGCGGTACTAATGCATGATAACAATCCACAACTAATACAGTTAAATAACCAACCATCATCACAGTCACCCTAACATCTAGTAATACCTGCATCGCCAACTGGAACTCATAGTCTGTCCTCAGAATAACAATCCATCCCTACATCGAACAAGGGAATGAATTACTGGCCGGGACATCGTTACATACCAGCCAACTTGCAAGCAACAAGCCAAACAATTTAGGTGAATAAGCGACTACTCAAATGCCTACGGCTTTCTATGTGGAGGTTGGGCTACCCCAATAATACAATAAAAATAGAAATCCTCAGATCGTGCCGATCTAGTGGGCTAGCGGGGCCAAATATAACAAGACAAGACATGATAAGCACCGATCCCCCGTAAGGCCATCGTGCTAAACAGGACGAGCATATAATACATAGTACATAAAGTAGCCGAATACTGCCATACTCTAATGCGGACGATAACAATATCCGTGGCGGCCAGCTGAAATAAGTGGCTAGTACTGCATGACCTCGAGATTTCGTTCCCTCCTAATGCTTCTACCAGTTTAAGTTACCTAGATTATCCCTACCGTCATCCGGAATCACATGTCGTGGTCACATGATCATCCTCCTAGATGTCGTACCTCAGCACAAGAACGCTAAGTATGAATCAATATTGGCGCCTAGAGCCCCAAATGGTGATTCATTCTTAGTGTAATGCAACAAGCAATCAATCAGTCTTGACCACGCTAAGACTACAGGCCAACTACTAGGGTACCCGTGTAGGTAATCATATAATATAACTAGAATAACAGAATTGCACCACAGTGCAATATAATCAGGAAAATAGCACCTCAGTGCGCCAGCAAACAGGAAGCACCTCAGTACAATAACATGGCCAGTACCTCAAAGGGTAAGCTGGAATCATAGCACAGATACACGTAGTCATGTCAGGAACAAGGACAAATCAGTCGGTCACATGAAGTCATCTGCCCACATCGTGGCATGGATATCAGGTCAGGTACATTGTCAAAATCTCTACTATAATAGCATCTCAAGTACACATGGGAGCCTACAGCTCTAGTCATCAAGTCGATCTATCCACCGGATCAATCTATCAGTAGTCTTCCATCTTCGATGGAATAAATATCATGTCAGGAGAAACGATCACCAGGTACTAAGCTAATCACTATAATCAATGCTAGGCCCTCTGGCTCACAAGAATTCACCGAATCAGTGATAACAGGTTATCAGAAAACAAGCCTCTCAACTATCAAGATATAGCAATCGTACCAGGTTTTGGGCGCTTGGAAAGTCGAGTAAAAATCATATAATGATGCCCTCGATATTCTTCTCGTTCCGCGAAACACTCACACAATCGTCAAATCCAGGAATCCACATGGTCATATTTGATCGAATTAGAGCAATCATCTAAAAGGAAATGACAATACTATCCAAGAATTCAAATGAGTATACCAAATCAATATCCCGGGATCATACTCACTATAATACTCAATCCTCAAACATATCCAAGGTCACAATCCCGATACATAGGACAACTATCAACCCTATCTAGCTAGACTAGAATAACTCCTAGAATGAATGGTCATGGGACAAAAGTCTATTAATTAATGCTACTGAAAAATGGCAAGGATTGTATGAACCACTCTGGAGCAGATCCACAACCCTTAAACCAAACAAGGACTAGGGTTGTAGACCGTCTCCTGAGTAGAACCGCGCTCCTTACGCAATCCGACGGACAAGACATGTCAAGTAGCTAGACGACTAATCTAGCCATGAGTCTACCTAGCAGGTACTGGGATCAGGTATACTATACTAAAATAAACGTGCATAAGGCTGGTTCAGCAAACCAAGGAACGGTTCTGCCCAAATTTTCGAACCAAATCCTCGACATAGAATTCTGGAAAATTCGGCAGAGTCTCCTCTGTATTTTTGAACGGGAGCTCCCTGCCAATTGGGGCTATATCCACTTGACACAACCCGCCGCAGAATTGCAAACTGAGAACACTGAGTCTCAGCTTCCAGCAGCGCTACGATGCGTACTGGGAACTAAACCATAGCCGAGAATACTAAGTCTCGGCCTCTAGCAGCACTGTAAGCCCCTGGATTTTAGGAATTATTTTAAATTTTATTAAAGGAATTATTTTCATGAGATATTTTATTTATAATTATTTTGATCATTAAATGTACTTTTAGTGACTTTGATTTTTGGAGCGCAAGAGAAGTCATTATCTCGAAACGCCCTTCATGAGTTTTGATCTAGACGAGTTTATCTTCATGTTGATATATCATGTCCCACTCAAACTTGTTCTTTTGTGCTCTATTTGTATCGCAGAACTTTCAGGTCAATTTAGGCCATTTGATAATTTATAGTTATTATTAAATTCCCACTTTTATTTTTGATTATCACATATACATTATCGTGACTTTCAATTTAGGAGCACAAGACTAGTCATTTTCTCCAGACCAACTTGTCATACATGATCTACTTGAGACACTCTTCACCCATGACCTTCGTGTCCCACTCAGAGACACACCATCTTGTGCTTCATTTTTATCGCACAACTTTTCGGACATTTGACCCAATCTCGATTTACCCCACAGAATCACATTTACTTCCAACTTGAATTGAAGACACAATTCCAACCCAACTTGTCAACCCAAGATATGGACACGGACCATTTTGAGCCTACTACACACATTCCACATGTGTCCCATCCAATTGAGTCCCCGTATGCTATTTATTTATCCTTGTTTTTAAATGACTAATTTGAGTCATTTAATTCCATGAGACCAACTTGTAACCCAACCCGACATATTTGGACTCAACCCAAGCACACACCCACACCATACCCACACTTTCCTTACACCCTCTCTCTCCTATTTTTCTACAGCCGAACCCATACCCCCCTCAACTTTCTCTCCCTCTTTATATATATATATATTTTTTTAATATATATATATATATATATATATATATATATCACTCTCTCACTCTCTCTCTCCATACTCACACATACACTCCCCCCATCACCATCACCAGCACACAATACCCCCACCCATACTCCTCCTCTCTCCTCTCTCTACTCACAGCCCCCCTACTCCTCTAAATTCGACATCAACACCACCTTTATCATCTTTATTTTCATCATCATCCTCTCCACCATCTCTCCATCTCCTCCTCCTCCCTAGCCCGACACCACCATCACCATCATCTTTAACTTCTCTCCCTCCTCCTTGGCAGCCGGTCAAGCCAACCAGGCCGAGCGGCCATTGCCGCCGTAGTAGCTGCTGTTGCAGCCATTCCCGTGGCTGCTGCCGTCGCTGGTGCACCTAGCGCCGCCGTACGTCGCGTCGGCCGCTGCCGCGTACCGCCAGGCCAGCCACCGTCGACCTCACCCCCTGGCCGGTGAACCCAGGGCGGTGCCCCCTTCCCGACCAGGCTGCACAGCAGCTGTCGCCAGCTTCTGCAGCAGCATCTAGCTGCACGTGCTTTTCGCGCCGCCACGCGCGCGAGGCCGGCGCCCCTCCGACGAACCCCACGAACCACCACACACCACCCCGACAGCGACCAGTGCGACAGAAAGTCGATTTCGATGTTTACGTCGAAATCCCGTCGTGACGCACGTGTTGGAGAAGTCAAAATTTACGTTTTGAGGCAACGACTTTGGGCATGTTTTCTTGGCGATCCGGCCGTTGGATCGTTGAATTCTTCCCTCCGTTGCAATCACGGTATATAGCTCTTTACTCCCCTTGAGTTTTACCCGTTAATTTTGTCGTTTGATACATCAAAATCGGCCACAAAGTTGACACTTTAAATTGTACTATTTTTGGACAGTTTTGTGGAGCCAACTTCGCGGACTTGTATCTCCGTCGTCGCAGCTCCGTTTGATGCGCCGTCAGTTCCTGTGCATAGTTGGTATAACCCTCTTCTTATGTTATATGTTTTGTTCCAATGTGAACTTTTTTGATTGGTTGAATTCGGCACCAAAGTTGGCCGTCCGAATTCGTAATTTCCAACTTGTTAAATTCTAATTTTGAACCTGGGACTCCAGATTCCAATTTTGACACCACCAGTAGACTCGTGGCATCGTTCAGGCACAAATTTATATATAATTTTCTTGATTTAGAGGACGTGGGCCCTGACACGTATTTCGGTGCAAGGCGGGCCCCACCGTTCTGATCAACGGGTCATTTTGAGATCGGCTCATCGTAATCCACTTCTGGATATACCGTTGGGTTCGTATCATCATTCCAAACTCGTTGACATATACTTTGCTATATTTAGTGGACTTGAACTCTGGTACGCATTTTCGTACAAACTAGATTCTACTGTCCGAGTCAACGGACCATTTTGAGATCGGCTCATCGAAATCCACTTTCGGAAATACCATTGGGTTCGTATCATCATTCTGGACTCGTAGACATATAGTTTGCTAGATTTTGATGACTTTGATCTTGACATATTTTTTGGTGCAAGGTGGGTCCAACGGTGGACCGCATTTTGATCCGAATTACCATTTTGCCCCTGTGTCCAGAATTGGACTTATGGATAGTCTATGGAACATTAGTGATATTTATTTCTGGGAACATTAGTGATATTTATTTCAGCATCCGGCGACGTTCATAGAGACTCCTATGTTGCTACCTTTCTTGGACTTGACGATTTGTCTGCAGGACATCATCGGCTCACTGCTTCACCCAGACAAGATACCTTGCCATATTTGTACTGTTTATATTATTCATATCTATTCTTGTATTGTTAGCTGGTGACAATGGCAGTGTGTATCCAAGGATGACTTGGTTTTATCGAAGATGGCATCGATGTTATGGGTGTGTGCGTGTGTGAAACGTAGAGTTAGTAGACATATCCGGGATGGAGGAGTTATCCCGAATAACTTTTATGGCTTGACACGAGATATTACACGGCACCTTGAGTGAGGATCATAGTGTTGGCATGAACTTTCGCATTCGATGATCATCGATGCGAGCGGTTCGTGTGTCGGTACATGTAGAGTTAGATGGTGTCTAGGTTAGAGACTCGTATTGAGATATGGATTGTCTGAGTCGTGGATACGAATTGTATATTTCCTGGGACGGGGAAGACAACTAGTAGGCGTATGGGACAGACAGTTACATTATTTTATGTTAGCCTCATTGGGGACCCGGTTATGGGCATGGGTACTTACTAGTGGGTATATTCGGCAGCGGCCACTAGCTGTGCTCTAGGTTCGGTCGGGAGGTACGCTAGTATTGTGCTAATCGGCTCATAATCCGACGCTCGGCCTGTGTTCTGACGCAAATCCTTCGGCTCGTGATCCGACGTCGGCCCGTGCTTCGACGTACATTCTTATTCACCTACCCATACGTTCAAAAGGTTGTCTTCAACATGCATTCACATAGACTGTTATTTCATGTACCTATGTCGGACCGTATCATGGAACGATGTCTTACCATGAACTAGTATGCCATCCTTTGATCATGAGTGGTCAGGGATATGGTTTGCTGGTTCATGACTGGATATTGGACCTCGTTGTGATTCAGGTTGATCATTTATATTCAGTTCATACTATGGCATGTATTTATGTATCTTGTTACGTCCCTCTGAGGACTTGGTGATCTCTCCAGGTATTGCTGAGCAGTTAGTACAGAGTAGCTGGGCAGGTGCTGCATGATGTACCGAGGACTCAGGTATATATTTATATGTGTTTTGGTATTTCTTATTACTCTTTCCTGCTTATATCTTCCCCTGTATTTACTTCATGCTGCTATGTAGCCTATTATTACCAAGCTTATTCCTTTCTCGAGCTTGCTCGAACATGTATATTACTGGGTGGCCAACTTTAGTATATTATGTTTATTCTTGATAATTCATTTCATTACTGTGGATTGAGTTATAGATTATCAGTTACTCTTAGTTACCCCTTTACAGCGGAGTACGTCCAAGGATAAGTCCATTAAATTGGAAGTTTACCCTAGATCGTATTAGCTGGCATGGTCGTGCTCAGGTTCCTATATATTTTGGAACCGGGACGTGACATGTTTTAGTGGTGGCCCATGCAGGTCGAGATAAATCGTTTCGGTTACGTTACTGTACCGGATGAGCCTGCGTTAGTATGATATATTGGAATCTCAATCCACAACTGCTATTAAAAAATTTCTTTGACTTCTATTATCGCCTTTAAAATTTCTTATTTGGGCTCAATCATACCATTCTTGAAATTATATTTATGAATTCTCGTCTTTTCCTCTTTCGGAAGGACGAACGCTTGTGATGACGATCACTTCGTCATTATCTTATTATTGATTGTGACTATGGTAGATAGAATATCTTGTGGGTAATTATTTGGGGGTATATAGAGGTTTGGATAGATGTCTTTACCAGATAGACAGTTAGGGTAAGAATGATATTTCTATCGAGGTTTAAATTTTTGTAGGAAAACCCTTTGGTTGAATGATTGCTGAGTTACAAATTAGTGATTCGACAAATCATGTAAGTTATCACATTGAGCTAGGAAGTTTACCTAGGAAGATACATTAACACATGCATGACAGGACTAAGTGATTAGCTAAGGTGGGTAGACTGTAAAGATGCCTCTCTAAGATAGGATGTGGAATAGAGAATAGTACACGGTTTAACATAACATGAGACATGAGGACTATTAAGCTAAACCATGCCACCCTCTGCTTGAGTTAGATAGAGTACTGCAGAGAATTATCATCGAACCATACAGGTTGACCAAGGGAAGGTACAAGATTCTTTGGTTGTAAGGATTGAACTCGAATGAAGATAACTTGAAAGTTTCAAGGGATGATAACAACTAAAGTTCGAGGACCCGTCAGGATGAACGAATTGATAAAACATGACGATCATGACTAGATACGAGCTTTGGGAGAGTTGTAGTAAAAGTTGAGAAATTTGTATGTAGAGGGTATAGAAAAGCAGGAATATGGTATAATAGGAAAAAGAGGAAAATTTCTTGGATGATGAGGAACTATCCTAGGAAGATTAAGTATCAGAAGGAAGTATGATCTAGGGAATGTGTAAGATTAAGTTAGACAAGTCAACCAACTCTATGGTGGATAAGTCAGATCTTGAATGAACTATTAGAGATAGAGACTAGAAGAATAATCAATACAGCTAGGCTATGATAGATGTATTGGAGATAAATACTTATTAGACCAGGTCTCAGATTTTGTTAGCAGATAGCTAGGCGTGCTTGTGAGAAACATATAATAGCTTATGGATAGATAAGGTAGAACATTGGTTAGGCTGTTATTAGATAGGACTTAAGGCTTGTAAAGGTATAGCATTGAGTTTCAAGGTTATTTAAGTTTAAGAATTTGTTACGATCTACGATGATTAATCGTAGCCAATGATCTAGGAATAAAGCTAGAAATATACCTCAAGGCAGACTAGTAAACCTTTTGTTGATGCAAGTTAGTTAGAGACCCTAGAGGAACTGCAACTGAATATTGTGTTAGCTTGAGGATAAGTAGTGGATATGCTGGGAGAGAGAATTATAAAGAACAATGCGTTTAGTCTGAATGAATGGAGATGAATAAGAATGGAATTATAGGGAAAACATTATTGAGATGAGGACTATGACCATGATTATCTAAGATGACATAATGATGATTACAGAGAGAACTATACTCTTAAGCATTAAGTTGAGGTCCATGTAAAGAATGAGAAGATTATCTCGAGGAAACAGATGATATAAATTTATGATACGGGAAGGTGAGAGAAAAAATGATAATGAAAGGCGAAGATATTGATATGGAAAATTGTAAGTACCTGATCAAGATTATGGAAGGAAATGAGGATAAAGGATTTAAAGTTAGAGAGGTAGAGCACTCCTAAATAGTTTAAGGCATAGAATCTAGAGCTGAGTGAGTACATAGTGGATGACAAAATTTCTTGAAGTTGGAGATATTCCAAAGAGGAGATTAAGAATTAAAGTTTTCAAGAGTTGAAGACGTCTGGAGACCTGGGTATATTATATTATGAACGTCTTGATATTGTGTTAGCGGAAGATACAATTAAAAGGGAAAAGCCGTAGAATGGGGTGTACTAATAGAAAATTGGATGATATTAAGGACTTTCGAATATTATGAGTACATCATGGAATAAGGGACTATCCTTGTTTGATGGATCATATATTATCTAGGGACCTAATAGATAGGCTAAATCATAGTATGAATTGGTGTGTAATTATCTCAGCTCGCTTGATTTTCAGATTATTCTATGTGACTTTCCATATTTGTTTGAGACACATCCATATTCCTTCTCTTCCTATTTCTAAGCTTGTAACGTGATTTAGCCATCTTATCATTCTAATTACGATTTAGTAGATCGCTTTCTTCCTTCGCCATGCCTTGACCTCAAATCTAAAATCCTGATCTCATATCTCTCCTGCCAATGATCATTTTATCCTAAGACGCCCTTCCTCCTAAATTCTTGATCAATCACCCACTTAGTCGTACCATATCCTTGTGAAAAATCTATTCTGGAGCATTTCGAAACTCTCTGTACCATTATCTGTAACTTTCTTGTTCGTGCTACGCTTGAGCTCATCTACAAATCCCTTTATGCTCCCTCGCTTTGGTTATGCCCAACCAAGCCAATTCTCTTTTGTCTGTTGAACTCTGAACCATATAGGATTAGCACTAAATTGATATAAATTCCTTATAGATTTATTGACCAATAGTACCATAATAGTGCCTAGGAGTATTGTAGACTGTAATATCTAAATTCCAGTTTTCCTTTCTAAAATTTTGCTAGTAAAATCACGACTATGATCTTCCGGTTGGTACTAGTCGTACTTGACTCCCTTAAGATTTTAATCTTCTATCTTCTTATACCATGTCTTATTGTAATTTTGAGGACGAAATTCTATAAGGTGGGTAGGTTGTAAGCCCCCTGGATTTTAGGAATTATTTTAAATTTTATTAAAGGAATTATTTTCATGAGATATTTTATTTATAATTATTTTGATCATTAAATATACTTTTAGTGACTTTGATTTCTGGAGCGCAAGAGAAGTCATTCTCTCGAAACGCCTTTCATGAGTTTTGATCTAGACGAGTTTATCTTCATGTTGATATATCATGTCCTACTCAAACTTGTTCTCTTGTGCTCTATTTGCATCGCAGAACTTTCGGGTCAATTTAGACTATTTGATAATTTTTAGTTATTATTAAATTCCCACTTTTATTCTTGATTATCACATATACGTTACCGCGACTTTCAATTTAGGAGCACAAGACTAGTCATTTTCTCCAGACCAACTTGTCATACATGATCTACTAGAGACACTCTTCACCCATGACCTTCGTGTCCCACTCAGACACACCATCTTGTGCTTCATTTTTATCGCACAACTTTTCGAACATTTGACCCAATCTCGATTTACCCCACGGAATCACATTTACTTCCAACTTGAATTGAAGACACAATTCCAACCCAACTTGTCAACCCAAGATATGGACAAGGACCATTTTGAGCCTACTACACACATTCCACATGTGTCCCATCTAATTGAGTCCCCGTATGCTATTTATTTATCCTTATTTTTAAATGACTAATTTGAGTCATTTAATTCCATGAGACCAACTTGTAACCCAACCCGACATATTTGGACTCAACCCAAGCACACACCAACACCATACCCACACTTTCCTCACACCCCCTCTCTCCTATTTTTCTACAGCCGAACCCATACTCTCCTTCAACTTTCTCTCTCTCTTTCTATATATATATATATATATATATATATATATATATATATATATATATCACTTTCTCTCTCTCTCTCTCCATACTCACACATACACTCCCTCCATCACCATCATCAGCACACAACACCCCCACCCATACTCCCCCTCTCTCCTCTCTCTACTCACAGCCCCCCTACTCCTCTAAATCCGACACCAACACCACCTTCATCATCTTCATTTTCATCATTATCCTCTCCAACATATCTCTATCTCCTTCTCCTCCCTAGCCCGATAACACCATCACCATCATCTTTAACTTCCCCCCTCCTCCTTCGCAACTGGCCAAGCCAACCAGGCCGAGCGGCCATTGCCGCCGTAGTAGCTGCTGTTGCAGCCATCCCCACCTCGCGTCGGCCGCTGCCGTGCGCTGCCACGCCAGCCACCGTCGACCTCCCCCTGGCCGGTGAACCCAGGGCGGCGCCCCCCCTTTCCGGCCAGGCTGCACAATAGCAGTCGCCAGCTGCTATAGCAGCATCTAGCTGCGCGTGCTTCCCGTGCCGCCGCGTGTGCGAGGCCTGCCACCGCCGGCCACCCCTAGGTCGGTGCCCCTCTGGCGAACCCCATGAACCACCACACACCACCCCGACAGCGACCAGTGCGACAGAAAGTCGATTTCCCGTCGTGACGCGCGTGTTGGAGAAGCCAGAATTTATGTTTCGAGGCAGCGACTTTGGGCATATTTTTTGCCGATCCGACCGTTGGATCGTAGAATTCTTCCCTCCGTTGCAATATTGGTATATAGCTCTTCACTTCCCTCAAGTTTCATCTGTTAATTTTGTCATTTGATACATCAAAATCGGCCGCCAAGTTGACACTTTAAATTGTACTATTTTTGGATAGTTTTGTGGAGCCAAATTTGCGGACTTGTATCTCCGTCATCGCAGCTCCGTTTGATGCGCCGTCAGTTACTGTGCATAGTTGGTATAACCCTCTTCTTGGTTATAAGTTTTGTTCCAATGTGAACTTGTTTGATTGGTTGAATTCGGTGCCAAATTTGGCCGCCCGAATTCGTAATTTCCAACTTGTTAAATTCTAATTTTGAACCCGGGACTCCGGATTCCAATTATGACACCACAAGTAGACTCGTGGTGTCGTTCTGACACGAATTTATATATAATTTGCTTGATTTGGTGGACGTGGGCCCTGACACACATTTCGGCGCAAGGCGGGCCCCACCGTTCTGGTTAACGGGCCATTTTGAGATCGGCTCATCGAAATCCACTTCTGGATATTCTGTCGGGTTCGTATCATCATTCTGAAGTCTTTGACATAAACTTTGCTAGATTTGGTAGACTTGGACTCCGGCACGCATTTTGTGCAAACCGGATTCTATTGTCCGAGTCAACGGACCATTTTGAGATCGGCTCATCGAAATCTACTTTCGGACATATTGTTGGGTTCATATCGTCATTCTGGACTCGTAGACATATAGTTTGTTAGATTTTGATGACTTTGATCTTGATACGTTTTTCGGTGCAAGGTGGGTCCAACGGTGGACCGCATCTTGATCCGAATTACCATTTTTGTCCCTATGTCCAGAATTGGACTTGTGGATAGCCTATCCTAGCTATTTTGCTTATTCTGGAAATGTTGGTGATGTTTATTTAAGTATCCGATGACGTTCATGGAGACTCCTATGATGCTACCTTTCTTGAACTTGACGATTTGTCTGCAGGACATCATCGGCTCACTGCTTCACCCCAGGCAAGATACCTTGCCATATTTGTACTATTTATATTATTCATATCTATTCTTGTATTATTAGCTGGTGACACTGGCAGTGTGTATCCAAGGATGACTTGGATTTTATCGTAGATGGCATCGATGTTATGGGTGTGTGCGTGTGTGTAACGTAGAGTTAGTAGACATGCCCGGGATGGTGGAATTATCCCGAATAACTTTTGTGGCTTGACACGAGATATTACACGACACCTTGAGTGAGGATCATAGTGTTGGCATGAACTTACACATTCGACTAATCATCGGTGCGAGCGGTTCGTGTGTCGGTACATATAGAGTTAGATGGTGTCTAGGTTAGAGACTCGCATTAAGATATGGATTGTCTGAGTCGTGGATACGACTTGTATATTTCCTGGGACGGAGAAGACAACCAGTAGGCGTATGGGACAAACAATTACATTATTTTATGTTAGCCTCTTTGGGGACCCGGTTATGGACATGGGTACTTACTAGTGGGTATATCCGGCAGCAGCCACTAGCTGCGCGCTAGGTTCGGTCGGGAGGTACGCTAGTATTGTGCTAATCGGCTCATAATCTGATGCTCGGCCCGTGTTCTGACACAAATCCTTCGGCTCGTGATCCGACGTCGGCCCGTGCTTTGACGTACATTCTTATTCACCTACCCATACGCTCAAAAGGTTGTCTTCAACATGCATTCACATAGACTGGTTAGTTCATGTACCTATGTCAGACCGTATCATAGGACGGTGTCTTATCATGGACTAGTATGCCATCCTTTGATAATGAGTGATCAGAGATATGGTTTGCTGATTCATGACTGGATATTGGACCTCGTTGTGATTCAGGTTGATCATTTATATTCAGTTCATACTATGGCATGTATTTATGTATCTTGTTACGTCCCTCTGAGGACCTGGTGATCTCTTCAGGTATTGCTGAGCAGTTAGTACAGAGTAGCTGGGCAGGTGCTGCATGATGCACCGAGGACTCAGGTATATATTTACATATGTGTTTTGGTATTTCCTATTACTCTTTCCTGCTTATATCTTCCCCTGTATTTGCTTCATGCTGCTATGTAGCCTATTATTACCAAGTTTATTCCTTTCTCGAGCTTGCTCGAACATGTATATTACTTGGTGGCCAACTTTAGTATATTATGTTCATTCTTGATAATTTATTTCATTACTGTGGATTGTGTTATAGATTATCAGTTACTCTTAGTTACCCCTTTACAGCGGAGTACATCCAGGGATAAGTCCATTAAATTGGGAGCTTACCCTAGATCATATTAGCTGGCATGTTCGCGCTCAGTTTCCTATATATTTTGGAACTGGGGCGTGACAAGCACTACGATGCGTATTGGGCGCCAAGCCAACACTCGCAACAAGAATCGCCACGCAGGACTTATCACATCATAGGCCCATAGTCATATCCAATCCACAAGCATAGTCACATAAACAGTTAGCCAAGGCCGTTACCCGACCGTGAGTCGGACACGAGACATATAGGGACAATCCATACTTGTGAGTCATGCTCGTGTCATCGGAGGTGTGGATGTCCCGTCCGAGTTGTCCGATACGGCATAACCCAGTATCGAACTACATTATCATAAGTTATAATCATGGCAGTTCTACGACTAGGCTACACTACTCACAGTTACACATTTATAAATTTTAGAATTAATTAAATACAAGAAAAATCTAGCAAGAGGGCAAGAGCCGTCGATGAGCAAGGGATACTTGCCTAGAGGGCTCGGCTAGGTAAGCAAGTCTTTGGCGACCGGGATCCAAGGTAGCACCTCCATCGGGGTCCTCAGAATACACAATAAATAATCATTAGAATATAATAATAAAATAAATGACAAAAATTACGGAGGATGGCAGAAGGATATATCGTGTAGGTCCTGAAACAGTGTAGGAATCTGATATGGAATCTGAGGCACACAGATCGACATGGGCACACAAACCGAGACATGTACGTAAATCGAGACACACACGAGAATTGAGATACACGAATATTAAGACGAACGGGAAAACATAACGTGCACGTAAATCGAGATGCACACAAAGATCGAAAGATCTTGAATAACATGATGGCATACGAATCAACACAACACGCAAATCGAAGCATACGTGCGAATCGAGACGATGCAAGATACAATATGACACATAAATTAATACGATACGTAAAACCGTGCATGCACGTAAATCAATACGATGCACAAATCATTACGTGCATACAAATTAGTACGTGTATGCAAATCGATGCGTCACAGATCACGAGATAGACAGAAAGGCCGAGGCACAAAAATTGAGACGGTGTACAAAACCGAGATGGCACAGTATCTGAGGCAGCGCGGGGCTCGAGGCATCCTGTTACGATCTGTTACCCAAATTGTTGGGCCGGGCCGGGCTATGTCCAGCCTACGCTTGTGTTATAGCATAGTAAGTTGTACTAAGTAAAGACAATAAATGGATCTAAGATACTAACAGTTCTAATATCAAACTTTAATTGTTCATCACAACACAACATCTATGAGTGAAAGCAAGTAAGTTTAGATTTAATCATTACATTCCCAAGTAAAAAGCTGGAGACAAAGTTCAGTGGCAACTACACGAGGTTTCCTACGGGGACTTCCTCGGGGCAACGGCTTGGTCCTCTGCAGCGGATCCATAATCTGTGTCACATAGCATTTTCTCCTCAGAAAAGATGCCTGCAACGTTTCCTGTCAGGAAGGGAGCAAGTACTGGCACTACAAACTATACATACTGAGCATGGAATGAAAAAAGATGTGCTAAAATAAGAAACATGTCATGTCATATTCTATCATATGGAAAATACATTTGTCATGGTGGTATACATATATAGTGTTTGAAACTTTAGTTAGTACGTGATCGGTCAATGGGTATAAAATTTACTGATGTACAAGTCTACATGAATAAAATGTACATACGTACAAGTATACATGTATAAATGTACTGATCATACAAGTATACTGGATAAGGCCTACGACAAGGTTGCATGAGGTGCAGCCGAGCTCAATACAGGTACTAAGTTACAGTCTGATCACGTACTCAACTAGCAGTTTTCCATCCCCAAGGTGTAATCATGTGGAAAGATACTAAGAGCAGTATAAAATCATGTGAAGCATATGAAATATATATAGAAACATGTGAGATATAATTTCAGTTGCAAATAGCTACGTTATTAGTGTTCATACTCAGATTATTATCATGTGCGGTAAGTAAAGTTCGTAGTTTTGTACTTGTCTTAATTTGGTTGGAGCCGACGTGCGCGACACGAACGTGTCGACAAGGGATAGGTACGACTTTATGCTCCACAAGTTAGTCCCAAATGACGGCACAAACAGTTCCATTGAGTCCAGAATAGTCCAAATAGCCTAGTTTGATATATTGGAGTCCAAAATGAGGGTTCGGTACGATAAACAAATTAAGAAATAAAAACGACTATAATAGTCGCGATTTGATTTAAAGGGAAAATGAATAACTATATACGTTATCTATATTGAAATCATTTATAACACTTTTTAGAAACCATATTTTATTAATAGCAATATTCTTTGGATAATGCTTGAAAATAGATTAATATATTGACCCAAGATATTATTATCTATAATAGTACAAAAATATGTGTACAATAATATACCATATATGCTTATACTAATAATGTACACATAATATATATATAATTGTGTGTGTGTGTATGTGTGTGTGTGTGTGTGTATATATATATATATATATATATATATATATATATATATATATATATATATATATATATATATATATATATATATATATATATACAATAATATACCATATATATATATATACTAATAATATCTATACAATATATATATATATATATATTTTTTTTTTTTTTTTTTAATATAATATCTATACAATATATATATATATATATATATATATATATATATATATATATATATATATATATATATATATATATATATATATATATATATATATATATATATATTGTATAGATATTATTAGTATATATATATATATGGTATATTATTGTACAAGTACTTTTATGCTGTTATATTAATAGTTGGTATAAAAATATTATTTAATATTTTTGCCGACACACACACACACACACACACACACACACACACACACACACACACACACACACACATACACACACACACACACACAATTATAACCACACAATTACTTATAACTAACTAGCCCATAATGACAGGATTTAATAAGTCTGGGCCCAAGCCAACCATAGAAAAATACAAATTAAAATCACACACACACACACACATATATATATACAAATATATATACACACACACACACACACACACACACACACACACACATACATATATACAAATATATACACACACACACACACACACACACACACACACACACACACACACACACAATTATAACCACACAATTACTTTTAACTAACTAGCCCATAATGACAGGATTTAATAAGTCTGGGCCCAAGCCAACCATAGAAAAATACAAATTAAAATCATTCCACAGATTGGGCTAGCAGCCCAGCCCACAGGGAATAAATTAACTGATTAAACAGTAACAAATAGATAAATGGTTCAGGCCCAAAATATAGTTTGTTCCATAAGCTTAACCAATTAAACAAAAGAGAAAAATAAACAATAGTTAGCTACTGGGCTTGAAGCCCAGGTCTACATAAATAATATCAAAATTTCAATGGCTTGAAAGCCATACTAGCAACTCAACTGGGCTGAAGCCCTAATAAAAAACGAAGGGTTTTTAAAACTCTAGTCCTTTTCTCCACTGGAGAGAGGACTTAGCTGACACAGTGAACAAAAAAGGAAATAAGAGGAGTGAGGAAGGAAAAGAAGAGTCGAGCGAGGAGGGGAAAGGGGCTCACCACGAGAAGAGTGTGTAGTAACCCTAGAGGGGGGTGAATTGGGTCAAGCTAACTAATCAAGCACTTAGCACAAGCGAATGGGCAACTTAAAAATATAAGTGCAAGAGAAGAAGCAACAACAGTACCGACAAACGATATATCGTGGTATCCTTCCAAGGGGTACTCCAGTCCCGGAACTCTCTTCGGCTTTAACCACTATTTGAGTAAATAGTTACACACGTATTTGTATCCGAAGAACTCGTCAACTTTAACATGAGTTTGGATCCGAAGAACTCGCCAACTTCTTACACAAGAGCTTTAGTCCGAAGGCCTCTCCGACTTCAACCGAGAATTTGGATACGAAGACTCTCCAACTTCAACCGAGAGGTTGGATACGAAGACTCTCCAACTTCAAACTTTCACAATAGGTTTAGATCTCCTTATACAACAAGATGAAGATCTTACTTTTTAACTCAATAACTCTAACACAATTTGTAGATGGCAAATAAAAGCTTTGTAGAGTTGTTTGTGGATAGGCTTTGGTGGTTTAGAAATTTTTAGGCTCAAAGCATCAACCTTGAATGAAGGGGTTCAAGGCTATTTATAACCAAAGCATTAAAAAGAGCTCAAATGGTAACTTTTCAGTCAGTGATCGGTATACCGTCGGTACGAACCGGTATACCGTCGGAATACCGGTCTGGAATTACAACGGCTAGAAATATAGCCGTTGGGATCATTAAATGTTCAAAATCTGACCGTTGGATTTTCAACGTTACTGAATCGGTATACCGTCGGTATAGATCGGTATTCCGTAGGTATGCCGATTTTGTAAACAGAAACTTTCTGTGAACAAAAATCGGTATACCGTCGGTATAGACCAGTATACCGTCGGTATGCCGATTTTTATCCGAAAATGATCCTGGGCTAATTTCTACCATAGCTTTCAATTTTGTCATCCATTTCTTGTGTTTATAATTATTCCTAAGACTCATTACAGACTGCAGATATATTGTAGCAGATGCAGACTTCTTCAGAGTCTTGAAATAATGATGGCATGGCATGGCTTCTTTCCTTGATAGATGTTGGCTTTTTTCTTTGGCGGCAACTGTCCAAAGATATCCAGTTTGTGAAAATTGAATACGTTTCGGGAGCTTCGCCCCCGAACCTCCGACGAGGGGCGCTGCCCCCTCGACCCCCGTCCGCTGACCGGGCAGCGGAACCCCCGAGTGCGTGGCTCCGGAGATGTCGTCGGGTGGTTCAGAAAAATCTTGTGGGATCCTCGTCTTTGGCCCACCATAATTTTTTCATTGCATATGTTCGTATTGATCTTGCTTATTGTTTTTCTGCATGTACATATTAGACGAACAAAGCAATATACATAGTAGCAAGTATGATAAGTTTAATGCACATTAGGACAATGCTGAGTTTAAGTATAAGTGCTAAGGTGATAGCATAAATGTTAGTGATATCATAATGATTAGACTTAATTGAATGACCACAATCAAAAACATAGTTTTGATTTTGCCAACCCGATTAAATTTAAGATAGATAATCTCATATCACTAATATGTAAACCAATAGGCACATATCACCAAAGGTATAAGTATAAGTAGAAATGCTATAGCGATAGTATGGAGATTAATGATAATGAAATACTAAACTTAACATATTAACCATATTCAAAAATATGATCCAATCATTGGGCCAACAGAGTAGAGCTGTGGCGCTCACCCACGGCTGCTGGCGAGAGGTACACCGGAGCGACGCGATGAGAACATCGGCGGTGTAGATCTCGACCGGAGGGCACGAAGGAGGCCGGATCTGAGTCATGGTGGCTCTGGTGGAGGACGGGGTTCGGCGTACGAAGAACAAGGTTAATGGATTACAGTGGTGGAGTGATAGTGGTGGTATATGTTGGGTGATACCAAGATGGTGGTAGGGTAGTGAAATGTGGTAGTTACGAGGCTGTTGGATAGGGTACATCGGTGTGGAGGAGGTGATCGGTAGCGTAGGGCTGTGGTGGTGCTGGTCGTTGTCCGTGGTGGGCGCTAGGCGTTGGCCGGAGAGTGTCTGGCCGGTCGGAGTAGGGGATAGTCGGGGTCGAGCAGTGGTGGTCATGTGGTGTGGACGGGGATTCCACAGGGAGGATAGGGGAGGAGGAGACGGGGAGGATAGCCGAGGACACGGCTTGCCCGCGACGGAGCTAAGGCGGCAGCGATGGGAGGTGATGTCTCTCTCCTCTCTCTATTTTCTCTGTGATTGTTGATTTTGGTGGCGGGGATGAGATGACGGGGTATGCGATGGTCGGTCCGACCGTTGGCCGTGGTGGCAGTGGTGGTTACAATGGTGATGGTGGTTACAACACTGGTGGTGGTTGTGGTTATGACGGGTGGTCGACGGTGGTTGTAGGGAGAGGCTCGTGTGGTGATCGGGGCAATGCTGATGGTGATGGAAGAGTGATCAGGGAGGGTGGCGGCTGGTGTGAGTAAAAAATTAGGTTTTGGGATTTGTGTATGATGTAATATTTAGGAATGTGTGCATATATAGGGTAGGAAGGGGAAATCCTAAAGGAAAATGTAATTGTAATAGAAATTAGGGATTTAGAGAAAAACACTAACACTAACATTAACCACTAACAATTTTATTTAATTAGTGCTAAATAATTACTAGCTATTAATTAATTAATTACTTACTTGTTACTACCAAATGGCTAGCTAATTATAATTCAGCTATTTATCCATTCAAACTGTAGCCTGCAATCCAAGCCTAGGCTTGGTAGGCTAAACTAGGACCGATACGGCCTTAGCCCGATACGAAGGAAAAAGGATAACCTACCATTCATCAAAAACTTTTAACTAAAAATAATTAGTAAATAAAATATTTTTATTTACAAATAATAGTTTTACAAATATTTTCTCTATATAAATATAAGTATTTATAACTTATAGATTTTAAAAATGAACAAGAAGTTTCTAATAGAATATAATCTCGCAAAGTAGTTTTTACAAAACCAACATTCCAACAAAATATTGATAACAAATTAGGATCGAAAACACATTCTCGATATTTGATTTGCACGATTTCAAAGATTAGGAAAAAGAAATAGAAATTTAAAATAAATATTCGAAAACAAATTCCAGATTTTGGTTAACAGAGGTTACACGTCCCGCTGCCCAAGGCAGCACGCAAATCTAGGCTACACATAAGTCAAGGCAGCATGCGACCCGAGGCTAATACGCACACCGAGGTACAAGAATAGGATGCGTGAATCGATGTAACATACGGACCGAACAGCGTACTGTTCGAGGCTGTACGTGCACCGAGGCACATGGCCCAAGGAGCACGCAGCCCGAGGTCAGCTCGCTACTTGAGTAGCACGAGGTCCAAGGGTGTCCCGTCGCTCGAGTCGGTGCTGGCCCCGTGCGCGGCGGTTGCTCGTCGGAGTAAAGAGAAGAAGAGGGGTGGAGGAGCTATTGATCTGGTCCATGGCGGGCGGTGGTGCTCATTGTGGAGGGTTGAATGCGAGGGACGGAGAAGGAGGGAGAGTCGTCGTCGGGGAAGCTCGGCCAGGTCGGGCCGGCTCTGCGATGGAGGAGAAGATAGAGAGGGAGAGAGACGAGGGCAAGGAGGCTATTGGCAGCGCCGGAGATCCGCGACGGCTCGGTGCTGAGGGAGGCCGGGGGCAGAGATGATGAGGATAGTGCTGATGGTAGTGGTAGAAGATGGTGGTGGCGACTATGGTGAAGATGGTGGCTAAGGTGGAGATGGGGGCGGCCGCGGTGGTGCTAGGCCGGAGATGAGCGTGAGAGAAGGGGATAAGCTCGAGAGTGAGACGGGGGGATGGAGAGAGTGAGGGGAGAGGGAGCTCGGGGGAAGGGGGCTGCTCTCCATGAAGGGGAAAGAGTGAAGAAGAGAGAGGTGTTGGCCCAATAATTGTATCATATTTTTGAATATGGTTAATATGTTAAGTTTAGCATTTCATTATCACTAATCTTCACACTATCACTATAGCATTTCTGCTTATACTTATACCTTGGTGATATGTGCTTATTATTTTACTTATTAGTGATATGAGTTTTTATTATATATATCTTAAATTTAATTGGGTTACCAAAATCAAAACTATGTTTTGATTATGGTTATTCAATTAAGTTTAAAATCATGATATCACTAATATTTATGCTATCACTATAGCTCTTATACTTAAACTTAGCATTGTCCTACTATACTTTATCTTATCATATTTGTTACATGTATATTGCTTTGTTCGTCTAACATGTACATGCAGAAAAGTAATAAGCAAGATCAATGTGAACATATGCAATAAAAAAATCATGGTGGGCCAAAGATGACGGATCCTACAAGATTTTTCTGAACCACCCGACGACATCTTCGGAGCCACGCACTCGGGGGTTCCGCTGCCCGGTCAACGGACGGAGGTCGAGGGGGCAGTGCCCCTCGTCGGGGGCTCGGGGGCGAAGCCCCCGAAAGGTATTTAGTTTTCACAAACTGGATATCTTTGGACAGCTGACGTCAAGGAAGAAGCCAACATCTATCAAGAAAAGAAGCCATGCCATGCCATCATCATTTCAAGACTCTGAAGAAGCCTGCACCTGCTACAGTATATCTGGAGTCTGTAATGAGTCTTAGGAATAATTGTAAACACAAAAAATGGATGGCAAAATCGAAAGCTAGGGAAGAAATTAGCCCAGGATCATTTTCGGATAAAAATCGGCATACCGACGGTATACCGGTCTATACTGACGGTATACCGATTTTGTTCACAGAAAGTTTCTGTCTACAAAATCGACATACCGACGGAATACCGATCTATATCGACGGTATACCGATTCAGTAACGTTGAAAATCCAACGGTCGGATTTCTAACATTTAATGATCCCAACGGCTATATTTCTAGCCATTGCAATTCCAGACCGGTATTTCGATGGTATACCGGTTCGTACCGACGGTATACCGATCGCTGACTAAAAAGTTGCCTTTGAGCTCTTTTCAATGCTTTGGTTATAAATAGCCTTGAACCCCTTCATTCAAGGTTGATGCTTTGAGCCTAAATTTTTTTAAACCACCAAAGCCTATCCACAAACAACTCTACAAAGCTTTCATTTGCCATCCACAAATTGTGTTAGAGTTATTAAGTTGAAAATTAAGATCTTTATCTTGTTGTATAAGGAGATCAAAATCTATTGTGAAAGGTTGAAGTTGGAGAGTCTTCGGATCCAAACTCTCGGTTGAAGTTGGAGAGTCTTCGTATCCAAACTCTCGGTTGAAGTAGGAGAGGCCTTCGGATTAAAGCTCTCGTGTAAGAAGTTGGTGAGTTCTTCGGATCCAAACTCGTGTTGAAGTTGACGAGTTCTTCGGATCCAAACTTGTGTGTAACTATTTACTCAAGTAGTGGATTAAAGCCGGAGAGAGTTCCGGGACTGGAGTGCCCCTTGGGAGGATACCAGGATATATTGTGTGTCAGTATTGTTGTTGCTCATTCTCTTGCACTTATATTTTTAAATTGCCCATTAGCTTGTGCTAAGTGCTTGATTAGTTAGCTTGACCCTATTCACCCCCCCTCTAGGGTTACTGCAATTGGTATCAGAGCAAGGACTTTGTTGTTAGGCTTAACATCCTTAGAGTAGATCCTTGTTATTTTTTTTGGCATCGTATTCCTCCTCTTCCTCTGATAAAGAGGGTTTTACTTCTAGTAGCATGGACAATCATGTTTCTTTTAAATGCAAGAAATGCTCTAAGTGGAAAGCCATGGCTAACCAATCCTTAGAGATTCTTGATGACCTTCATTCTATAAATGAAGAACTTTCAGAAAAGGTTATTCATTTAGAAGAATCTAATGAGTTTTTGAGAAATGAAAACAATGATTTATTATCTAGACTTGATTCTCAAAACTCATCTTGTATTTCTTTAAAGAGTTTGAATGAGGCTTTAATTTTGAAAATCAAATCTCTTTCCTCATCAATAGAAGATCTTAAGAGGCAAACACATGAGCTAAATCATTTGCATGATTCTTCTATTGACTCATTAAAAAAACAAAATGATGATTTTATTTCTAGAATTGCTTTATTTGAAAAAGAGAATTATGCTTTAAATGTCAAATTTGATTCTCTTACTTGTTTGCATGATGATTTGCTATTAGAACATAATATTCTTAAAACCAAATCTTCTCATGCTCACTCTAGAAATATTTATCATTCTAGTATATCACATGCTCATAACCATGCTCATTCTGATACATGTGCACACACTAGCATTAGGTGCTTTTATTGCTCTCGTATTGGACACATGAGTGTTACATGTCCTATTTATAGGACTTTTACTACCAATGTTAGAGTAAATGCTATATGGGTCCCTAAAGCTAACAAATGTGGATCTAAGTTTATTTGGATACCAAAGTCTTCGCCTAATGTTGTAGGTGGAGCTTCTTGTATCAGGACATAGCATCGAGGAGCGTGTTGGTGGTTGCAAAGCTACAAAGGCCATCTTCCAAGCAATTGTACCAACACAAAGTATGGCCACTTGAGCCACTTTGGTAACATGCTAAACGATTCTCTTTAAATGGTTTATATTTGTAGAATCTAGCATGTTTCTTTTGATATTTTGCTACTAGCTCTCATTTATATACTTTAGTTTTTTATTATCTAAATCAATGAGAGATATAACACTAGCATGTTTAGTTAATTTTCTTATTAATTCTTTTATCTAGCATGACTGGCTACTCGGCTTAAATGATTAGTTCATACTATGTAGTTTATCACTCATTTTCTATTAGTGTGACACATTTATATATGCATGCTCGTTATTCTTAATCTTTATTTATAAAGCATGCATATCACTTTAGTCCATAGGAGCTTGGTTTTTTATTTGAGTTAATATAATTTTAACTCTCCGTCTTTAATATTTTTGAGATAGTTACTTTTTTGTCGATTTATTTTTAATATGTCATATTTACATTAATTGGTATTTGTGAATATATGTGTTTAGTACAAGCTTCTTATCACTTGACAAGTATATACTTATACTTCCATTTTAACCTTGTGCTTATATAATATATTCATTATTGATTCTCATATTTTATTTTGATTAAACCTCTTATGAATCAATTATGTCTTTGCCTAATAAAGTTTATTTATATGTGTTTTGAATTTGTGATAGTTTTTCAAACATTCATTAATGATACATGACTATATTCATTATATTTTCATTTACATGTAGATCATGTATTTCTTATGTTGATATATATTTTTGTATAAATATCTTTATGTGGGCATATGAGTTAAGCTAAAGTTTTATATTGACTTGAAGAGTATTTAATTATACTTGTTACCTCCAAACTTGTGCTTATCTCATACTTTAGCTATTGATTCCTTTGACCAAATTTGTGCTTCTTGAATCAATTAGCTTCTTCCTTAAAGTCTTCTTTTGATGATATATTCTTGACTTTTTGGTTGGCATTATGGATACATGTTCTTATTGATTTTTGATCTTTTTATGTATGCTTATTCGTGATATATATAGTTTCATATATATATAAATGATTCCTAACTTTTGATATTTATTTATTTTATACCTTTAAGTTTGGATGTTGAGAGAAAATATTTATTAATGTCTTGTTCATGACTAATTATGGATGTTCTATTAAGGATCACATAGTTCTTTGATTTACCTTGAATGTTAAATTTACCTCCTTAATTAGTGCACATTTTCTAGTTTGTATCATTATATTTACTATGGTACACTATAAAAGCTCTTTGAAAAATGTACTTCTTGATATCTTTAGCACAAATAGCTTTTTTGATCTTAATAATCTTTCATTGCTCATTCATTGGATACTACGCTTTCTTAAAATTATTGGTGCCAAATGATGTTTTTGTAGCACATGAGAATACATGTAATTGTTACATCATATTTTTTTATGACTTTAGCTACTATGGTTTGAGCTTTTATGTTGAGATTTTCTATTTCTAGAGAATACACCTATGTCATAATGGCTATAATATTTTGCACTCTCTAGATCGATCTATTATTTCATTATCCTGGACCAATCTCAATACTTGGCAAAGAGATTTATTTTATTATTTTTATGAATATCTTGTCAGCCATATTTTGATAAGAGTTAGTTCATTTTTTTTGCTATCTTCTTGCTCTTATCATTGCTTAGTAAAGAGTCTATAAATCATTTTGTTAATTCAAAATGTATGCCCTTAATTGTGAACTCTATGCTTAAGCAAGTATCTTTAGTATTTGTGACTTAAGATTTAATGAGCACTTTTATCTTGTTAATGACTTACCTCATTAATCTTAATTAGTTATGTAGCTTGTTGTTAAGCTATATAATCTATGTTCACATTCACTCTTCTAGCTATTGTTTTTCGTTTCAATCTATATATGATATGCTAGTTTCCAAAAATAAGATGTATGAATTGTCTTGATGTGATTTATATTCTATTTTAGATACATATGTATTGTTCTCTAAAACTAGTTTGACAAACATTTGATTTGATCTTGTTTTTCAAAAGAGGTTTGTGATTCCTTTCTTAACTTTCTTCCATACTAGTCATTAGTATCTCTTAAAATTTTCTCATTTTGAGTCATGATTTTATCGTATTATCATTTACATCTTTTTTTGATTATATTTGCAATCATTTAAATGAGAATGACTCTTTTCCATATTTTTTATTGATTTATGAGATTTTGTCATAAATATGGATTTGGGATTTTCTTTATGAGATTTGTTGGATCATGTTTAATTTGGTTATTTTTATTGATAAAAGATTCTAATGGTTGAGTAGTCCTATATTATCTTATTATGTGGTTATCAAACTAATTTATTACTCTACTTTGACTACTCATGGATTGCCACATATGGGCTTTTGCTATTTGAACTTTATGGATTATTATTTACCATTAGAAAGGTTTAGATTTTACCCGTTGATGGGTACATATATGGTGAAACATATCTAGTCCATGTAAAGTAATAAACTGGTTGATTCTTTCTTAATTAGATAATCATGGACATGATATTTGAGTTTTATTTTTATTTTATCTTTGAGCTATATTCTGTCTATCATCATGATTGTTCTTAATTGACTTTATTCTTTTTCATGATAACATTTTCTCAAAGGATAACATACATTGATCTATCATATTTAAATATGAGATCCTTATATATAGATTAATGTATGCCATCTTTTGATTGTACGTTGTAGAAGCATGAAATTTCAGGCGCATCTATAGGCCAGAATTCCTACGCGCTTAACACTACATGCGCCAGGGAGCTCTAACGAAGTACTTGGTACAGCAAAGAACAGCAAAAATATAGACATAAAAAAAGATTTTTATTTCATATAAAAGTGTATTACATGTCTAAAAAAGGCTTTACAAAGGAGAATTTCTACAAAAAGAAAGATCCTAAGACTACAGCCAGGCGCAGCAAACTGCCATGCGCCTTCCGCCAGGCGCATCATCTGCTAGGCGCATCACTTCAGCGTCTCAGTCAGGCGTATCTATCTCAGCATCTCAGTCAGGCGTATCTCTCTCAGCGTCTCAGTCAGGCGTATCTATCTCAGGTCTCAGTTAGGCGCATCACGAAGTCTCAGCATATGCGCTCCACTTCGATCCGATCAAGTGCTTCGGCTAAAGGAGCAGCTTTGAACAGAACCATAGTGGGCAGCAAACCCCACTCTAGCTGGAGAAAGAGCTCTCCAAAGTCCAAGGAAGAGGAGAGCACCGCAATTTCGATCTGCGGTACTTCCGGAATAACGGAGACGGGGCTCGAGCATCCCGATCTTTGGATGCAACAGGCACCTTCGGCCTGCCTCAGAACCCCGCAATTCCGACTTTTGGATGTAACAGTCACCTTCAAGTGCATGAACGAAGACAACTCGTCGTATCTTCACCCTCGGGAGCATCTTGTCAACAGAATGTACTCGAACAAATAAGTTCATTCGGGAAGACGTGAGAGAACGAGAAGCAAACTCTCTCCTTACTGCTATTTATAGGCCGGACAAATCAAACCCATGCGCCAAGTGGCGGGCTCTCCGAATCCCGTGCAATGAATTTGCATTTATGGTGATGAACCTGACTCTTCGAATTCAGCCAAGTCAAAACGGCTATTTAAAGCATTAAAGAACTTAACAGTCGGACCAATAAAGACGTGCCATGCAAACGGATACGCCGGCAAATACTGCACTTCGTACAGACGTGCCCGTCAGTAGCAAGCGCCCTGTATGGATGTGCCCAACAAAGCACAGATCCATGCGTCCTAATCAACATGGACCCGTGCGCCCAGTGGGGTACAAATCGACGCGTCATCCCACCAAGCAATTAATGCCAAAGTGACAGAGTTGGCAGCACGTCCCCCGAGGACTGAACAGTTAGCAGCTTTTGCAGAAAATGAAGCATCACTGACGTCAGCATCATCATTACTTTCCTCCGACGGTTACAACCCACGTGGCCGACCAACCACTCGCATGCGCCTCAGCAGCCATGCGCCCGAAGATTCGCATGCGCCTCAAAAGCCGTGCGCCCAGACTCGTTCGTAACTCCTGAAGGTTGCGAGCCAAAGTCTTCTCAAGCGCCCAATCCCAGGCGCATCCTATCAGATTATCCTCCACCAAATTTGAGATGTTTGAGCTACGCACACGCGCCACGTGTTCTTTGACTCAATTCAGCCTATGATGGGGTGCTAATCACCCAAGATCTCAGCAACTGAAAGATCCTCTCCCCTGCTACATGCCATCCCACAAATGCAGCATGAAGGATTCAACCCACAAATGATGGTGCATCATCCGTGCGCCTCCCGCAGCTTCAACCACGTGGCGTCCCCACGTACAGGCGCATCCTACATATGCGCGCATGAGCAGCCCAACCTGCTGCTTATAAATAGAGGGATCATTTCCTTCTTCCGGGCACAGACACACACACACACACAGACAGACATATACGGAGACACTCAACGTCTTCTTCCTCTCCGCAAGCTCCAGCACCCAGAGCAACTCCGACCTTCAGAGAACCGAGAACTGTCGTCAGATCGTCAACGGAGTCAACGTATTACCACTCGCTCCATCGACACAGGACCCAGCTATAAACAAAAGTATACTCCTAGGACTACATCTAAGTCCTATATTGTAACACTGTTCTGTTTGTAATTGAAATTGCAATCAAAAGATTTTAATGACAAACAAGCTGGCGACTCTGTTGGGGACCTCTTTCTCCTCCACTGAAAAAGCTGTGTCACAATCTGACGACGTGAAGGTGGCTCCTCCCATAAGACGCTGGTCGTATACCTCAATCTACAGGCGTATGAAGAGTTGATCTCTGAAGGCAGTGCAAGTCCTTCGAAGCGACTGCCAAAGCCGAAGAAGACTCGCCAAGCCTGGGTGCGCAAGGTCGAGGCCCCTGGCACCACCACTGAAGGGGATGCGCCGATGCAGCCTACCCTTCCCGCTGACTTCCTCAGCAGCCCAGATGCGCCCGCAGGTGCAGCAAATCCCTCGGAAAAGCGTAGAACCGACCACATTCCCTAACCTTCTTCTTCTCAGACAAAGAAGATGCGTTGACATAGCAGGGGCACGGCTAACGCCCTGCGCATTAACTCTAATACGCCACAGAAGGCATCTGTCTTTGACAGACTCAATCGCTGTCGTGGCGAGGATAATTTGGACTCTGAGTACTATACGTCCCAGCGGGCTGGTACGAAGAAGTCCAAGAAAGCACGGGCCATGCGCCTCGAACGTGCTATACTAGCAGTGAGCCAGAGGTATGCGCTCACAATCATGTGCGCTGCCAATGGTAAACTGTACAAGGTTGACTCGGGTGCTTCTATGCCGCGAACGGGCCAACCTTCAAAGACCTCGTGCCGCTTGGGCGCATTTGCTGCGTTTTCAACCAAGCCGTGTGAGGCAAACTCTGTGGTCTTGAACCCCCGCGCCTACATTAGTTGTGCGTCTGAGGCTGGTTCAAGTCACTCCAAATGTTGCTCCCCCACTATTGATCTGGGCACATCTTTTGCGTCGGATCAGGGGGTACAGCATTCACTCGACCACCCCGGCGCTTGGCCTTGCCATGCGCCTGATAGGGGTGTGAAGGTGGCACTCTCCTCCAACGATTTGCGTAATGTGATCATTCACAAACGCCAATCAGGAGAGTCGATTAACAAGCATAATGTGCCCCTCACAGGGCACACCTGTGCTGTAGTCACCATCAACTATTGTTGCAAGACAGCAGTCCCACCAAGGCAGTCTGTGTTCCAGCTGCTGCAATCATTAATGCCCCTCCAACATCGCCTCGGGAAGAAGGTGTCAACTGAAGAGAAGCTAGAACTAAAGGTTACTTCTTGCAACGTAGTCTCTAACTCCCCATCAATTCGAAAGGCGACTGGCAACTCCTCGACCTCGTCATAATCCAAGAGCCAACCGAAGAAGACCAAGATGACTGTCCCATCCTCAGGAGTGTTTGAGGGTACCGGGGGAGAAAGAAGATCTCAGAGGAAGCTGGGGTTAGTCAAGCCCCTGTGGATCTTTATCCCGAAGATGAAGCTAGCCTCCCAAACATAGCTGGGGGTAGTCAAGCCCCTGTGGATATTCAACCCGAAGACGAAGATATCCTCCAGAACATAGCTGGGGGTAGCCAAGACGAAGCTCCGGAGGAAGTTCCTCTTCTACAAGAGAGCGAGGCTGAAAGCGAAGCTTCAACCGATCCATCCACTTCCAGTCACGTCATGACAGTATACATGACGGGAGGTGGTGATACGGAGTCAGATGCGCCACCAGCAGATCTCGTTCAGCGCATGGATACCTTAGAGGGAGGACTCAAAACCCTTTCTGCCTCCATGCAGACACTAACTCAAGCAGTGTTCGAGATACGGTCAGCTTTGGCCAGAGCACTTTCTACTAATCCTGGCCCAGGAGTCAACGGGGAATCAAGTCTGCCCCTTCAACGGGCATCCTTGAATACTGATTGCCGCAAAGCACCGCGTGTGTTAGAACCTTCGAATGTACAGCTCCAGACTATACCACCTTCTTCGACTCCCAGCTCCACGGAAGACGTGGTTGAGATGATCAAGGACTTGCGTGAGCGCTTCGAGTCCAAGAACAGACAGAAGGAGCGCCAGAAGATGGGGATCCCACAACCATGCCCCCTCGAATGGAACAAAGTGGTTTATCCTTCCAAGTATAAACCACAAACATTGACGCCATACGACGGGAAGGACTCTCCACGCCGTTATCTGACGTACTTCCAGTCTCAAATGGGATATCTCTCAAAGGAAGACGCGCTACTCACCAGCCTGTTTGTCGGGGCACTGAAAGGAGTGGCTTACGACTGATACTGCAGTCTCCCTGACAACTCCATATCTTTCTTCGACGACTTGACGCATCTCTTCCTCGATCGTTTCTACGACGGAGGGAAAGACATGACAATGGCGTCCCTGATAGAGGTACGTCAAAAAGAGAAGGAGACGGTTCAAGCATTCATCGAACGTTTCCGACAAGCCTACTTCAGACTGCCCCCGGGTATGCCAGAACATGCACTCCTCTCCTTCTGCAGCATGAACATGCTTCCTGCCGTTAAGCTCTGGCTCAACTCCACTCCTCCTCCCGACTGAAGTTCATTGATTATTGAGGCCGAAGCCGCAGAAAAGAAGGCATGCAATGCTCGCCTTCTGGGAGTCAGTTTCCCTGCCTTTGAAGACAAGGAAAAATGGCCTGCTGCCAACAACACTGGACGTGAGACGAAGGGGAAGCAAGCGCTGACTATTAATGCCTCCAAAGGCGTGCAAGCACCTACTCAGAAGCCTTCGCTTGCGCCGAGGCCAAAGGAGGTCTATTCTTTCAACGATGAAGACACCTTGCAACTCTTCGAGATGCTAAAGCAGGGTGATAAGATCAAATTGCCGGACCCGAAGCGTCCCGACGAGGTTGGGAGAGTGGACAATCCGAGGTACTATCACTACCATCGGTTTGTCGGACATCCAACTCAGGACTGCTACGTCCTTAAGAACTACATTCAGCGCATGATCAATGCGAATGTTATCTCCGTCGACTATGAGGAGAAGACAGTCTCGACCAACCTGGTGTCGCTCCAATTCGGCACCTTGCCGCCAACTACAACACAAGATGGCATCGTCCCCATCCCAAAGGCGACAATGGAGGTGGTCAATCTACCACCTACCCATGACAACGTGAGTGGACTCATCCTACTCACCACATCCCGGGGAGAGATCTTATGGGTTCACCCAGATCTCGTCTCCGAAGTTACTCAAATGGGGGTACGCTCTATCTCCAAAACTAAGGGCAAGAAGATCAAGTCTTGCCGCATGATCTCTTCTTCCACGGAAGTGGCACGTCCTGTACAAACGCGTTCGCAGCTGAACGCCCAACCCGACGAAGCTGCCGTCGAGGTGGTGCCTCCATGCACTGTCCCTGCTGCCCAGGAAGAGGGCCCATCCAGACCTCCAGCAGCCAATAAACAGAAGCACGTAGAGTCCCGTTTCGACAAGCCTTTGCGTAGGGAAAATGCTTCGGGGCTAGCCAAGCCCCACAACTTTGACATACTGGCACAACTTGCCGGTACTCCCGCCCGCTTATCTCTGTTCGAGCTTCTTCGTCTTTCCAAAGACACCCGTGAAGCTCTCTGTGAAGCCTTGAAGGATGTTGAGTCCTTCATCAGTCAGGTCAAGCAGCCTGAGGATATCCCGACCACATGTGCGCACTGCCATTGTGCGGATGAGGTCATCCCCAACATAACGTTCACCCAACAAGACATGCTGCTCAAGCACAACCGGCACAACAGGCCACTGTATTACACAGGGTATGTTGGTTCCGTCAAGGTGAAGAGAATTCAGATTGATCTAGGGTCTTCCCTCAGCATCGTCCCTAGGACTCTGCTCTCAACACTGGAGATCCCGATGTACCGTCTGGCGCCTTCTAACACTACAATCAACGGTTTCAATGCTAGCAAAAGTGAACCGCTAGGCAAAATACGGCTGAAATGTCATATCAGTAACCTCAGAACAGAGGTGACTTGCTATGTCGTGGACGCCGACGTCAACTACAACCTCCTGTTGGATCTCCCGTGGCTGCATGAGTACATGGTGGTGCCATATACACTCCACCAATGTATGAAGTACGTGTCCACCAACGACATCATCCGGACAGAGTTCGCAGAAATTGACCCTTTCAAGGGGGTCGAAGCCTACTTCACCGACGCTAGCTTATATAGGTCGTTCGATGAAGAGTAAGCCAACGATGCTGATGACGAGGCATAAACAGCGACAGAGCCGGACATGGAGCCAGAGATGATTCCCGACGCTCCTTTGAAGATTCGACTCAAAGGGAAACTGCCTCAGATGCTGCCTCCCATGACCATCAAGCTACCTGGAAAGCACCGACTTCTCTAGGTAGAGCACCAACTGAAGCTCCTTTAAAGATACGGCTCAAGGAAAAACCTCCTCAGACGTCGGCTCCCCTTGTGGCAAAACTACAAGGGAAGGCACCTGTCATCGAAGGCGCAGTCGAGGCACCCCTGAAGGTGTGTCTTAAAGGTAAGCCTCCATAATCATCCAATCTGCAAGAGAAAGCCCACACAGCCCTCTCGGATCCCAAGGTCAAATCTGCGATAAACTCTTCCGAACTAGCCCCAGTGCTCACAGATGAAGAGTTAGGGGAGTACATATCTGCTGATATAGATGCACCTTCTCTTGATAATGTAATCCCGTGGGACAAAATCTCGTGTTTTATCAATAATAGAGTGTCTTTCAATTATTCTAGTCTTCTATATTGGAATGCCATGTATATACTAGATAATGCTCTACGGTCATTACAAACACAAATAACGACCGTCAATCATGTAAATCGAGTAGTCCGGTCTCAAGGAGTCTGTTTTATAGTCCCGCCGAGGAATCGGGATGAAGAACCCATCATCTTCGACAAAGTCGAGCGTCATCAAGACCTCCCGTCACTCGAGCCAAAACCAGATACCGGCAGAATACAAGTCTATCGGTACACGGACAAGGCAAAGTACCTCATTCAAAAGATGGGTTACGACCTGAAAAGCAACAAAGGCTTGAACTACGGCAAAGGCCGGCGTCTTCCCCTCCGGCTTCCAATACCTAAAGGAAAGCCACAGGACTACTATCATCGTACTCGACGGAGGGTGGGCTATGTCACGCTGCTGGCTACTCCAGAGAGTTCGGAGGTAGAAGAAATGGAACACTCCCATTCGTCCGAAGCATCAACTTGGGATTCGGATACCAATATCGGCTCAGTCCTCAGGAAGGTGCTATCAGTCAACATGGCATCTGCACAATCTCAAGAGGATGAAGGCGATGACCAAACGCCAGAATTCTTTGAGGAAGAACCCTGGGCTCAACGCCTAGGAGCACAGTGGGAGTCTCGTTTTGAATTACGCGAACCACCTACCGAAGACGAGGTCGAACAAGTTGACCTTGGGGATGGATCTCCTTCCAAACCCATCTTCATCAGCAATAGTCTAAAGGGAGAAGACCGGGAGTCTTTGGTCCAATTGGCCAAAGAATATATCGACGTTTTCGTCTGGAGCTACGAAGATATGCCGAAACTTGATCCCCAGATCGTAATGCGTAGACTTAACATCTTGCTTGATGCTAAGCCTGTAAAGCAACAACAACGACGTTTTTGTCCTGACATCATGACCGCTATCGATCAGGAGGTGGACAAACTCCTGAGCAGCGGGTTTATCCGTGAAGAGCAACATCCAGACTGGGTGGCCAATGTCGTCCCTGTCACCAAGAAGAATGGGAAGATACTGAAGAACAGAAGGCAACTCTAGAGGGGGGTGAATAGAGTTTATAACGATAATAGCCAATTAAAAATTAAACTCTTTCACAAGCTGAAAGTAATCAGAGTAAATGCGGAAATAAATAAGGAGCAAGAAAGCATACGCAAACACAGTCGATTTTTAACCTGGTTTCCCTCGTGGAGGACTAGTCCAGGCCTGAGAACTCTAGCTCAGGCTTAAATCCACTATTTGTGAAATAGTAGTTACACCCCGTGCCTTTTCTTCAGAAGAGCACGTCAACTTCTTACAAAGATCGCAGTGGCGATGCTTGGAATTTTCCAAGCGACTTCTTGAACTCTTGCACAAACTCCTAACTGAAAAATGCTGAGCACTTGAGGCTTAGGGAGCTTGTGTCTAGTAGATGAAGAAGGGTATGGCTTGTATTAAGCTTTAGAGAGAAGAGAAGAGAAGATTGGATGATTAAAAATGAGAGAATTCATGGCCTATTTATAGGATATCAGGTAGGCAGAATTCGGCCAGAATTCTAGTTGGAATTTTCAAAAATTTGGCCGTTGGACAACTTGCAACCAGCCAACCCTGAAAATTAGGGTGCTAATTTTTAGGGGACAGAGTTCGGCCCGAACTCTGTGTGGAGGCAGAGTTCGGCCCGAACTCTGTCTCCAGAGCACAGAATGGGTCATTGGTCCAATGGGCTTATTTGGATGTGTGTGGAGCTTTTGGATTTTGGGTAGGGTATAGGTTAAGTCTCAGATGCTCAGCACAACTCAGCTTACATAAGTCTAGACTCAATAAAGTTATAAAATACAGACTCAAAAAAGACTTGCATTACAAAACTGAGCTGTCGTCTGACTTGTGCTAGATGTAGTCTTCATGTGTCGTATTGAATTATCACAAGTTATATTTAGTCAATTCTATCAATATTTGGTTGACTGTGACTTTGTGTCAAGAATCTCCCCCATATTGATAATTGACAAAATAATAATTGTATATTCAATATTTATACCTGGACACATTTAAGGACAAAAAGTATAGCTCCCAAAAGCTTAGCTCCCCCGTAATCAGTGCCGAGCTTAAAAAATAGCTCCCCCGTAATCATTGCTTTGAATCATGTTGGCCTGATAAGAACATTCTTCCAAAAGCACAGATACAGAGACAAAAAGAATATAGAATATACTAAAATATCTCCCCCTTTTGGCATTTAGCAATTAACCATAATCAAATAAGAACTGGCAAGCACACCAAAAGATAATAGAAGAAACTGTATAGAAACTGATAAAACTACTAAATGTCTCAAAAGTCACACATAATAATAAGTCTAATATAATCAAAGTGCATAAAAGCAACTAAAATCCAAAGTGCAGAAAGAAACATAAGCTATGATCCTCAATAGCAGCAGCAAGTAGCAGTCCATATCCATCATCGAGCTCGTGAAGGCCCAGCATCGTCTGATGGATCAGTGAAGGAATGACGAGGGTCCACGAAGGCTGCATCCGGATCCAAGTAGCGAATAACCCAAGGGTCATCGATACGATATCCCTCACGACCAGGGTCCCGCTCCATAGAAATAGGCATGGAAGGATGGCGAGACATGGAGTACCGAATATCGTACAGCGAGTTGCTGATGGCACTCATCTACAGCGTAGTCCGGTAATCCAGCTGAGTCCAGCGATCATCCTCTAGGGTGAAACGATTGCGAAGCATGGTCTGAAGAGACTCGAGAGTGGCAGGAGGAGAAGGAGGATCCTGTCCAAGAGAAGGGGCATCTGGCTCATCATCAGAATGCTCAGACATGACTGGTGAGCCAACGGCTGCCTGAAGCCTCCGTGCCTTTGAAAGAAAGGCAGGGGCAGGTAAGAACTGACACTCATCAAGAGGTTTGCGAAAAGCACGAAATACCATAGGAAGATACAAAGCATAAACCAAGGATCTTGGTTTCTTCCTACAATTAATCATCCAGTCCATCATGGTACGTGGAAGATTAAATGGTACATGAAAGTGGAGGTGATATAAGGCCGAGATTTCAAAGTAGGTGACTTCATCGGTGGATCCCGCTTTGGGTAGAATGGTGTTAAAGATAATCCGATGAAGTTCATAAAAATAGAGATTAAGGTACTTGGCCAAAAGCTTACGAGGACGTGTGTTCGGGGTACACAAGTCGTCCTTGAAGCTTTCAAATAAAGACCCATCGGGAAATTGAAACGATCGAGCTTCAACAAGCTTTTTCCATGAGTTTGGCTCTTGGAGTTCAAGGTATTCGGCCAAATCGAAATCATCAAACGAGATGTCAATGCCCGCAACCCGTGAATAAATATGTGTATCATCATGAGTTAGGTTGCAGTAGAACATTTGAATAGCACTACGATAAATGACCGAGTTGGTGGTGATAAGTTCGTCAAGGCAAAGGTCATGAAAAAGTGCATCATATTGAGAGAAAATAGTAAAATTGATAGGGTGACCCGTAAACACCGGACGTATCCGAAAATTACTAAACCAATCATTAGATGCGTCGAGTGATACAAATATTCGGTCGTCAAATGTGTTTGGGTCAAGTGGACGAGGTGGATTGAACAACGGGTGGATAGGTGGTTGCTGTTCAACGGGTGGTGCAACGGGCTGTTCAACGCGAAGAGGAGCATTCGAAGAGGACGCTCCCTCGGTTCGAAGTCCCTTCCCGCGATTGAACAAACGTGGAGCCATGAAACAATAAATAATGGAGAAATTGAGATATAGAAAAGTGTTGAGATATACCTCAAAGTGATGATGAACAATGAAGGAGAATGGTGAAATAGGCCTTCTCCTTGAGTTTGGGGAAGAGATGAGCTCTAGAAAGGAAGAACTAGGGTTAGGGTTTTGAGAAAAAGTGTTTGGAGAAGTAGAAAAGGTGGCAATGGAGGAGAGGAGAGAGGAGAGCCCAAATATATGTGAAGGGTTCCAATTGGTCGGAGCAAATATGGGCCATTGGATCTATTTATGATCAGCGGCTGAGACTGTTCCCGGTTCTGGAACAGCCAGGCCGAATTCGGCCCGAACTCTGGTTAGGGCAGAGTTCGGCCCGAATTCCGGATTATGTTGACAGAATAGGAATCAGGCTGAGAAGAAGAAAAAAATGGTTAAGTGTGAGAGACCAAAGGAAAAGGAAAGTGAGGACATATACAAGAAAGACTCAAGTGGAGAATGACAGAAAGTTAACTTTGAAGCAAAGTAAAGTTTTGAAAATTGGCATTTTAGCATGTGATAAATTAAAAATGAACCATGTAATAAACAAGGAATTATGTCATAATTCAATATTTTGAAGCTGCCATGGGTTAGCTGCAGGGGCCGGATCCCAGCTAGCGGTAGTCCTGAGGATTAGTGCACCGTGTCGCTTAGGCTTTTACGCCTTGTTGTCAGAAGGACCCTTTCGGCTTGTACCCATAGCAATTTCATCATAAAAGAATCAAGTCATACTCGATATTTACGCAGGTTTATTTTAATTAATAACAGCTTCATCCAAAATTCTAAGTTCACGACAGAGAAAATTGAAGCGCTCTTCGGATAATGGTTTTGTGAAGAAATCTGCTAGCTGATGATCAGTGTCAATAAATTCTAAGTTAATAGTGCCATTTTGCTGATGATCATACAAAAAGTGGTGACGTATTTCAATGTGCTTCGTGCGTGAGTGACAAATGGGGTTCTTAGTGAGATTTATAGTACTAGTGTTGTCACAAAAGACTGGAATGTGCATAAAAGATAAATTATAGTCTTCAAGAGTTTGCTTCATCCACAGAATTTGTGCACAACAATGCCCAGCAGCGATGTATTCAGCTTCTGTTGTAGATAGTACGACAGAATTCTGCTTCTTGCTAAACCAAGAGACAAAAGCCTTTTCTAATAAATGACACGTATCGCTCGTACTTTTACGGTCAACCTTGCATCCGGCGAAATCAGCATAAGAGTAACCAATGAGGTCAAATGATGTTGACTTGGGATACCATAGGCCCACTGTAACCGTACCCTTAAGGTATCGAAAGATACGCTTAACAGCAGTCATGTGTGATTTCTTAGGATTTGCTTGATATCTAGCACACATGCAAACGCTAAACATAATATCAGGACGACTAGCAGTTAAATAGAGTAGACTGCCTATCATACCTCGATACTTATGTTGGTCCACGGGTTTGCCGCTTTCATCTGGTTTTAGTTTAGTTGTAGTAGCCATTGGAGTGCTAATTGGTTTGACGTTGTCAAGGTCGAATTTCTTCAGCATGTCCTTTGTATACTTCGACTGACAGATGAAAGTTCTATTTGACATTTGTTTGACTTGCAGTCCAAAAAAGTAGTTGAGCTCTCCCATCATGCTCATCTCAAACTCGGTCTGCATACTGTTTGCCATAAAATATAAAAGAACAGAACAATTATCGGAGGACCGGACTTTTACTTCACGTTACAAACTCGCTTGTACAAAAAAAGCCTAGGGACGAAAATCTAGGTACAGCAGTCTAAGTACAATTGTTTATTTTAGATTCTGGGGGGTGACGATAGAGGCTCGGGAAGGCGACGGCAGCCCTGCCTTACTCCTTGGACGATCGGTATGCAGCCTTGGCTCCTGTGAAAAGATGGTTGGCGTTGATGAAGAAATGCTCTTCTTGCTCTCCCTCTGACTGCTCTTCTGGCTTCTCTCTCTCTGTGTGTATTCTCTCTCTGACTATGGGGGAAAGTCTCTCTGTATATACGTATTTCTCTCTGATATTGTATATATTTTACAAGGGCATGCACCTTGCTATTTATAATAGTAGGATATGATCATTAGGGTTGCCAATGATTAGCTCTTGGAGATGGCGGCGGCCTGGGGATTGGTCAATCCAGGCCGTTCGTTTCTGATTGTGACGAATCCGAGCCATTAGGTGTAGATTACACCAAATCCCATTAGCAATTAATGCTGATTGAAATAAATCTTCCTTATAATGATCTTCTGATATCTGCGAATAAATTAGATTTATTCTTCTGCCACGTGTCCCAGATTATTGGGATTTGACCCAATCTTTAATGGCAGCAAATCTGAGGAATTAATCGGTTTAGGACATGTGTCCTTGGAGCTGCTGGGGGGATCTGGACTGCATGACGAGTGAGCCGCATATGAATTTGAGCCGCATATGGTTAAGCCCACGTGTCAGGGCTGCCTGGGCAGTGGCCCTCACTTGAGCCCTCGAACCACAGGGGAGTAATCCTTGTGGGCCGCATAGGTACATATCCACCTGAGCCGCATGGATATGATCCTCTTGAACCGCATAGGAAGTCCTCGCTCGAGCCGCATGAGGCTTTCTTGGCCTGAGCCGTATAGGACAGATTCACTCTGAACCGCATGAGAAGTTCTTTGCTCGAGCCGCATGAGGCTTTCTTAACCTGAGCCGCATAGGATTCATTCTGAACCGCATGAGAAGTGAGCCGCATACGAACGCCCACGTGGCAAGGCCACGTGGCATTTTTATGGCTCTCGGGGGATTTGTGTCAGAGATCTCTTTTCTCTTCCCTAGAGATTCATCATTATGACAGAGTCATAATTACCTGCTTTTGTGTCAGGGCTGTCAACTTTTCAGAGGGATTAGCCGTCAAAGCAATTAATGCAGCATGGGTCGGAGGGGAGCACTGTCAGGCCACGTGTCTTCTGAGCCGCATGGAATGCCTCGGGCCGCATAGCTCCTTATGCCGCATGGCTCCCTGAGCCGTATGAGTTTTCTGAGCTGCATGGATCTTTTCTGGCTGCATGAGTCATTTTCTTTAGTATTTTCCATGCTTCTACAAGACCTCCTTCAAATTTTTCAATTTGTAAAATTGAAATACTTTGAATAAGAAGCATGGCTGGATATTCTTCTGGCCGCACATGGATATCTTGGCCGCATAGAAAGTTCTGCCGCAGGGGCGTCTCAGCCGCATGGATGGCCCAGCCGCATAGAAATTTTTGCCTCCTGACCATCTGAGTCGCAAGGTTGCTATCAGCCGCATGGCCATTTGAACCGCATAAGCTCTTTGCCACGTCATTATGCCATGCGTGTGGATCTTTTTGGGATAGGATCCCAAGAGCTCAGTCTTTAAATGGCTGGTTTGGCTCGATAACCGAAGAGTCGATCGCATTTGTACGAGACGTCGGTCCACAGTTCTCTGTCTATAAATAGAAGGGCATTTGGACGGTCTTCTCTCTTAGACTATTCTTGACTCAGATTCTTATCGTGTTTTCTTTCTCTGATCATCAGACAACAATGGTACCCAGGGCTTCTAAGGCTGTGAAGAAGGCTGTGGCGAGGAGTAAGAAATCGGCTTCACCCTCGACTGTCGCGCCCTCCATTCGTCTTGACGTTCATATTGCCATCGAAGGTAAGGATTAGGTAGTCGATTTGAAACCCTAGCAGAGCCTGCTTTACTGCATGCTTTATGTACAAGACTTTGACATGAACTTCTCAAACTACATGGTCCGTATACACGTTCCATGACTGAGCCGCATGAGGATATACCCCATGTCTGAGCCGCATGAGACTTGTCTAGAACGAGCCGCATGAACATTTCTGACTGTTTTTATTTTCTTTGTCTTTGGTTCTCGCAGTATCTCCACCGAATGTTGAGACTGCGGCGTCAGAGGAGCCGCAGTCTCCTGTCATCAGCCAGGGATCTCCCTCTGTTAAGGAGGAAGTGAAGAAAGAAGAACCTACGCCTGAGGGGAACGGCAGCCCTCCAAATATCGAGACTGTTGAGGGTGGCAGCGCTGGGAACCCTGTTTCTCCTATTCTGGACGAGGATTCTCTTCACTTGCATCCTTCATATGTGAGATGGTTGAGGGAATGGTATATGCGCTCTTGTAACTAGGATGTAGGGGCTTCTCGTGGATGTCTGTCTGTAGTCTATTATTTTGTTTCGCCTTTCTTCTTGTCTTCATGAAGCACTCTTTTGACTTGCTTGCAATCGTGTGGATGTAACCAATTTCTGAATGAATGGAATATATATTTGCTTCACTCTTTTGCTTTGTAATAATCTCTTATTGGGACATTTTGCGTGGACCCATTGTCCCTAACGTACCCTAGTTTTGGATATGGACAACAAGTTTAAAAGAAAGTAACCAATCATACTGACTCAGAGGTACTGAGGACATGGTGAGCATGAGGGTTTCTTTGACGGGGGGTACATAGAATAACTCAGAGGTAATGAGGACATGGAAATTCTATGTAGAGGGGTGATTTGTTTGTGGCGGAATTGAGACGACTCAGAGGTAATCATCGACATGGTCGTTTTGGAAATTTGTGGATCCGTTACCCTTTTTTGTGCACTGGGAGTGCGGGTAGTGGATCATGAGGGAGGAGCCCCTTCAGAAAGAAGGTTCAGAGGTATGATCATACATGACTTACTATCTGAAAGAGTGACCGGGATGTGAGTTCAGAGGCACCAGCGGGTACATGACTCGATAATTTAGAATATTGTAGATGTGTGAGTTCAGCGGCACCAGCGGGTACATGACTCGATGATCGGAGATATGGAGGATGTGAGTTCAGCTGTACCAGCGGGTACGTGACTCGATAATCTGGGATGTTGTGATGGTGAGTTCAGAGGTACCAGCGGGTACGTGACTCGAAAAATCTGGAAAACTATGAGGGTGAGTTCAGTGGTACCAACGGGTACATGACTCGGGAATCTGGAGAATGGTGAGTGTGAGTTCAGCGGTACCGGCGGGTGCATGACTCGAAAATCTTGACAAACTATGAGGGTGAGTTCAGTGGTATCAGCGGACACATGACTCGAAAATCTGGAAAATTGGGGGGTGAGTTCGGTGGTACCAGCGGGTACGTAACTCGATGATCTGGAGAATTATGGAGGGTGAGTTCAGTGGTACCAGGGGGTACGTGACTCGATGATCTGGAGAATGTTGTTTAAACATAGTATTTCTTCAGGAACTTACCGTTGACGGGCAACATGAGCAAGTCTCCGTTCTGCTTGGCGAGGCGGTAAGCACCGTTGGAGAACACGGCCTCGATGACAAATGGACCTTCCCATTTTGGCTGGAACTTGCCGGCGGTCTTGTGAGTCATGACCATTGGCCTCCGGACTGCCAGAACAAGATCGCCCACTTGGAATGTTCTAATTTTGGCCTTCTTGTTGAAGGCTCCTAAGATGCGTGCTTGGTATAGCTCGATCCTTTGCTGAGCTAGGAGGCGCTTTTCATCTAAGGCCTCCAACTCTTGTAGTTAACGTCGGTAGTTATCATCCGTTGTCAATTGATAAGTGAGGGCGACACGGAGTGAGGGTATTTGAGTCTCTAATGGTAGAACTGCCTCACTCCCGTACACTAGAGAGAATGGTGTATTCCCGGTGGCGGTCCGAATTGTGGTACGATAGGCCCATAAGCATTCACCGAGCTTCTCATTCCAGTCGCGTTTGTTGGAGGAGATAAACTTCTTGAGTAGCTTGATGATCGTTTTATTGAATGCCTCTGCTAACCCGTTTGCTGCCGGGTTGTACGGTATCGAAGCGACATTCTGAATACGGTGCTTATCGCAAAACCGATAGAATGCGTGGCTTACAAACTGCGGACCATTATCATGGATGATCCTTCGGGGCAGTCCAAAGTGGTAGATGACGTGATGCTTAAGGAAGCTGATCACGTTCGAAGTTTTAACTTCTGCGAGTGGGACAACTTTCGCCCATTTGGAGAAGTAATCAGTGATCGCAAGTATGAAGCGATGTCCTTGGGAGGAAGGTGGGGTGATTGGACCAATGATATCCATTCCCCATGCTTCGAATGGCCAGGACGCCACCGTCGGATGTAGAAACTCGGATGGTTGGTGAATGAAGTCTGCGTGGACCTGGCAAGCTTTGCATTTTCTAGCATAATCTATCGCATCTGCTACCATCGTGGGCCAATAGTAGCCCATTCGGCGAAGGCGATCTTGTAGTTTTGGGCCAGGCTGGTGGGCCCCGCAGACACCGTCATGAGCTTCTCATACTGCTTCTCTGGCTTCTGCGTTCGACAAGCACCGGAGCAATAATCCGTCGTAAGAGCGGTGATACAGCATTTTTGTCTCTGCATCATAGAAGAATCTGAGAGAACGCCGTCTGATAGAAGTGGTTTCCTTCGGGTTCTCGGGCAGGATGTCGTAGACGACGAAGTCGATGAACGACTGTCTCCAGTCTGGTGCATCATCGACCGTCTGGGCGGAATAGCTCGCCACGAGTTGAACGTTGTTCTTGGGACAGACCAGTTCGTGGCCTATTACGTCAATTGAATGATGAGCGTGGTTCGGCACCGCTAAGGAAGCGGCAAGGCCTGCTAGGGCATCAGCTTCGATATTTTAGAGTCTGGGGACATGTTCGATGAAGAAACCCTCAAACGACGAGATAATGTCAATCGCTATTTGGTGATAAGGGATCATGTCTTTGTGTCGGACCTCGTATGAGTCCCGGATCTGATTGACGATTAGTTGGGAGTCGCCGTATGCTTCAAGATATTCTACCCCCAGCTCTCTTGCAAGTTGGAGGCCAATGACCAGAGCGTTATACTCGGCCACATTGTTAGAACAGGGTTCTGTGAGGGAATAGGCGCGGTTGATCACTAATCCGGAAGGGGAGACCAGCACTACCCCGACTCCGACAACTATATTGCCTTTAGGTCCGGTCCTCGAAGCACCGTCGAAGAACATTCGCCATATAGCCTCGTGAGAGGTTGCATGTGAGTCGGCAACCTCATCTGGGATCTCTTCATATATTCTGGAGGACTCTGAGCCTGGGTGGGCTGCTAAGAAGTCTGCCAGGGCTTGACATTTGACTGCCTTTTGCGGAACGAAGGTCATATGATAAGGGGACAGCAATATTGCCCAAGTAGCGAGATGAGAACTGAGTGCCCCTGGTTTAGTCATGAGGACCCTGAGAGGGTTGACTCGTGAGATCACATGTATCGTTTGTCCGGTGACATAGTGCCGTGTCTTCTGAATGGCGAACACCAAGGCGAGGCATTCCTTCTCAACCGCGGTGTATCGGTGCTCGGGTCCAACCATCATTCGGCTGAGATAGTATATAGCTTATTCGTGACCTGCATCGTTGTTTTGTGCCAACAGGGCACCGAAGGAGTGTTCCATTGCTCGTACATGGAGCAGGAAAGGTTTTTCGGCAACCGGGGCCACCATGACTGGAGGATTTGACAGATATTCTTTGATGTTGTCGAAGGCACGCTGGCATTCCTCGTCCCATACGAATGAGACTCCTTTCTTCATGAGGTGTGTGAACGGTCGGCATTGCCCGGAGAGGTTAGAAATGAACCTTCTGATATAAGCTAGCCTCCCTTGGAGGCCTCTAAGTTCGCGGAGATTTCTCGGGGGACCCATCTCCATGATTGCCTTCATTTTCTCAGGGTCTACATGAATGCCCTGAGCGGTGATAATGAATCCCAAGAACTTCTCGCTGGATACGCCCAAGAAAGATTTCGTAGGGTTCATTTTCAGATTGTGGGCTCTCATTAGGTCGAATACCGTCCTCAGGTCCTGCAGATGATCTCCCTTACGGCGACTCTTGACGGCGATGTCGTCGACATAGCATTCTACCGTCTTGCGCAAGTGTTCTCTGAAAATGATACTCATGGCTCGCTGATATGTGGCGCCAGCATTCTTTAGACCGAAAGGCATGACTGTGTAGCAGTATGTGCCAATCGGTGTTCGGAATGATGTGTGCTTTTCGTCGTCGGGAGACATCTTGATTTGGTTGTACCCCGAGAATCCATCCATGAATGACATACGTTCAAAGCCGCATGTGTTGTCGATCATGATGTCTGTGATAGGGAGAAGGAATTCGACTTTCGGACATGCCTCATTCAGATTACGGAAGTCGATGCAGATTCGGATCTTCTCATTCTTCTTAAGGACCGGAACTATGTTGGCGACCCAGTCAGGATGTTGTTCCTCACGAATGAAGCCGCTGGCTATTAGTTTGTTGACTTCGGCTTCGATCGCATCCATGATGCCTGGGCGGAAGCGTCGTTGTTGCTGCTTGACTGGCTTTGCATCTGGCCGTATGTTGAGCTTGTGAAGAGCGATATCGGGGTCTAATCCTGGCATGTCTTCATAACTCCATGCGAACACGTCAATATATTCTCTGACAAGTTTCAGCAGCGATTCTCGCTCTTCGTCTGTTAGGCTTTTACTGACGAAGATTGGCTTTGGAGAGGATTCGCTGCCGAGGTCGACCTGCATAACCTCATCTTTGGTAGGAGGTTCTCTCTGCTCAAACCGCTTTTTCCATTGTGCATCCAGCTGTTGGGCCCACGGCTCTAGTTCGAGGATTTCAGGAATGTCTTCGCCTTCTTCGTAAGCATCAGCGAATGCCATGTTGACTGACAGGACTTGTCTGAATATGTCTCCGATGCTGGTATCCGAGTCGAAAGTTGGTGACCCGGTTGAATGTGACTGCCAGTCACACTCTTCATCTGAACTCTCAGGGGTCGTTGTGGGAGTTACATACCCTAGTCCACATCGAGTTTTGCTATAGTAGTTCCGTGGCTTTCCAGCCGGTACTGGTGGCTTCAAGGGTAATCGTCGTCCAGTGCCGTAATTCAAACCTGGTGTAGTCTCTAGATCATATCCCTGTTTTTGCATGAGATATTTGGACTGGAAGATATAAAGATACAGAGGCAGTCTTCCGGCATCTGACCCAAGATCAACTTCTTTTATGGTGAAGGGGCGGGGATCGTCCTTCCGGCCGAAGATGATTGGATGATCCCCTCCCTCGATTATGCGGTAAGCGTCTTCTGCTGGAATAAGCTGGATTATGGTGTGCACATTTGTCACCTGTGTGTGTAGATGGGTGCCTATACCATGTTCCATAGCATACATTATACAAAGCTTATTGAGCTCGATGTAGTTCAAAGATAGCCCTTTATTGATGAAATAAGGTATCTTTTCTAGGAGGATTACATCATCTGCAGAGGGGACGTCGGTGTGGACAGCCACATACTTGGCTAGTTCCGGTTCTTCTTCGGCTACTTCCTGTATAAATGAAGACTGAGAGGACGACCTAGTCAGCTTGATCTTCAGAGGTTCAACTGGCGGAGCAGAGCGTGGAGTCGTTGGTAGACTAGCAACCCCCAGTTTGGTGCTCGATGTGGGGCGAGGAGTGGCCAGTTCGCTAGAAGTGTCAGACCTCGCATCGGGGTGACGACCCTTCTTGGGAAGACGTATCGTGAGCGGTCTATCGGAGGGATTGAGCTTCTCCGTTTGGGGTTGACCGACTCTCGGTAGTCTGATGGTAACTGGCCCTGTTGTGGGTTTCGGCACTTGGCCGGACCTTGGCAGCCGGATTCTCATCTGTTCTTCCTGTGCCGAGAGACTGATTGCGTCCTTACGCAGCGTGGCCGTAAGGGGTACGGATTTGCCCGGTTTGCAGGCTTGGAGGTGGATCGTCAGAGGTTCTTCTGATCCCGCGGTCGCTTCGGTACCAGCTTGCTCATTTCCTCCATCAAGGTGCCTCTTCGACTTTTCGTATAGGCAGGAGTCCGAGTAGTAGGATTCGACCCCTTTGAAGGGATCGATGTCAGCAAATTCTGTCTTCACGAAGCCATGCTTGTCGACATATTTGAAGCATTGGTGCAGCGTGGAAGGCACGATCATATAATCGTGTATCCAAGGGCGCCCCAAAAGGATGTTGTAAGAAGTGTCGGCATCTATGACGTAGCAGGTGACTTCTGATTGAAGATCGCCAATCTGGCATTTCAGACGGATCTTTCCGATTGGGTAGCTCCTGCCCGAATTGAAACCGTTGATGGCGGTATTTGTAGGGGTCAGGCGATGCATCAAAATACGAAGATGATGTAGCAGACCTTTCGGGATGATGCTTATGAAAGATCCAGGATCAATGTGCATCCGGTCCACCTTTACGTCACCGATGTATCCAGTGTAGTATAACGGGCGATCGTGCAGGTTGATTTTGATGAGCATATCCTGCGGGATGAAGACGATATTGGGCATCGCTCCCGTACATGCGCTGTCTTGGAGATCTGCGGGCTGATTTTCTCCCGTGGGGTTGGCCTGAGCCAAGTACGCATAGACATTTTGGAGTGCATCGCTCAAGGCCGCGCGGACATCCTTTGAGAGCCTCAGGAGTTCATATAAGGACAATTTGGCCGGTGTATTGGCCAATTGTGCCAAGATATCAAAGTTGTAGGGCCTTTTCAGCCCCTGAGGTGTCTTCTTTCGGAGGGATTTGTCGAAGCGAGTCTCCTTCAGCCTAGGCTTGTCGGTCGTCGGAGGCTGAGGAGGCCCTGGAGCGTCAGTGGTAGTGGGCGGATGATCATCAGTCGAGTTCTCAGCCACGGGTTGAGATTGTGCTCCAGATCGAGTAACGATGGCCGTGACTTTTTCTTCATCTGTCGAGATGGTGCGACAGGATCTGACTTTTCCACTTCTCTTCTTGCGAATGGGAGGCGTCGTGGACTGAGTCACCTCGTGGACCAGGTCCGGATGGACCCACATGATTTCTCCTCGCGATGTAGTAGGAGGTACTAGACCGGTAGTTTGATCTCGGGGAGGTGGAAGATTGGTAATCTCCATTGTCGCCAGAGGGATGGGAACCACCCCGTCTTGAGTTTCCGTCGGAGAGAAGCTGCCAAATTGTACGGATACCATATTGGCTGCCACGGTTACCTCTTCGAAATCGATGGCCAGAGCGTTCGAATCGATGAGGTTTTGGATGTACCGTTTTAGTTGGTAGCAGTCGTGTGTAGCATGGTGTACATAGCGGTAGTAATGGCAGAACTTTGGATTCTCCAGGTCAGCCGGCCGAGGCTCCCGTCTTGGTGGAGGGAGCTGAATTCTATCTCCTTGTATGAGCATGTCCAAGATAGGCTTGACGTGGCCGTCTTCGAAAGAGTAAGTGATCTGAGGCCATTGTTTGTCTGCTGGTTGTGACTCGGGCTTCTGGGCCGTGTCGGCCACCATAGCCTGCTTGCCTCTGTTGTCCCGATTGTTGGAGGGGCTACCCCCATTGTCGATGTTGGTGTTGGGACGCTTGCCCTTGTTATCTCCCTCTGAGATGTGTAACCCTAGTTGGCGAGCCTTTCTCAATCGTTCTTCGACACTTGTAGCACTGATGATAAAAGCCTTCCAGTCCTTGAATTGACTTTCGCCCATCCAGAGACTAATTGTTGGGAGTAGTCTCTTTTGGCAAATTTCAATCAAGGAGGAATCCGGATTACCAGATGGTAACTTCATCGCGGTTTGACGAAACCGCTCAATGTAATTCCTCGTTAGCTCTTTCTCTCCTTGGACGACGTCCATGAGGGTAGACATTGTGACGTCCTGCCCTACCTTATAGAATCTCTCCAAGAACAAGCGTTTGAAGCCAGCGAAGGAGTAGATGCAGTTGTCTGGCAGGTTACGGTACCAGTCGAAGGCGACTTCTTCCAATGCCCCGATGAATAATCGCGTGAGGATAGCGTCATCATGGGGCAGATGGTCGGTGGTGACCTCGAAGTAAGTGATGTACCGACTTGCTGAGGTCTTGCCATCATATGGGTTGATGTTGAACGGCTTATATCTTGGTGGGAACGGAACATCCCTCCATTCAGCAGGATATGGTTGCCGTATTCTGAAATCTTGAGAGTTTTCTCGGGCGTGGAACATGGCTCGGAGCTCCTGAACCTCTCTCCTTACTTCTCGGGCCTCATCTGTCACGGTAGGGGCTGTTATTTCGGGAGGATTATTGCCCGGGTTCGGTGCCGCTGAATTTGAATCTACATTGATTGCGGGACCTGCGCTTGTTTGGCCAGGTGTCACTCCCTGCAGAGTAGGAAGAGCCACTTTGATCTCGTCTACAGACTTGACCAATGCGTGTAGTATGGCCTCCAAAGTGTCGATGCGTTGGCGATCACTGGAACTGCCTTGATTGCTGTCCGTCATGAATACCATTTTTATATAAGGAGTGACAGAAGGAACGTTGGAGGATGTGCCCTCCGAGTCGTATCCATGTATCGAGAAATCATCGGGATATGTGGGAATGTTCTCTTCGGGTTCGGACTCGGAAGGAACAGTACCCCCAGCTTCGGAGCTTGTTTTATCTTGAGAGTCACGGATGTCCTCGGGGAAATCAGCGTCTGTTGCACCTAATGGGAGGGTTGTTTCCCTGGGCTCGTCTCCTTGAAACGTCGGATTATTGTGGACGTTCGGAGGAGTACTACCCCCAGTTCCTACGACCCCCAGAGACGTGGACGATGAATCTCCCGTTGCAGCAGATTTTGTCTTCGAACGGGTGTGTTGGTATACTCCGATGGAGGGCAACCGTTTAGCCGACAATTTCTTGGCTGTAGTGGTTGATATTTTTGGGCTGGAGATGCTTGTCTTCTTCCCTCTCCCCTCGGCGGGGACTTTCTGAGTGGAATTACAGGAGACAACAGGAGGTGCCTCGTCCTCCGAACTCGGATGCTGTAGTCTTTGGAAGACGGACGGCCGGTCTTTCGTCACTGTCGCGTTGTTGCAACAGCAGTTGACGATGATTTGGGTGCAGTGACGTCCGTGTGAGGATTCTTTGCACACTGAGGTCCCTTCTATTTCCTTGCGTTTGTGGAGGATAACCTCACGCAGGTCAGAGGAACCACTATGTCCGTTCGCCGTCGGGGGCTGGACTCGAGCGGTTCTGTACAACTTTCCATCAGAAGCCCGCGTGATAACCAGCGGGATGCCCCGATAGTCAGAGGTTGGGGCAGCTGACTGGGCTTGGTGATCCCGCCTGCCCTAGACTTCCTCCTTTTAGCACTTGCGGGTGCGTAATAGGAGGAGTCCAAGTTGAATACCACAGAGTCTGGCTTATCGTCCAGAGAACCATCAGAGTCAGGACCGCAGGAGAGACAGTCGAAGACTGATTGAGAGAAGCGTGGAACGGACGCTATACGGCTAGCATTGGGTACCGTGCAGGCTGTCTGCATGTGGTTGTCTTCTGCTGTGGGATGAGTTGTTCTTATGCGGCTAGGAGTCACGCCCAAGCAGGCTGGCCACATGCGGTTGGCAATAGTGGCCGTATGGGTTTTCTACAAGCGATTGACTTCAGTAGCCGCATGAGTCTCATCCATGCGGTTGGCAACTGTAGCCGCATAAGGTATGCGGCTGACAGATGTGGCCGCATGAGTTTTCTTCATACGGCTGGCGGATGTAGCCGCATGAACTTTCTCTCTGCGGGTAATACCCTTATGCGGCTCGGATCGCATAGATTTCCTCTTTGCCCCTGCAAGTCCAGCATCATAGTATTTTCTTCTGTCGGACTTGGGGACAGCAGAGTTGTCTACGGTTTGAAGTGGGGCCGCAGGAGAGTCTTTCTCGCCGTCTTGAGCAACAGAGGGTATCCCATCAAGGGCTGGAGGAGCAAATGATTTTGGCCTCCACTCTTTGCGAGCCTTTATCCCGCAGGTGCGTTTCTGAACCGGGCCAGCGCTTCCTTCGGAGAGCATCTCTTCAAACGCCTGTTGGTCGAAGTGGACGACCATTTTTTTTGCGTGGAGCCAACTTTGGCTGTATCCGATTGCGTCACCAACTCCTCAGCCATGGAGAAGTTAGTCCCCAGCAGAGTCGCCATCGTGTTTGCCATAAAATATAAAAGAACAGAACAATTATCGGAGGACCGGACTTTTACTTCACGTTACAAACTCGCTTGTACAAAGAAAGCCTAGGAACGAAAACCTAGGTACAGCAGTCTAAGTACAATTGTTTATTTTAGATTCTGGGGGGTGACGATAGAGGCTCGGGAAGGCGACGGCAGCCCTGCCTTACTCCTTGGACGATCGGTATGCAGCCTTGGCTCCTGTGAAAAGATGGTTGGCGTTGATGAAGAAATGCTCTTCTTGCTCTCCCTCTGACTGCTCTTCTAGCTTCTCTCTCTCTGTGTGTATTCTCTCTCTGACTATGGGGGGAAGTCTCTCTGTATATACGTATTTCTCTCTGATATTGTATATATTTTACAAGGGCATGGCACCTTGCTATTTATAATAGTGGGATGTGATCATTAGGGTTGCCAATAATTAGCTCTTGGAGATGACGGCGGCCTGGGGATTTGTCAATCCAGGCCGTTCGTTTCTGATTGTGACGAATCCGAGCCATTAGGTGTAGATTACACCAAATCCCATTAGCAATTAATGCTGATTGGAATAAATCTTCCTTATAATGATCTTCTGATATCTGCGAATAAATTAGATTTATTCTTCTGCCACGTGTCCCAGATTATTGGGATTTGACCCAATCTTTAATGGCAGCAAATCTGAGGAATTAATCGGTTTAGGACACATATCCTAGGAGCTGCTGGGGGGATCTGGACCGCATGACGAGTGAGCCATATATGAATTTGAGCCGCATATGGTTAAGCCCACGTGTCAGGGCTGCCTGGGCAGTGGCCCTCACTTTAGCCCTCGAACCACAGGGGAGTAATCCTTGTGAGCCGCATAGGTACATATCCGCCTGAGCCGCATGGATATGATCCTCTTGAACCGCATGAGAAGTCCTCGCTCGAGCCGCATGAGGCTTTCTTGGCCTGAGCCGTATAGGACAGATTCACTCTGAACCGCATGAGAAGTTCTTTGCTCGAGCCGCATGAGGCTTTCTTGACCTGAGCCGCATAGGATTCATTCTGAACCGCATGAGAAGTGAGCCGCATACGAACGCCCACGTGGCAAGGCCACGTGGCATTTTTATGGCTCTCGGGGGATTTGTGTCAGAGATCTCTTTTCTCTTCCCTAGAGATTCATCATTATGACAGAGTCATAATTACCTGCTTTTGTGTCAGGGCTGTCAACTTTTCAGAGGGGTCAGCCGTCAAAGCAATTAATGCAGCAAGGGTCGGAGGGGAGTACTGTCAGGCCACGTGTCTTCTGAGCCGCATGGAATGCCTCGGGCCGCATAGCTCCTTATGCCGTATGGCTCCCTGAGCCGCATGAGTTTTCTGAGCCGCATAGATCTTTCCTGGCCGCATGAGTCATTTTCTTTAGTATTTTCCATGCTTCTACACATACACTTGGCAAAATCTTGACAGAGAGTTTTATCAGTAGAACCAAATATAATATCATCTACGTATATTTGGACTAAGAGAATAGTGTCTTTAAAATATTTTATGAAAAGTATGGTGTCAATTTTCCCTTTAGAAAAACCTTTCTCAAGCAAGAAATTGCTTAGCTGTTCATACCAAGCTCTAGGGGCTTGTTTGAGGCCATATAGCGCTTTCTTCAGCTTGAAAACATGGTCGGGAAATTTGTGATTTTCAAAGCCAGGAGGTTGTTTCACATAAACTTCCTCCTTAATAAATTCATTCAAGAAAGCACTTTTAACATCCATTTGAAATAATTTGAAATTTTGAAAATTTGCAAATGCACAAAGCATCCGAATGGATTCCAATCTAGCAACAGGAGCATACGTCTCATCGTAGTCGATACCTTCCTCTTGGTTATATCCTTGGGCTACTAGACGAGCTTTGTTGCGTGTGACTGAACCATCTTCATTTACTTTGTTTCTAAAAACCCATTTAGTACCAATGATCGAGTGATTAGCCGGTCTAGGAACGAGTTCCCGTACTTGGCTCCTCTTGAATTGGTTGAGTTCCTCTTGCATAGCAGAAATCCAAAATTTATCATTAAAAGCTTCTAAAATGTTTTTCGGCTCAATTTGTGAAATAAAGGCAGTGCTAGCAATAGAGTCTCTTAATGATGATCTAGTAGTTACTCCACGTGAGACCTCACCTATTACCAAATTTTCTGGATGTGACGGCTTGAAAGAGAATTTCTTTGGCAAGCCCTCCAGAGAATTGGTTTCGGTTGTGGTATTCATTGGAGTAGAAGTTGATGGCTCAACATCATCATCAAGAGTAGCTGCTGCACTGTTATCTTCATCAAAAGTCACATTTGTATACTCTTCCACAATTAATGAGCATTTGTTAAATACTCTATATCCCTTGCTCTTGGCAGCATAGCCAAGGAAAATACCATCGTCAGCTTTGGCATCAAATTTGCCTAAGTTGTCTTTGGTGTTAAGGATAAAACATCTACAACCAAAAACTCTAAAATAAGAAACATTTGGGGTTCTCCCAAACCAAAGCTCATAGGGTATTTTTTCGTAATAGGACGAATAAGCACCCTATTTAAAATATGGCATGCTGTACTGACAGCTTCAGCCCAAAAGTATTTCGGAAGTGAAAATTTGTTCAACATGACTCTAGCAATATCGCCAAGAGTCCTATTCTTCCGCTCCACAATACCATTTTGTTGAGGAGTTCTTGGACAAGAAAACTCATGATCAAAACCATTAGAATCACAAAACTTTTCAAAATCAGTATTTTCGAATTCGCCTCCATGATCACTTCGGATTCGAGTAATCATATAGCCTTTTTCGTTTTGAACTTTCTTTACAAAAATCTTGAAAACCGAAATAGCATCACTTTTATTTGTAAGAAAGAAAACCCATGTAAATCTAGAAAAATCATCAACAATGACAAAAGCGTAGAGTTTTCCACCAAGACTGGCTACTCTACTAGGGCCAAATAAATTCATATGAAGTAATTGCAAGGGTCTAGTAGTGCTTACAGAGTTTATGGAATGAAAATAGGACTTGGTTGCCTTATTCAATTCACATTCGGCACATACCGTGTCCTTTTTGAATGTGATGTTGGGCAAGCCTCTAACTAGCTTCTTAGTCGATAGCCTGGATATAGTATCCATGTTGGCATAACCAAGACGCTGGTGCCATAGTAATCTTTCATCCTTATGAGCATATAGGCATCTACCTACATTGTTAGTATCTCTAGACAAATAAAAAATATAAATATTATCCTCTCTTATCCCTTCAAAAGTGATGTCTCCTGTTGACCTATCATAAATAAAGCATTTATTTTGTCCAAAGTTAATGTCATATCCATGGTCAGCAAGATGACTAATACTGAGCAGGTTATGATTTAACTCGGTCACTAGGCAGACATCCTTTATTACGGGAGAGGGAGGATGACCAATAATACCATTACCTATAATATACCCTTTTAGGTTGTTACCGAAGGATACATATCCTTCTCTCTTCATCGATAGTGATGCGAAAAGATTTGCGTCTTCCGTCATATGCCGCGAGCATCCACTATCGAGAATCCACTTACTCTTAGTTGAGGAGGGAAGGTCCACCTACATCAAGAGTAGATGTGACCTTTGGTACCCAAGTTCTTGAGGGTCCTGAAAAGTTAGTTTTCGGAAACCATGCATATATCTTTCTATCTACTAATCTTCTAATTCTACATTGTGGTGAAATGTGTCCATGTAATCCACAATAAGTACATATAGCATTCCTATTTATGTTAGGAGCATGCATATGATGTCTATGAGTAGAGTGATATAGAGTAGCATGATGATACGTAGAGTTAGCATGGTGATTATGTCTATATGTGGAGTGATGTGGAGCAGTATGGTGATAATGTCTATATGGAGTAGCATGGTGATGATGTCTATATGGAGTAGTCTGGTGATAATGTCTATATGTAGAGTGATGGTGATTTTGTGCAACATAGTGATGATTGTATCTATGTGTAGCATGATGATTCTGTGACAAATAAGAATTATTTCTACGTGCATGTGGTTTGTGTACTTTATGAAAGTGTGTGTATATGTAAGCATGATTATGAGCTACAGGTGGATGACGTGGTTGACTAGTATGAGTAGTGTCATGCTTTGTGTGTGTCTCATGTGATTGGGTTTGAGGTTGAGCAACCTATTTTCCCAATTTAGTCTCTAATTTCTTAGAGACAGCCTGCAGTTCAGTAACCTTAGCATTCAAACCATATATCTTAGTAATAGAAATCTTGTGTCTACTCTTTTCTTCTGCAAGCTCCGTCTTAAGTGCTGTGATTTCTTGTGTTTGTTGTTCAATGCGTGCTTCGGCATCATGTAAGCTTATTTTAAGCTTAGATACCTCATTTGTGACATCCGTGGGTGAATTGTCTCTAATGTTATCAAGCAGTAAAGAAAGTCTTTGAATTTCGACTTCATGACTTTTGATCTTTTCTTTGGCATATTTATATTTACCAATGACCTTTTTATGATCATCAAGTAAATCGGTAAAAGCATCGCCAAGTTCATCAAAAGTGAAGTCATCAAGGGTTTCGTTTGATACCTTGTCGGACGTTGCCATTAGGCACACATTTGCAGCGTCTTGAGGAGAGTCCTTTTCTTCTTCGGATTCACTAGCTTCGCTTTCATGCCAAATGCTCATGTTGGCATATTTCTTTGAGGAAGCCTTCTTGTATAGTTTCTCATAGCGGTTGTTCTTCGTTAAGAATGGGCAGTCTTTTCGGACGTGTCCCGTCTTCTTGCAACCGTAGCATGTTGGCTCTTCTTCGTCATCTTTTTGTGGTTCCTTCTTTCTTCGGTTGAAGCGAAGGAATTTCTTGAAGTTGCGGACAAGGAGAGCTGGATCATCACCTTCCGAGTTGTCGTCATCCGTCTCTTCGGAGTCAGTCCTTCATCGGTGAACTTTGAGGGCGATCTCCTTAGCCTTAGGAGCAGGCTCTTCGAAGTCCTTGAGGTCAAGCTCATGAGTCATCAGCTTTCCAATCAAGGTCTCCATGGACATGGTTGTGAGATTATTTCCTTCTATGATGGCTGTCACCTTAGGGTTCCAAATCTTTGGTAGCCCCCTAAGTAGCTTGCGAATCTTCTCGTGATTTGAATATTGTTTGTCGAGCGAAGATAGAGGATTAATGATGTCGAGGAATCTTGTGAACATTTGCGTGATCGTCTCATTTGGCTTCATCTTGAAAGCCTCATATTCTTGAGTGAGACGGCTTATCTTCGATTCCTTGACTTGGGTGGTTCCTTCATGCGTCACTTCTAGAAGTCTCCATACTTTGTGAGAGGTGGTGCATGTTGAGACCCTATTGAACTTATTCCTGTCTATAGCACAGAATAAAGAATTAATAGCTCTCACGTCGAGACTTGCTTGTTTCTTCTCCTCGTCAGAATATTTGTCATGTGGTTTCTCAACGAGATTACCATTGACAACTATCCTGGCGGGCTTTTTGTAACCATCGGTGACGATGGTCCACAGGTCGAAGTCTAACGACTTGAGATAAAAGCTCATCCTTGTTTTCCAATAGGTGTAGTTAGTTCCATCAAATAGGGGAGGCCTATGAGTGGACTGCCCTTCACCGTGATTGGAAATCAAGGATTGTGTGGTTGCCATGGATCAGCTCTAGGATGTTAGTCCTTGTAGAGAGAACAGAGCTCTGATACCAATTGAAGAACAGATGGAAACTCTAGAGGAGGGGTGAATAGAGTTTATTACGATAATAGCCAATTAAAAATTAAACTCTTTCACAAGCTGAAAGTAATCAGAGTAAATGCGGAAATAAATAAGGAGCAAGAAAGCATACACAAACACAGCCAATTTTTAACCTGGTTTCCCTCATGGAGGACTAGTCCAGGCCTGAGAACTCTAGCTCAGGATTAAATCCACTATTTGTGAAATAGTAGTTATACCCCGTGCCTTTTCTTCAGAAGAGCACGTCAACTTCTTACAAAGATCGCAGTGGCGATGCTTGGAATTTTCCAAGCGACTTCTTGAACTCTTGCACAAACTCCTAACTGAAAAATGCTGAGCACTTGAGGCTTAGGGAGCTTGTGGATAGTAGATGAAGAAGGGTATGGCTTGTATTGAGCTTTAGAGAGAAGAGAAATAAAGATTGGATGATTGAAAATGAGAGAATTCATGGCCTATTTATAGGATATCAGGTAGGCAGAATTCGGCCAGAATTCTGGTTGGAATTTTCAAAAATTTGGCCGTTGGACAACTTGCAACCAGCCAACCCTAAAAATTAGGGTGCTAATTTTTAGGGGACAGAGTTCGGCCCGAACTCTGTGTGAAGGTAGAGTTCGGCCCAAACTCTGTCTCCAGAGCACAGAATGGGTCATTGGTCCAATGGGCTTATTTGGATGTGTGTGTGGAGCTTTTGGATTTTGGGTAGGGTATAGGTTAAGTCTCAGATGCTCAGCACAACTCAGCTTACATAAGTCTAGACTCAATAAAGTTATAAAATACAGACTCAAAAAAGACTTGCATTGCAAAACTGAGCTGTCGTCTGACTTGTGCTGGATGTAGTCTTCCTGTGTCGTATTGAATTATCACAAGTATTATTTAGTCAATTATATCAATATTTGGTTGACTGTGACTTTGTGTCAACAGATACGAGTCTGCATCGACTTCAGGGATCTCAATACGGCTTGCCCGAAGGACGAATTCTCGCTTCCAATCACTGACGTGATGATCGACAATATACGTGGCTTCAAACGCATGTCTTTCATGGAGGGGTACTCGGGCTACAACCAGATCAAAATGTTCTCCGATAACACAAAACACACGTCATTCAGGACTCCGAAGGGAGTTTTCTGTTACACAATGATGCCCTTTGGCTTGAAGAACACGGGTGCTACGTACCAACGAGCTATAAGTACCATCTTCCATCAACATCTGCGCAAAACAGTTGAATGCTATATTGATGATATCGCAGTCAAGAGCCGTCCCAAAGGTGATCACCTACAAGACCTCAAGACAGTCTTCGATCTCATGCGAGCGCATCAACTTAAGATGAACCCCGCTAAATCCTTCCTTGGGGTTTCTAACAGAAAGTTCTTGGGCTTCATTATCACGATGAAAGGCATTCATGTCGATCCCGAGAAAACCAAAGCTATCCTGGACATGGACCCTCCGAAGGACCTCCGAGAACTTCGAGGCCAGCAGGGGTGTCTGGCATACATCCGAAGGTTTATAGCAAACCTTTCCGAAAAATGCCAATCCATCACCCAGCTCATGAAGAAGAGAGTCTCCTACATCTGGACAGAAGAATGCCAGAAAGCTTTTGATGATATCAAAGCTTACCTGACGAGCCCGCCAGTCCTGGTGGCACCCGTCGCAGGCAAACCATTTCTCCTCTACGTCCGTGCCATGGATCATTCCCTCGACACATTGTTGGCTCAGAACAATGATGCAGGCTACGAGCAAGCTATCTACTACCTCAGTAGGACACTGATCGGGGCTGAACACCAGTACAACTCCTTTGATAAGGAGTGTTTGGCTTTGGTGTTCGCCATCCAGAAGACTCGCCATTATGTTTCGGGCCAGACAATTTATGTCATCTTCCGAGTCAATCCACTCAAGGTTCTTATGACAAAGTCGGGATCATTAAACTCCCGACTAGCTATATAGGCAATCCTGTTGACACCATATAATATGGTCTTCGTCCCACAAGAAGCCGTCAAGGGCCAAGCTCTAGCCGACTTTTTAGCTGTACACCCCATCCCAGAGTCCTCTAGACTCTATGAAGACATCCCGGATGAGGTCAAAGAATCAAACATCACCGAAGAAAGCTCCGTTTGGTGGGTGTTTTTCGATGGCGCTTCGAGAACAGGCCCCAAAGGCCAAATCATCGCAGGAGTGGGGGTAGTCTTAGTCTTCCCCGATCAGCTGGTTATCCAGCGTACTTACTCCCTTTCGAAGCCGTGCTCCAACAATGTTGTCGAGTACAACGCTCTCATCATGGGACTCCAGCTGGTGCAACAGCTGGGGGTGGATCATCTGGAAGCTTACGGCGACTCAAAACTCGTCATTAATCAAATCCGAGGGCAGTACGAAGTTTGCTATGAAGATCTGATTCCTTACCATGAAGCTGCAATAAATATTATTTCAACCTTCACCAAGTTTTTCATAGAACACGTACCTCAGTTACAAAACCTGGAGGCTGACGCTCTGGACGGCCTCGCAGCTTCATTAGCAGCATCCCTCGGGACTCAACACTACGTCACGGTAGTTGGACGAGACTCGGTCTGTCCCAAAAACAATCCATGCACACAAATGGCCCATGCCATGATGACAAGTGCCGGTGTTAATATTCGAGACTGGAGGTTCCCATTCATCGACTTTGCTGTCTATAGAATTCTTCCAGAAGACCCAAGAGAAGCCGTCTCGGACAGAAGGCGTTCCCTTCGGTTTTATTATGATACAGCTACTAAAATGCTGTACCGACGTTCCTTCGATAGACTTCTCCTTCGATGTCTATCCAATGAAGAAGCAGCCGAAGCCTTTCGGGAAGCTCATGATGGGACTTGCGGGACTCATAAACCTGGCCCTAAGTTGCAGGATCGACTGCGATGTATGGGTTACTACTGGCCAACCATGGCAGCCGACGCCGTCGACTATGCTAAAAAATGCCATGCGTGCCAGCTTCACGCCGACTTTATCCATACACCATCGGAACCACTGCATCCTACGGTCGCCTCCTGGCCCTTTGAAGCTTGGGGCATGGACATTGTGGGACCTATTACCTCTCCTTCTTTGAGGGGACACCGCTTCATCCTAGCCATCACCGACTACTTCTCCAAATGGGCAGAAGCAGTTCCGCTGACGGAAGTGAAAAGCTCTAGGGTGATCAGCTTCATCAAGCATCATGTCATCTACCGTTTCGGGGTACCTTGCAGGATTATCCACGACAATGGTCCTCAGTTCATCAGCCATGTTTTTAGCAGATTCTGTGACAAGAACCGCATTCAGAACGTGGCATCAACCGCCTACAATCCGATAGCAAACGGATTGGCCGAGGTCTTTAACAAAACTATCGTCAAGCTACTCAAAAAGGTCGTGTCATCCAACAAATACGACTGGGACAAAAAGCTCGGCGAATATATTTGGGCCTACCGTACAACGGTACAGACTCCGACGGACAACACCCCTTCTCCTTAGTCTACGGGAGCGAAGCGGTACTGCCTCTTGAGATCCAGATACCCTCACTCCGTGTAGCGATCACAAATCAATTGACAGAAGAAGACAACCAGCGTCGTCGTCTGCGAGAACTGGAAGCACTGGACAAAAAACGTCTCCTAGCTCAGCAGCGCATTAAACTTTATCAAGCCCGTATATCACATGCTTTCAACAAAAAGGTCAAGCAGAGGACTTTTCAAATAGGAAACCTGGTCCTGGCAGTCAGGAGGCCGATGGTGTTGACTCACAAAACACCAGGAAAGTTCGAGCCCAAGTAGGAGGGACCTTTCATCATAGAGACGGTATACTCAAACGATGCTTACCGGCTCGCTCGACCGAACGGGGACTTGTTCATGATGCCCATCAACGGCAAGTTCCTAAAGAAGTACTACTCTTGACATCTTTCAGATATGTACTTCTATCTCTACCTAGCAAGGGAGTCAGTGGACCTGATCATCAGAGCTCACATACATCTCCCCTTCACAAAATCCTATGCTTTCGGAATCCAGTTGTTCCGTGGCATTCTATCCTCAGTAGAAGAACAACCACGTCCATATTACCTCTGAGTTGCTCCTCTATACACTGCAAAGCGTAATCTTACACCAAGTAGGATTGTGCTGCTTATCATGTTTACCACGTCCATATTACCTCTGAGTAAACACCTCGTACGGACAACCCCTGCGTTGCTGTACATCGATCGCAGAACTTCCATGTCCATATTACCTCTGAGTAGTTCTGCGTATCCCTCCAGAGTCACTCCTACCACGTCTATAACACCTCTGAGTAGGAAGATTCTGTCATTGGAACCCCGTATTTGCCACGTCTACATTATCTCTGAGCAAAAATGTCGGTTCTCTCAAACTTATTATCTGTACCTAAAAACTAAGGTGCACAAAAGATAATAGGTCCACACAAATCACTAGTTTATGACAGCAAAAATGAACACACCACAAAATTCTTTATCTTTTATTTAAAAGTAAAGGATTACATTCCTAGCAGAAGTTGCAAACTATAAAATAACAAAAAAAGAGACTATAATCCCTAAGCATCACTGGGATTGGCAGAAAGCTCTTCAATCCGATGCTTCAAGTCTTCCGCCCGATTCTCTACGGTCGCCAAGACCCGGCGTTCGGCTTCTTGACGCATCTTCTCTACAGCTTCAGGGGCAGTATCATTCTCATACTTCTCGTCTAGCTGTTGCCGCTGGTGGGTCAGAAAAAGAATCTGGCGGGTAAAAGCTGCTTCCTTCTCCTTAGATGCTACGTGTTCAGCCTGGACTCGCTCAGCATCTAATAAGAGTTGGGCTCGCTGGTCTTCAAGGAGGCTGATCTTGGCAGTGACCTCCGCTATGCTAGCTTCCAATAAGGCCCGCAATTCCACCTTTTCCTATATGGATTGAGATAGCCTCTCCACCGCAGCCTCAGCTTCGGCCACCTCGTGGTCCCAGACAGCCACCGTGGCCTGATACGACGACTCAACTTCAGCTACCAATTTCTTTTTTTCTGCTTCTATCAGAGCAGAAAAGTCATTTCGCCGGATACTCTGAAGTTCAAAAAGAAGTTGGTCGAGATCGGCCACCAACGCCTCCAGAATCTCGGCCATATGATCGTGGCCCTTGTGGGAACGTATCAGACCAATGTAAGGGAGCGCCATGGCTTTAGCCGTCACAAAACTCCCATTAGCATTCATTACTGTCGATACGCCTCTCTGCAGCATCTTGTACACTGCCTCAACAACAAACTTCACATACTCATCCGCGTTTGCCAGCACCTAAGGCGTCATAGCAGGAGTTGGAGGAGCTACTCTGGACGGCGGACCCGAAGAAGACCCACCGACCTCAATCTGCGACGCTGCAATCTCAACCTCAGCGGACTCTCCATCGTCAGGGACTTGTACTTCGTCACTAGCCTGAGGTGCCAAGTGGACAGAAGGGACCGGATGGGGGATCGATATTGTCCTCCAAGTGGAAGGAGCAGGAGGAGTATCCTCCATAACATGGCCCTTGCCCTTATCAGAGCCAATGACGGATGGTCCCCCGACATTCGGGTTGATGTTATTATCCCCGTCCGGGGCAAGGCGGCTCTCCCTTTTGTTCAAAGCGACAGGGTCAGCCCCTGACAGTTCAACCTCTCTCGGAGCCGGACTCGAAAAATGAATCTCATCACCCGCATTAACTCCCCCTACAGGGACGGGTGTAGGGCTCGGCTGTGACATCGACCCTACCATATCTACCCCCACTTTCGTGGCAGGGGTAGGGCTTGGCCACGAGGCCTCATGTGCGACCAGCGCCTCGGTACCACAACCGGAAAGAAGCCCAGCCGACAAATCCTTGTCAGAGACGTCTCCACTAGACGCGATCTCTCTGGTAGTTTGATCAACATCTTCTTGCGAGCCATCGTCAGAAGAAGACGAGCTCCATACTTCCTCCTCGTCTGGAAGGACTTTTCCCACAACTTCCTTTGAGGCCCCGATGCTTTCAGGCACCCCCTTAACAGTCGGGTCTACTTCCGGTCGAGGCTGCATGTTGCCCTCTTGATGGACCGACCGAGAGGCCTCAGCAACCTGAGGCGCTAATACATCTTCAGCCTCTCTTCCAACATAATCTGGGGACACCGAAATCTCCACAGAAGCGACGTCATCAACGCTTCCTTCCCTGGGAGATGCTATAATCGGAGGAATGCGCTCGTCGGAAGAGCTTGCCACCTCCTTAGACCTACTAATACTCAGTTTCGAAACCCGAGATTTCTTCTTCGACACCTTCTAAAAGATAAATGAGGACATGATTTGCAGAAATCAAAGAATAAATCAGACTATGTAGGACGTCTTTACCTCAGCGGGAGCTGATTCCGTTGGTACTACAGGTGGCACCTCCGGAGCTCCCACCTTCGAAGTCGTCGCTTTTCTCGGTCTTTTTGGCACAGACGAACCAGCCTCCACGTCAGCCGGCCTTTTTCCAGCTGGAAGCTCGTCCTGAGTACCCTCTGTTGATGCTGCAGCAGCAGCCCGATAACCTGCAACCTCAGGTGGATAATATGACCAGGCTACCGCCAACATATTTTTCGTTGCCTCTAGCTGGGTGCCAATAATGAAACTAGTCTCCCTGTCATAATCTGGGGACACGGTGTTCATGCCACAATACAGCTTCACAGCCAAACAGAAGATTTACGGCCGAGGGTTGTGAACAGGAGTAGTTAAACGAACTCCAGTGCATCCGGCATTGTAATATTACCAAACCCGGGCCCCATCCAGTAAACTCCCGACGAACCCTAGACTATTACTGGGGTTCCTTAACATCAGCTGGGTGTAACCAAACTGGTGTGCAAACCGGCTCGGTAAATACGGCTCCAGATAGCACTTATTTTTGTTGCGGTAGACCAAATGGGACGGTCGAATACTCTGCAACCAGCGAAACTCCCATGTCAGCATGGCGATCGCATCTTTACCGGAGTCTTCCAGTTCTTGGTCAGCCTTGAAATCTGTGAAGACGGGACTGACCTTGGTGATCTCCCACCCTTGAAGATAAGACAAAACTTTCCTACAGACAGGGACACCGGTGTGCAGCCACTTCCTCTTATAGAAGCGACGGATAAAGGCATCACCTTCAACATGATCATCCTCAGGTCCTGGGCTCATCACGTTTGGATGATGCAGAATCAACCATCCCATCAAATAATGGAATGGTAGCTCAGCTCGGGAAAAGTTGTCTTTCTTGCCCCTCTCATGGACCACGTCGTCGACAAAATCTCTCAAACCCCGCAGCAGGTTACATACCATCACGGGAAGGAGTGCCAGAGGACGACCAAAAACCAATTTTATCGCTGGCAAAATGAGGTTCCTGCTCACTGTCTCTACGGATCCAGATCCGCCCGAGAATACATAGTCTCGGAGCCATATCATCAAGTATGCAGTCAACACTGTCTTGGAAGATATTCGGTACACGCAATGCCAGAAACAACTATATACGTCGTCACCACTCTCGTTCGAAAGAGGAGTCTTCTCGCCCAGTCGGCTCATGTCGGAGGTCACCTCCGTGTGACTCAGTCCTTGCGGAGTCACAAACCGAATCTTAGAGGGGTCCGTCAGGTCCTGCTTGAAGATATAATCTCTCCAAACAGTCACATGGGGCTGTGACCCGCCCTTTTTCCTTCGTTGCTTCAGATAATGATGGCTCGCCACCTCCTTGAAAATAGCTGCCATTTCTGGGTCCTTGTCTTCCAGAACCTGAATCTCTTCATTTGTCAAGAAATATTCCTCATATGGCTCCGAGCCCCAAGGAAGCTTGGACACCTCATACATCTCATGGAGGGCCAATCCCAACTCCCCTACCGGAGTAAAAAAGGTGCCAGTCTGGGTGTTAAACATTTCCAGGAGAGCGAAAAACATATGTAGATTAAGGTCGACACCTACTTGGGTGGCACGAAGATCAGCGGTCAGCCCAACCGCTTTCAGCTCAGTCTTAAACTTCGTCAAAACCCAAAGGGTCAGCTCGTCCCACTTTGACACATGGTGACACCAGCCCTCAACCCGAAAACCTCCTTTCGGATACATAACCTTCGATGTTAGCATCCGGCTTGCAAAGGTCGAAGCACCGAAGGCAAAAGTGTCAGGGAGAACATCACTACAAATGCTCCCAGGGTGCAAAGTTCGGCAATGGTACGAGGTCCCAGCACGCGAGGAGGCCAAGGTATCTCTTTGATTCGAAGTAACATCAATACGAAGGGTACCCCCCACTGCCCCTTCTTGAGAAGGAGTAAGTTTCCATGACATCCTCCTCTTGGAGGCCAAACGGTAGAAAGCCGTCAGTGGCAATTGACGCTCAGACTGTCGCATATACCGGGCCACGCCCTTCGTTGTGAAGAACCAGTCTTCCTTGATCTTCAGTATCTTCGCCTTAGTGGAGATCAAGCGGCCACCAAATAGAAAAGTCGATTTCAAGAAAATCACATTCTCGGACTCAACAGATTTCAGTTTGCCGCTCTCCATCATACTTTGAAGAAAAATAGACGACTGATCCCAGATTTGCAACATCCTCTTGGGAGAGTGATCTAGCATGATAGCAGCCTTCGCTGGGTTAATAACTTCCTCGTTGAAGTCAACCCCCATTTGGCAAAGGGAAGCATCCAGAAGGACTTCGTTCAGCAAGGGGATAGTCATTGACACTGACACAGCAAAAACAAAAGACATGCAGCAAGAAGAAAGTTAGAGGCTTCAAAAACAAAACATTTGGGGCGCATCAGCAGCCAGGCGCATAATCGGGGCTAAACCCATGCGCATCAACAGTGAAGCTTCGGCGCATAATCGGGGCTAAACCCATGCGCATCAGCAGTGAAGCTTCGGCGCATAATCAGGGCCCAAGCCCATGCGCGTCAGCAGTAAAGCTTCGGCGCATAATCAGGGCCTAAGCCCATGCGCGTCAGCAGTAAAGCTTCGGCACATAATCAGGGCCTAAGCCCATGCGTGTCAGCAGCGAAGCCTCGGCGCATAATCAGGGCCTAAACCCATACGCGTCAGCGGAAGAGCCTAAGCGCATCATCAGGACAGAAGTCCATGCGTGTCGGCAACAAGGAGTTAGGGCACAGCAACAGGATGCAACTCATCCGTATGCCCCAAACTCGTCTAAAAAAGAGTTGGAAAGTACGAAGTCAGAAGACACCCACCCGTCACCGCGGGTCGAACGTCGGCGGGAGTCACAGTGACGACATGAGCGTCATCCTCATCGAACTCCATCGGCTCTTTACCCCGGCCTTGTCCTCGGCCAGCACCACCGCATGGAGTCTTGGGAGCCATTTCGTAAAAAGAAGTTAGGGTTTTAGAAGAAAAACTCTAAAGAAGAAGAAAGCAAAGAGAGGAAGAACTCTCTCTCTCCATCAAACGCCTATTTATAGGCTCGGTCACACGCGTGAACCGATGAAGGGTGACGTCAGCCGCCGCCTGGGGTTCTACAAAATGATAACAGTAGATATACAAAAAGATCAACATTAATCTTTTTTATTACGAAGCGTTATCATTTGTACTTAAAACTAAAGCGGAGCATGCGCCTCATCACAGATGCGCGGAGCAATCATGCGCCCCGAACAGTTATGCATCCCATTGAAGTCAACACCATGCTTCTTATTCAAAGTATTACAAAACTTGACGAAAATTTTTGAAAACTTTGAAGGGGTTCTTGTAGAAGTATGGAATTTCAGGCGCATCTATAGGCCAGAATTCCTACGCGCTTAACACTACATGCGCCAGGGAGCTCTAACGAAGTACTTGGTACAACAAAGAACAGAAAAAATATAGACATCAAAAGAAGATTTTTATTTCATATAAAAGTCTATTACATGTCTAAAAAAGGCTTTACAAAGAAAAATTTCTACAAAAAGAAAGATCCTAAGACTACAGCCAGGCGCAGCAAACTGCCATGGGCCTCCCGCCAGGCGCATCATCTGCTAGGCGCATCACTTCAGCGTCTCAGTCAGGCGTATCTATCTCAGCATCTCAGTTAGGCATATCACAAAGTCTCAACATATGCTCTCCACTTCGATCCGATCAAGTGCTTCGACTAAAGGAGCAGCTTTGAGAAGAACCAGAGTGGGCAGCTAATCCCACTCTAGCTGGAGGAAGAGCTCTCCAAAGCCCAAGAAAGAGGAGAGCACTGCAATTCCGATCTACGGCTCTTCCGAAATAACGGAGATGGGGCTCGAGCATCCCGATCTTTGGATGCAATAGGCACCTTCGGCCTGCCTCAGAACCCCGCGATTCTGACTTTTGGATGTAACAGTCACCTTAAAGTGCATGAACGAAGACAACTCGTCGCATCTTCACCCTCGAGAGCACCTTGTCCACAGAATGTACTCGAGCAAATAAGTTTATTCTAGAATACGTGAGAGAACGAGAAGTAAACTCTCTTATTGCTGCTATTTATAGGCCGGGCAAATCAAACTCATGCGCCAAGTGGCGGGCTCTCCGAATTTTATGCAATGAATTTCTATTTATGGTGATGAACCTGACTCTTCGAATTCAGCCAAGTCAAAACGGCTATTTAAAGCATTGAAAAACTTAACAGTCGGACCAATAAAGACGTGCCATACAAACGGATGTGCCGGTCAGATACCGCACATCGTACAGACGCGCCCGTCAGTACCAAGCGCCCTGTATGGATGCGCCCAACAAAGCACCGATCCATGTGTCCTAATTAACATAGACCCGTGCGCCTAGTGGGGTACAAATCGACGCGTCATCCCACCAAGCAATTAAAGCCAAAGTGACAGAGTTGGCAGCACATCCCTCGAGGACTAAACAGTTGGCTACTTCTATAGAAAATGAAGCGTCGCTGACGTCAGCGTCATCATTACTTCCCTTCGACGGTTACAACCCACGTGGACGACCAACCACTCGCATGCGTCTCAGCAGCCATGCACCAGAAGATTCATATGCGCCTCAAAAGCCGTACGCCCAGACTGGTTCGTAACTCCTGAAGGTTACGAGCCAAAGTCTTCTCATGCGCCCAATCCCAAGCACATCCTATCTGATTACCCTCCACCAAATCCAAGATCTTTAAGCTACGGACACGCGCCACATGTCCTTTGACTCAATTCAGCCTATGAAGGGGTGCTAATCACCCAAGATCTTAGCAACTGAAAGATTCTCTTCCCTGCTACGTGCCAGCCCACAAATACAGCATGAAGGATTCAATCCCCAAATGATGGTGCATCATCCGTGCGCCTCCCGCAGCTTCAACCACGTGGCGTCCCCACGTACAGGCGCATCCTACATATGCGCGCATGAGCAGCCCAACCTGCTGCTTATAAATAGAGGGATCATTTCCTTCTTCCGGGCACAGACACACACACAGAGAGACAAACATATACGGAGACACTCAATGTCTTCTTCCTCTCCGTAAGCTCCAGCACCCAGATCAACTCAGACCTTCAGAGAACCGAGAACCGTCGTCAGATCGTCAACGGAGTCAACGCATTACCACTCGCTCCATCGACACAGGACCCAGCTATAAACAAAAGTGTACTCCTAGGACTACATCTAAGTCCTACATTGTAACACTGTTATGTTTGTAATTAAAATTGCAATCAAAAGATTTTAATGGCAAACATACGTGCTTAATTGGAATATTCTTCTAATTTTTCATCTTTAGCGGCTATTAATTGGATATCTCTTCTTGACTAAAGATAATATTATTCATCTTTTGACGATATTGTAGCCTTATATGCATTGAGCGAAGGGGAAAAATCTATAGTTGATTTACCCCAAAATCCTTTAGTTATATATTTTATGCTATAAGTGCTTTGGAACTAGATGCATATTTTGAGGGAGAGCAAATTAATTGATTCAATTCATTTATACCTTGTAATATGTCGTATACCTAGTTCATCATGGATCCATATTTTCTTCTATTTTATATCCTATTGATTGAGGTCATGATATTTTTATTTGTGAAGGATTTATGAGAGTGTATGCAAATGTCGTTATTATTTATCTCTCTTTTATATGGATTAAATAAGTCATCTTGTTAATATTAACTTTCATATCTTATCTTGATAACTATTGTGCTTTTATTATTTTGGCTTTTCTTATATGCTTAATTGATTTGGCTTTTCTTGAGGACTTACCTAAAATTCTTGTTTATCTATATTGGTAATACTTTGAGGGGGAGCAATCTTGTCGATTGAATATCTCTTTCTCAAGTATTTTTTCCTTTATCTTCATGTTTATCTAAAGGATATTTACATAGCATGATAAGGTAATTGAGTTCAAATGCATTAACTTGGGTAAGCAAATAGATTGTGCAAATAAAATGATTATTTTATATCAATTACTTAGCAATTATCTAATCCACATGGGCTTTTGACTGGAATTCTTGATTGAAATCTTTTATTTCAATTGGTATATCGCTTCCTTCCAAAACTAGAGTTTTAATTCATATAATATTATGTTTTGGAGTTTCTTTCTTGGATTTCAAGTTGGTAAAACTATTTTTTGACTATTTTTCAGTTTTATTTGTTTTACCAACTATATTGTGTTTTGACATGCTTCTTTTAAAAATTTGATGTTCTACATTAGCAATGTAGCTTTATAAACTTGTCATTACACCCTTCTTCTAATGTTTTTCATTAGTATTCTTGATCATGATTGTCTATGACTTTTCCATGCTCTGATTTCTATGCTTGAGATTGATTTTATTTTATCTCTTAGTACGGGAGAGCCTATTTTTGATCATGTCAAAGGGGGAGAAGTAAGTTTAAGTATGTATTTATAAGTAATCTAACTAGTATTCTTTTAGTGACATTGCTTATGTCTTTTGTATATTAGTGATACATGCATCTATTGTGTCCATACTAAACTTAACTGATTTGTCATAATCAAAAAGGAGGAGATTGTTGGCCCAATGATTGTATCATGTTTTTTAATATGGTTAATCTGTTAAGTTTGGCATTTTATTATCACTATTCTTCATACTATCACTATAGCATTTCTTCTTATACTTATACCTTGGTGATATGTGCTTATTATTTTACTTATTAGTGATATGAGTTTTTATTATATATATCTTAAATTTAATTGAGTTACCAAAATCAAAACTATGTTTTGATTATGGTTATTCAATTAAGTTTAACATCATGATATCACTAATATTTATGCTATCACTATAGCTCTTATACTTAAACATAGCATTATCCTACTGTACTTTATCTTATCATATTTGTTACATGTATATTGCTTTGTTCGTCTAACATGTACATGCAGAAAAGCAATAAGCAAGATCAATGTGAACATATACAATGAAGAAATCATGGTGGGCCAAAGACGACGGATCCCACAAGATTTTTCTGAACCACCCGACGACATCTCCGGAGCCACGTACTCGGGAGTTCCGCTGTCCGGTCAGCGGACGGGGGTCGAGGGGGTAGCGCCCCTCGTCGTGGGCTCTGGGGCGAAGCCCCCGAAAGGTATTCAATTTTTACAAACTGGATATCTTTGGACAGCTGACGTCAAGAAATAAGCCAACATCTATCAAGAAAAGAAGCTATGCCATGCCATCATCATTTCAAGACTCTGAAAAAGTCTGCACCTGCTACAGTATATCTGGAGTCTGTAATGAGTCTTAGGAATAATTGTAAACACAAGAAATGGATGGCAAAATCAAAAATTAGGGTAGAAATTAGCCCAAGATCATTTTCGGATAAAAATTGGCATACCGACGGTATACCGGTCTATACCGACGGTATACCGATTTTGTTCACAGAAAGTTTCTGTCTACAAAATCGACATACCGACGGAATACCGATCTATACCGACGGTATACAGATTCAGTAACGTTGAAAATCCAATAGTCGAATTTCTAACATTTAATGATCCCAACGGCTACATTTCTAGCCGTTGCAATTCCAGACTGGTATTTCGATGGTATACCGGTTCGTATCGACGGTATACCGATCGCTGACTGAAAAGTTGCATTTAGCTCTTTTCAATACTTTGGTTATAAATAGCCTTGAACCCCTTCATTCAAGGTTGATGCTTTGAGCCTAAAAATTTCTAAACCACCAAAGCCTATCCACAAACAACTCTACAAAGCTTTCATTTGCCATCCACAAATTGTGTTAGAGTTATTAAGTTGAAAAGTAAGATCTTCATCTTGTTGTATAAGGAGATCAAAACCTATTGTGAATGGTTGAAGTTGGAGAGTCTTCGGATCCAAACTCTCGGTTGAAGTTGGAGAATCTTCGTATCCAAACTCTCGGTTGAAGTAGGAGAGGCCTTCGGACTAAAGCTCTCGTATAAGAAGTTGGCGAGTTCTTCGGATCCAAACTCGTGTTGAAGTTGACGAGTTCTTCGGATCCAAACTCGTGTGTAACTATTTACTCAAATAGTGGATTAAAGCCGGAGAGAGTTCCGGGACTGGAGTGTCCTTTGGGAGGATACCAGGATATATCGTGTGTCAGTATTGTTGTTGCTTCTTCTCTTGCACTTATATATTTAAATTGTCCATTAGCTTGTGCTAAGTGCTTGATTAGTTAGCTTGACCCTATTCACCCCCCCTTTAGGGTTACTACAAGAGGGTGAGCTGAGAGAGGGAGAAGAGTGAGCGGGAGAGAGGAGAGTAAGGATTAGGGGCGGCTGGTGAGAGGAGTGAGGGTGAGAGTTATGGTTAGGGGAAAATGGGGAGGAGTAGAATATGTAGGAAAATTTTAATTAATAATAATGATGATAATAATAACAATAACAACAATAATGGTAGCAATAATAATATTAAAAAGAAATATACTCATAGTTATGGAAATAAAATTTACTCCAATATTGATAAAATAATACCAACAAATCAAGAACCAGGCCTCAACAACCAAGGACCGACCAAGATCTAGAAATTAAGTAAAATTTAAACAAATACGAAAATTTAAAATCACCAAAATACCAAATACGGTTATATTCCTAATTTTTAAAATAGAGAGGTGACAAACGAGCAGTGAAATGTTTGTTGCTGCAAGTGCAACAAGTTTTAAAATATGAATTGAGATGTTTGTCGTTTCAATGCGACAAGTCGATACGAGAAATATTGGCTGCATTGATATAACAAAAGTCGCAAGATGTCTGGTTGCATAAATTACAATGAGTTGAATTATGATTTGTACACTGTGAATGAACATGAAATTGGATAAAAATCGCTTAAAACGACAAATAATTGACAAAAAAGCGCTTAAAACGACAAATAATTGACAAAAAAGCGACAAAAAGGACAAAAATTGGATAAAAATGACAAAAAATAATCAAAATGTGACAAAAAGACAAAATGGGTAAAAACGGCAAAAAAATTGCTTAAAACGACAAAAAATTGGTAAAAACGATAAAAAAATGACAAAAAAGCGATAAAAATGACAAAAAAGAAAAAGAATGTTCAAAACTAATCAAAATTGATCAAAAAAGATGAAAAAATTTAGACAATTTTTTTTTGCCCGGGCAAAAAAAAAAAATACCCACCTATTCTCAAGGAATAGAATTCCCATGTTTTGTGGGTAAACTATTTACCTGGGTATTTATAATTTCCGGGAATAAAATTTTTATAAGCCAAACAAACGTGGTAATAGATTCTCATCTTAAATTTTTCCGGGAACAAAAAAAATATCGCGTACCAAACGCCCCCTAAAGCTCTCTATCATCCTACATCTCCTCCTCCAAAAGAAAACCTAGCCGCCTCATTTCATTTTCCTCCTTTTCCATCCCCACCACACTTTTCCCGTACGAAGGACCTCGGTCGCACGACCGTGGCAGCTGCGCTGGCCATCTCCCCGCGTGCGAAGCTGCGGTAGGCACATTTGCCCAATGAGCCGCGTTTGACCGGGCAACACTGTCCGTTGCAGGCACGACGGACTGACTCCGGCGGTGTTGAGGCCACTACGTTTGCCACGCTACGAGGAGGCCGGCCACACCTTGGCGCCGTGGGCACGCTGCAGGAGATGGGCACGTGGACGGGGCGCGACGCGACGTGGGCCAGCCAGAAGCTGCACGGGGCGGCTGGGTCGCCAGCCGGTGAAGACGGGGCTGCGGAGGCGGGAGCACGGGGCTGCGGAGGCGGGAGCACGGGGCTGCGGAGTCGAGGGTGCCACACGGGGCGGCAGCGTGCGGGGGCAGGGGCGGGGGCGTGAGCTTCACCGGAGGACGCGGGTGCTAGTGAGGGGGGCAGTCGCGGAGGGGTAGAGCGGTCAAAGGGGAGGTGCTGCCGGAGAAGGAGGGGGAGAGGGTGTTGTGGGTTTGAAAGGAAGGATTATTTTTGTCTTTTTTATCAACATAAAAATTATTATATAGTTGAGGGTATTAAGTTAGCACCTATCACAAATAAGGATATCAAGTTGAACATTTTGAATAGTTGAGGGTATCAAGTTATAATTTAGCCTTATGTTAATATAATATACGAGTGAGGAGTCGTGCACTATGTACTGATGCATGGGCATTTGTGTTGACGAGGGGAAGTCTAATGAAACCAATGACTAAAACTAGGCTTGTTTGGTAACAAGAATTTGGGTTTGGATTTGGAAATCCAAAATTTAAATCCAAATTCAAATCATGAATTTTCAAATTCAAATCCAAATCCAACTCCAACCAAACATAGAATTTGGTAAACTATAATTATAATTTATAATTATGATAATAAAATAATAAATAAGAAATAAATAAATTTTTATTTAGTTATTATAATTATAATTATAGTTATGATTAATAAATAATTTATTATTATAATTATGATAATAGTTATGATTAATAAATTATTAATTAAGATTATAATGACGATTAATAAATAATTAATTATAATTATAATAATGTATTAACTATTAAATTATTAAATAATAAATTATTAATTTTGGTGTTAATTATGATTAATATATTATTAATTAAGATTATCATAAATAGTAATTTATAATTTATAATTAAGATTATAATAAAGACTAATAAATTATTAATTAAGATTATAGTTAAATATTTATTTATAAATTTTTAATTAAAATTATAGTACGTTATGATTAATAAATTATTATAATTATGATTAATAAAGGTATAAATTATAAATTAAGATTATTATAAAATACTAAAATAAAATTATAAATTAATAAATTATTAATCAAGATTATAATTATAACTAATAAATTAATCAATTATTAATTTGATTATGATAAATTATTAATTAATAAAATTGTTATTAATAATTAATTATTTAAGTGATGTACGTATTTATATTAATTAAGAATTAAAATTATATATAAAATAATAACTAATTATTAGTTAATTTTTAATTTTTAATTATTTATTTATTGTTAGTATTAATTAAATATTTGACAAAACAATAAAATTATTTTAAATAAAATCCAACTTTTATTCTTCCAAATCCAAAATTTGGATTTGGTACCCACTTTCCATATCCAAATCCAACTCCAACCAAACATAGAATTTCATGGACTTAGCTCAAAATCCATAAATTTCAAATCCCACCTCCAAATACGATTTACCAAACGGACCCAAGAGAATTGGTTCATATGCCAATGTAGGGAGGTGATATGGCTACATCTGTTATGGTTTAAAAGGTTAGGTTTGATGTTGTGTTGAGTGTTTGGATGAGAGCAAGTATCTTCTATATTTGGCAGCAGTGAGCAAATGTTTGGTTGCTGACATGGGGTCTTGGATTTGGGTAGATAGTGATGGGTGTAAATTATGTAAATGATTCATGTGTGTTGAGAAAGAAGGAGACGAGCCCAGTTGCTTGGGTTTGTGACCTAAGTGAAAATATAGGTAGGGGTGGGCCTGTCCCATGGCAATGATGTTATTTTTTTAGGATGTGTTCTAATGTACCTATTAAGTCATAAAATTTTATTCTCAATACAAGTAGGTTAATTGCTAAATAAATAACTTTTAAAAATCTTGATTTCCTTATTTTAAAATTTTTCTCTTTTTTAAAAAAAAAATCCAAATCTAAAAATTATTTCCTCGAATAACTAATCAACAAGAACCTTCAAAATCCTACAGTAGCCATGAATGGATAAAATGGCTTCTAATATGTAAATATTTACTAAACCAAAGTATCACTCTCTCCTTATAATATTATAGTTGGCTTAATTATTAATTAGTCGTAAATATTCCTCTAGGTCCTGTGGGCCCATTGGACTTGGACGTTGGACCAACTCTTCCTCTTCAGCAACCGGAGCCAGGTAAGTGTACCTTGCCAATATTGTACTCCAGTTTAAAGTATTTAGCTTTTAAATACCTGCTTGATTTTATTGTTGCAATACCTAGGGCCGTGTTCGGTACCTCGCGTCCGAATCACATTCGGGGGTCGATGGATGTTAGCGCCATCGGGTATCGATACTAGATATTCATACTTGCGTTACCACGACAACTCGTTGCGGGGTACGCTCAGACCCTAGGACATGTTTATGTAATACTACATTATTGACGGATTTCCATACTTGATTACATCTTGATTTATGGAATATTCCATGTCTGATTCTAGGATGATGACATTGATATACATGTACTGTTTCTTTTTATTACGACTCGTTGTCCTAGCTAGAGGTCTGACCGAGCGTCTCGTGGATACGATACGTGAAGTCACATGGACGGAGAGAACATACACTGTACGCTTGGGCTACTTTCCCTCATGTTACCATTGTCTCTTACCCAGAGCCTCGGAGATTCATTAGTTGCCACAGTTCCTTACCGGAACTGCAGAATTTTTATTAGTTACCGGAGTTTCGTATCAGATCTCCGAAGTACACCATGACAGCCCGCGTATTTGAGTGATGCTTCTTAAATTACATTTCATTCTAGTTGGTTATGTTAGATTCACCCTTTTTAATTAGTCTTATCTTACATATCTATTTATTCTTTACTATCGTACATTGGCCTGTATATTATGTACCTTGTTGCGTCCCACTGAGGATCTGGTTTTCTCTCCAGATTTAGCCGCGTGGTCTACAGAGAACTTTGCTGGATTGTTGATAGTATTCGTCTTATTACATGTATTCAATCTTTCAAAGTTATATGTTTCAATTACTTTTATTTGTATCTGCTTTGTAGCCTAATATTTATAGACTCATATTATCTTTTCGAGCCTATCCGGGCAAGTATGATTATTGGACTGCAGACTAGTATTCATATTTCTCTTTCTTATGATTTTGTCCATGGATTGAGATATAAACATGTAATAGAAGTAGTTACACCAATATAGGACAGCTTTGCGTATCCAATTTGGATTGGAATCCACTTGGATACGTAGCTGGCCATTGCCACGTGGCCTAGTCTCGTGTATTTTGGGACTGGGGCATGATACCATACCCAAACTAAACTTTTTGACCCAATATATGGTACTAACCTATTTTGAGCCTACTACGCATATGCCAATAGTGTGCCACTCAATTGAGTTCCCATGTGCTATTTAATCTTAAGTGGCACACAAGTCGAAGCTATAGACATGTTAGACTCAAATCGATCACAAATATTCCATCCACCCAAAAGTAGTCCATAGGATTTGTAGAGCATATTCTAGGGTGCCCTAACCTCTTAGACCGATTTTAGATTGATTTTTATGAATTAATGGCAGCCATATTGATTTAAATATATTTTTAAATCAACTCTATAACTACTTTCCTAATTTGGACCCAATCAAATCTCTTTGAGATACACCTTTGATTTAAATCAACAAATCTCAACCAAATCCCCTCAAACCAAATCCAAATCAATCCCCACCTCCTCTTTCTCACGTAGACCCCTTCACTCTACGATGACCGAATATACTTTATATATTTATGCTCTAGAAATCTAGCCCCTCATATTTATTTTCTATTTTCACACTTTTCTTTCCACCCAACAGAAACTTATCACCCCGACCTCTTCCAACCCTTCTACCACCTTCATCTCGACCCTGGGACACCCCCTAACACCCCGACACCTTTTCGAGGAGCCTTAGCTCCTAATTTGGTCGATATGAGACACGGAAGGCACCCGAAGTCGACCGAACTTGTGTTGAATTTATCACAGCAGGTTAGTCAACTTGTAGACTAGGTTTCATCTACTTTTTCTCGTCTGATTCTCCTCAAACCAAAACTAAAAGTTACCTATATGTGTCTAATTTAATCTCTGATCACTAGATCACATAGTTCCAAGCGGTTAGTCCGTGGCATTGATTCTACGACAAGGTGTCCAAAACCGATGAGATCTGTTACGAGCAATGTTTTGCCTACCTAAGGTCAGATTTGATCCTTCTAATATTTTTATTCAAAAATAGAAATTGATAGCTTTCCAACGCATATCTATTTGTTAGGTTTTGAGTTCGTTTGCTATTTTTAAAAGTTCTTGACATTTGTCGTAACACCATAACTTCGAAAATCTTATGTTCTTTGTGTCCAAAAGTTTCAAAATTTCATAAAACTCTACTAAAATATTTGTTGTGCAAGATTTAATGTTGAAACCCTTGTTTTAACTAACTTATAATTTTTTTACAGAATTTAATGTTTTTAATTATTTGTTGTTTCGGGACTCAACTAGTAGGCCAATTGTGATATTAATGTTGTAGTATTGACATGGTACTATTATGCTTGAATTTCCACCTTTAAAATAATGTTATTAGTAATATGAGTACATTTATAAGTGTTTTCTAGAAAAGTTATAAACTACTTTGATAATAAAGTTTGGTTAAAAATTAGTTTAAAAACCAAAGAAAAATAGTTTTCTAAAATCTTAAAAACATCGATACGGGGTCCGTCCCAACAAATCGAACAAATTGGTCACAATTTGTGAGTATGAATGGTGCATACGGATATTGCGGACGTGTGATCTTTGATGGAAATCGAATTGGCTGCATGTGCGTGACGAATTCGAGGCGTATCGGCCATGGTACACCATATCGACGCGTGATCCGAATTTGCTGCGTGTGTACGTTCATCACATCGCGACGAAACTTGTGCCACTGAACTCGTATCGATTTTCTGGTCCTGTGAGCCAAGTTTGGTCCAATTCTGAGAAGGTCGACCGGAATGATATTTTGGCAGACCCGTAACCCGACTCAACGAACGATTTTTTACACGGCTTATCGAAATCCAAATCTGGACATACCTTGAGTTCGTATCAAAAAACAAGACTCGTAGGTATATAATTTATCGACTTTGAAGACCATAGGTTCTGGCACATTTTTTGGTGCAAAGCCGGTTCAATGACGGATATTGTTCTGGCCCAAAATTATCTTTTTTGGCCCTTTTCCCATAATTGGACTTATGAGTATTCAAACTTAGATATGTTTCTTATGCCAAACACGTTGGTGATATCTATTTCAGCATCCGAAGACATTTGTAAAGTTTGACTTTTATGGCTCACTGAGTGATTGGATTGTTGGTTTTACGTGCAACCTCCAAGCAAGTACACCTTACCAAACTTTACAGTATTTACATGCATTTTTATATTTTCTTTTCTGTTTTATTTCATTATCTGACTCTTATATTTATATCATTGTTATTTTCTTGTTATACGTGCACGTGTCTTATTTCATTTATTCCATATATTACTGTTTCCTTATATAGATCCTGATCCTGTTGTGTTGTTATGTACCATGTTTACTTGATATGCCTTGACCCGTACTTGACTTGGACATGACTAAACGTGATAGACTTGACTTACTAGTACTTAGGCGAGAGTATTTTATTAGCTGTGGCTATACCTCTATTGTTAGTGCCTCACCGGGCTGTAATTATTGTCACATGTACCTATAGCCATGATTAATATTATAATCTCATGACATGTCACCATCTATAGAGTTTTCATATGTGTTATTTTTTTGTACTTGTTATTCATGCTTTTCCTCGCATGTTATTATTGTCAAAGTAGGCTTGTATATTATGTGTCTTGCTAGTCCCCTGAGAACCTGGTGATCTCGCTAGGTATTAGATGAAGGTATGATATTAATGGATGATGGTTACTACACCAAGACTTCAGGTATATTTAGTCGATGCTGTTATTATCCTCTTCCTTATTTACATTTTGTCCTATATCTAATTGTCGCTGTTATTATAGCCAAGTCTTTTACAAGCTTAATTTTTTTTTCTAGCTTGTTCATGATAAATGTGTTATTGGGGATCCATTCTAATACATTTATCTATTCTACAATTATTGTATTACAGTATGATCAACCTTAGTGCACTTGATTCATCATTTTTATCATTATCATATGGATTGAGATACATATTAGTTGATTTGATAGATTGATTTAAAAAACTTGTACAGCTTATACGTACTCAAGCTGGGTTGGAGTCCTCTCGATACGTAGCTGGCATGTATATGTTATCATAGTCCTACGTATTTTGGGACTGGAGCGTTACAGGATGTATGCGATACGAGCTAAGTCGACATTGATACAGATTCAAAGTTGATTCTCGCGCTATCTAAATTGATATGACCTATCGAAGTCGATATGCAAGAGAACGTAAGCATGATGTGAGAACACAAAACAAAGTGAGCCTACGTGTCACGCTCCAGTACCGGAATACTGAGGGTAACTAGGCCAACTATACCATATGAGGTATGTAAACGTCATACGGCGATCGTGGCTGTCAAGAGACAAGGGGTGCATGCTACAATCAAGTCTCCTATGGTCTCACAGAGCATCTATGTCTCAATCAATCAAAACAAGAAGCAATAAATAATGATCATATAAGACAAAGCAGTAACGCGTCTCCGACGCTTCATCAAAATAAATCATGAGACTAGCTATACAAAATAATAAGCTAGTACCGAGAGTCATAGGTACATAACCGTAGTCAGCTGCAGTCTGATTTAATTACAATTGTGTAAAAGAAAACTAATGTCCAGAACAGCCGGCTAAACAGGTGCCGGTGGCTAAATACCAAGTACAAAATAGAAGATATCAGAGTAGTGAAGAAGAAACACACTCATGGTCCCTGGCGCTCATACTTCTGGTGTGCACCATTGTTCGGATAGAAGGCTGGATCCTCTGGTGCTGCTACGATATCTGGCCAAACAAAACCAACGGGGTCAGGCCCCGAATAGCAAGTACCACAAGGGAGCACATAATGAATAAGACAAAACCCAATGAGTAAATTAAGACCTGATTCAAGAGTTATAGGCTTATACCATATCATCGAGACAATACGACACCCTTACAACCAAACAAGGACAAACGGTGCCAATATCGTGCCGAGATAAAATATATCATATAACCATGGGCAGGTGAAGAGCTTCTGATCGCAACTTTGGTCCATAGCCTATCGCAGCACAATAGCCCAACCCAATAACCAAACAAGGACATGGGTTGGACCACGCACCATGATAGTCTACGTTCCTCAGTTGCTAACAGAAGAAAACATATCACAAACAAGTCAGCTTACAAGCGGCCAATCAATCCTACGACTTTCTATGATTTGTCTGGATTATCCCAGTAATACAATATATAGGAATCCTCAGATTGTATCACATCCAAGCAAGGCTAGCCAATCCATTATATACACGCATGCACGAAATGCACTGGTCCCTCGAAAGGCCACTGCGCTAGAACAAAAAATAACGGTTCCAGCCCTCCTATAGGGAGAGCTGGCTTGACATTCACAAATCAGATACTGCACTCCGCTAGTGCGGATGATTATACAATATCCGAGACGGCCAAACCGACACGTTAGGACAGGGCCTAGGGTGGATGGTAACGTACGATCTCGGGATTCCATTTCCTCCCAATGCTTTTACCAATTTAAGTTGCTTAGATTAACCCTATCTTGATCTTGGAATCACGTGTCGTGGTCACATGGTCATCCTCCTATATGTCGTACCATAGTACATATACCCTAAGTATGAATCCACATTGGCTCAAGAGCCCCAAATCTATATCCATGCTTAGTGTAATACATCAAACAATGATCAATATACTACGACACTATTACTGACCAATTAGCATGACTGTGCTGGAAGATACACATGTATTGACATATAACACGAATGATCACTTAGCATGCAGAGTCACACCTCAGTGCAATCATTAAATAGCACTGCAGTACATACTAATATTGTATCTCAATACACACTTAGAAAAGGTACCAGCACGTATACAAGTAATCAAGTCAGGAACACAGCCAAGTCAGGAAGTCACATGGACCCCTTGTGACATAAAAGTCACATAGGACACACAAGTCTCAGATATTCATGACACACTAAGGTCAGGACAAGAAGTCAAGGTCAAAGGTGCACAAGGTGTGCAAGGTGCACTAGGTGCAAGGTGCAAGGTGAAAGGTGCACAAGGTGAACAAGGTGCAAGGTGCACAAGGTGCAAGGTGAAAGGTGCATAAGGTGCAAGGTCAAAGGTGCACAAGGTGCAAGGTACAAGGTTAAAGGTGCACAAGGTGCAAAGTACGCGAACAAAAAGGTGTGTAAATCAAAAGGTACACAAGGTACAAGGTGTACGGACCAAAAGGTACGCAAGGTACAAGGTGTGTAAACAAAAAGGTACACAAGGTACAAGGTGTGCAAACCAAAAGGTACGCGAGGTGCAAGGTGCATAAACCAAAAGGTGTACGGACCAGATGGTGCACAAGGTGCAAGGTGCACAAACCAAAAGGTGCACGAGGTGCAAGGTACGCGGACCAAAAGATGCGCGAGGTGCGCGGACCAAAAGGTGCACGAGGTGCAAGGTGTGCGGGCCAAAAGGTTTACGAGGTGCAAGGTGCATACGAGGTACACACAAGGTGTGCACGAGGTGCGCAAGGTGTCGTCCCTACAATCAAGCTTTTGGCCATGGAGTTTTAGAAAGTTCCAATGTTCATAACTTGGGCTATAGAATTCGAAATTGGGCAAAATAAAGGTCTAAACTGAATGAAATTGAATTCTCTACAACATGGAAGAAGTAGTTTTCGAAAAAGAGTAAGTTTGATAGATCAAAACCACAAAAACCCATAAATCCTAGTTTTTGGAACATAGATCTACTCAAAACTAGCCATCAAAACCGAAAATATCAAGTATTAAACTTGTAGAGGATGATGAGAAGAACAATATAGACAAATTATATCAAAGGAAAAAAAATCAAGAAATAAAAAATGCAAGAATCTCTTCATTTGGTGCAAGGTGTACTTGCATAAAAGTTGGTTTGAGAAAAATAAATGAAAAGTGAATGAGGAGAGAGAGTAAGGAAGAGAATATATATAGGGGTTGGGTTGACTCAGAAAACCCTAATCTTAAGCATACTCTTAAATATATGACTAATGACATGTTAAATTCTACATGATACAACTAATTAAATTAATTAAATAAAATTCTAACCATAATACGGTTCAGATATCTTATCATCGAAGCAGTGAGCCACGCCTATAACCAGACAAGGACAAAGGGTGACATACTATTTCGCGATGAGATACTGTTCCATGCTATGGTCAGTTACAAATACATGATACATGCAATCAAGATACAGGTGCCAGATACCACATACAGAAAAATAAAAATTTACGTATTTCGGGAACAAGGAGTGACATCTCTACCCTCCTTAGAGAAATTTTGTCCTCGAAATTTCAATAAGGCTAGTCAAGCGCGCTCTCAGATCACGAAATACACTCAGGACATATAGGAAGCACAATTATCAAACAATACATGCACATGAACAGATTATGAAAGAAAGAATAATTAAGTAAAAGCACAAACAATAATCATACTCTAGAAAGAAATTGATTGGAGACAATAAAATATGCCTTCCGAGTAGAAATTCGTCCTCGAGGTCGTATGCTGACTCCCAAAGTGGACAAGGGTCAACGCTTAAGATAAGTCGGTACCAATGACTTAATCAAGAATGAAAATCTGCCCAGGACGTACTCTCGTAATCAAGACACATGATGAATATCACGTATCACATGATACGAGAGCAGATGAGTGAGACGGGAAAGTCGCCTTCACTTTTCGAATATAGAACTCAAGGAATTATAATGAATAATACTCAAAACTTACCCACAATCTAACCATCTTCGGCCAACCTCTGCTCAAATACTCCAAATTCTACCTGCCTCTGTTTCTGCTGAATCCCCTACTGCTGCCTTCCATGGACCTGCTGCTGCGGCCTCTGTGGCCCTGCCTGATGCTGTACTTGTCGATATATCTGAGCCTGCATCAGTAATAGATGCTGGGCTAATAGCCTTACTGCTAGTGTTGGCCCTTGATACGGTGCTACCTCTGGAGCTGGCAACACCGGAAACTGTTGAGCTGGCCCTCTTGGCCTCTGTATCTGTAGACACGTAGCTATACGATAGTTTGAACCTCCATACCTCAAATACTGTACATTCACTAATCGACACACTTCCCGAGTGTGCCCTCCCTTACCACATAAGTACAACCTACTGGTGCCATCTGACGTTGTTGGTGCCTCAGTTACTGCTGTCGAACTGGTGCTGTCACAACTGTCGTGACCGGTACTGCATCACAAATACGAACGCCAGGTACTTATGCTGACGTCTGAGGTACTGCTCCTCCTCCTCCTCCTCCCGTACTCTGCGTATGAGACCACTTCTGGCCTACAGTCCTTGCTGATAACCTTTGAATAGTAATCTCGTGCCTCCGAGCCGCCATCAATACTGCATCGAATGTCTGGTAGTCGTGCCCCTCGACCAGCTGTATAATCTCTAAGTGAAGTCCCTGCTGGAATCTTATAGCCTTCTCTGGCTCTGTAGCTACCATCGCCGGTGCAAACTGACTCAATCTGCAGAACTCTGCGGTATAGCCATCTACCATCCTACCAGCCTGCTTGAGGCTGATAAATCTCTGCTGATGCTAATACCGAGCTACCACGCCAAAGTACTTGGCCTTGAACCTGGTACTGAAGCTATCCTAAGGAACATGATGCCTCATTCCAACCTCTTCTGATGCCCACCAGTCGCGGGCGAGATCCTGAAGTAACAGTCTGACCTGGTCAACCTTCTCTCCTGCTGGAACCTTTACTGCTGTCAATATGTCCTCAATATCCTGAAGCCAAGCATCCGCTGTAATGGTATCCTCCATGCCGTCAAAGTACCTCGGGTTAAGTCGGCAAAACCTCCCAAACACTTCCGAGTCATTCCTGACGCTCCTCTTAAGAGCTAGTTGTAACCCCTAATTTAGTAATACATTCTGTTCTTGCTGCTTGGTCTGCTGTTGCTATTAGGCTGCCACCTGATGCTGCAGGGTGGCCAGAAATCCCCTGATAACCTCCAAGAGAGCTGCACCATCTGGTACTACTGCTGCTTCTGGTACCACTGGTGGTGCTGGAGTTTCTGGTACTTGTTGCCCCACTGGCTCTGACAACACTTCCACTCGGATCTATCCAGGGGAAGGTATTCTTCCCTGTTGTTGTCCTGTCGAGCCATGCTCTGCTGTTTATTCTTCTACATTAGCCTCGCCTACTACTGAGAAAGAAGCACCCCTATAGGGAAAGATATAGGATATCAATTGACAGGACGAGAAAGACTCGAGGATGCAATTCAAGTTATCAATCAAGGTGAGGAAGGGAAGACGGAGCAAGAGATCAAAGGGAACAAGTTTTGATTGAGACTCCTATAATCGCAACACCCCACAATTCTGAAAATCAGACCTGTATGAGCCACCAATAAAATCTTATCATACCCCAGTACCGGAATACTGAGGGTAACTAGGCCAGCTACACCATATGAGGTATGCAAATGTCATACGACAATCGTGGCTATCAAGAGACAAGGGGTGTATGCTACAATCAAGTCTCCTATGGTCTCACAGAGAATCTATGTCTCGATCAATCAAAACAAGAAGCAGTAAATAATAATCATATAAGATAAAGTAGTAAGGCGTCCTCGACGCTTCATCAAAATAAATTATGAGCCTAGCTATACAAAATAATAAGCTAGTGTCAAGAGTCATTGGTACATAACCGTAGTCAGCTGTGTAGAAGCATGAAAAAAAAGAGGGATATACTTTTAATCCCACATTGGAAAGAAGAAGAAGAGAGGTCTCATTCCACTCTATATATAGAGCCCTCTTGCCTCCTTTGAAAAGGGCACCAAAATAAATAAAGAAAAGGGAGCCCGTTATCCAGGAAGCCCGTTCGAGCCACAAAAAGTTGTAGCAGTTCTTCTCTTCGTCTGGGTTGCCTGCAAGTTCTTCACTCGCTATCGTGGCGAGAAAAAGTTGGATTCTGAGTATTATACGCCTTCGCAGGCTAGTACGAAGAACTCCAAGGCGGCACGGGCCATGCGCCTCAAACGTGCTATGCCAACGGCAGACCAGAAGCATGCGCTCACAATCATGCGCGCTGCTGATGGTAAGCTGTACAAGGTTGACTCGGGTGCTTCTGCACCAGAAACGAGCCGACCCTCAAAGTCCTTATCTCACTTGGGTGCAGCTGCTACGTTCGCAACCAAGTCGAGCAAGGCAAACTCTGTGGTCTTGAACCCCCGTGCCCATATTGGCTGTGCGTCTGAGGCTGGTTCAAGTTACTATAAATATTGTACCCCCACTACTGATCTGAGCGCATGTTTTGCGTTGGATCAGGGGGCGTAGCATTCACTTGACCACCCCGGCGCTTGGCCTTGCCATGCGCCTGATGGGGGTGTAAAGGTGGCACTCTCACTTGACCACCCCGGCACTTGGCCTTGCCATGCGCCTGATGGGGGTATAAAGGTGGCACTCTCACTTGACCACCCTGGCGCTTGGCCTTGTCATGCGCCTGATGGGGTGTGAAGGTGGCACTCTTCTCTAATAATTTGCGTAATGTGATCATTCACAAACGCCAATCAGGAGAGCCGACCGACAAGCATAATACGCCCCTCACAGGGCACACTTGTGCTACGGTCGCTATCAACTGCTGCTGCCGTAAGACAGTGGCTCCACCACCAAGGCAGTCTGTGTTCCAGCAGTTGCAACATGCTGTGCCTATCTCCCAGCGCATCACTCCACCCCGTCAGAGTGAATCACTTCCTCGTCAACGTACAGGCGCATCTGCCAGCCTGGGGCTCTTCCATCATCAAATCCAAACCATGTATTCAACTTGGCACTCGATGTCGTACCAGCAAGCGGCTCGAACATAAACTGCTATGTCTATTCCAACTCGGCGAATCTCAGTCTTCTGAAGGAGTTCAGCGTCAAAGCTTCTTCGAACAAGGAGAACCATCATCCACAGTACAACGTCTTGCCAAGGAGGAGGATCAGTCGAATCCATCTTCGTCGAGAAGTCAAGGGACAGACAACAAAACTCTCTCAAACTGTTGCTATTCATAGGCCAGGGCAAATCAAACCCATGCGCCAAGTGGTAACCTTTCGGAAGTCAGTGCAATAAACTTGAACAAAACAGACGGACCAATGAAGATGCGCCATGCAAGCGGATGCGCCGGTCAGACACCGCGCATCGCACAGACGTGCCCGTCAGTTCCAAAGCGCCCCGTAAGGATGCGCCCAGCAAAGCACAGATCCATGCATCCTAATCAACATGGACCCATGTGCCCATTTCGGCTCGTCACCCATCAAGCAATTAATGCTCAAGTGACAGAGTTGGTAGCACGTCCCCCGAGGACTGAATACTTAGCAGCTTTTTCAGAAGATAAAGCATCGCTGACATCAGCATCATCATTTACTTTCCTCCGGCGGTTACAAGCCACGTGGCCGCCCCACCATTTCGCATTCACCTCTGCAGCCATACGCCCAAATCTCTTCATGCGCCTCAAAAGACATACGCCTCAGGCTTTTCTCTTATCCCTAAAGACAGAGGTCAAGTCACTACTGAAGCCCCGCATGCGCCTCAAAAGTCATGCGCCCAGACTGGTTCGTGACTCCTAAAGGTTATAGGTCAAAGTCTACTCATGCGCCCAATCTTAGGCGCATCCTGTCAGATTACACTCCACCAAATCCGAGATCTTTGAGCTACGGATATGCGCCACGTGTCTTTTGACTCAGTTCAGCCGATGAAGGGGTGCTAATCACGCAAGATCTCAGCAACCGAAAGATCTTCTTCATTGCTATGTGTCAGCTCTGCCGTAGCCCACAAATATAACAAAAAGAGTTCAACTCCTCAATCTGAGCGCACCGCCCATGTGCCTCCATCAGCAATTACCATGTGGCATCCCCACAAACAGGCGTATCCTACATATGCACGTATGAGCAGCCAACCTGCTGCTTATAAATAGAAGGATCATTCCCTCTTACACACACACAGAGATACACAGAGACTGTCAGAGATCAAGATACACAGTCAACCAAAGCATCAGAGTTTACTCCCAGAGATCGGAAGAGACACTCAACGTCTTCTTCCTCTCCGTAAGCTCCAGCACCCAGAGCAACTCAGACCTTCAGAGAACCGAGAACCGTCGTCAGATCGTCAACGGAGTCAACGCATTACCACTCGCTCCATCGGCACAAAGGACCCAGATAAACAAAAGTGTACTCCTAGGACTACATCTAAGTCCTATATTGTAACACTGTTCTGTTTGTATTGAAATTGCATCAAAAGATTTTAATGGCAAACAAGCTGGCGACTCTGCTGGGGACATCTTTTTCCTCCGCGGAGAAAGCTGTGTCGCAATCCGACGACGTGAAGGTGGGCTCCTCCCATAAGACGCTGGTCGTACGCCTCAATCAACAGGCGTATGAGGAGTTCATCTCTGAAGGCAGTACAATTTCTTCGAAGCGGCTGCCAAAGCCGAAGAAGACTCGCCAAGTCTGGGTGCGCAAGGTCGACGCCTCTGACACCACCACCAAAGGGGATGTGCCAATGCAGCCTACCCTTTCTGCTGACGTCCTTAGCAGCCAAGATGCGCCCACCGCCGTAGCACATCTCTCGGGAAAACGTGGGGCCGACCACATTCCCCAACCATCTTCCTCTCAGACGAAGAAGATGCACCGACGGAGTAGGGGTGCAGCTAATGCCCTGCGCAGTAACTCTGATGCGCCACAGAAGGTCTCTGTCTATGACAGACTCACTCGCTGTCGTGGCGAGGAAAATTTGGACTCTGAGTACTATGCACCCCAGCGGGCTGGTACGAAGACGTCTAAGACGGCATGGGCCATGCGCCTCAAATGTGCTATGCCAGCGGCAAACCAGAAGCATGCGCTCACGATCATACGCGCTGCTGATGGTAAGCTGTATAAGGTCAACTCGGGTGCTTCTGCGCCATAAACAAGCCGACCTTTAAAGTCCTTGTCTCACTTGGGCGTATCTACTACGTTCGTAACCAAGTCGAGCATGGCAAACCCTGTGGTCTTGAACTCCCGCGCCTCCATTGGTTGTGCGTCTGAGGTTCCTTCAAGTCACTTTAAATATTGTGCCCCCACTACTGATCTGAGCGCATATTTTGCATTGGATCAGGGGGCGCAACATTCACTTGACCACCCCGGCGCTTGGCCTTGCCATGCGCCTGATGGGAGTGCGAAGGTGGCTCTCTCCTCCAACGATCTGCTTAACGTGATCACTCACAAATGCCAATCAGTAGAGTCAACTGACAAGCACAATGCGCCCTTCACAGTGCACACCTGTGCTATAGTCACCATCAACTGCTGTTGCAAGACAGCGGTCCCACCAAGGCAGTCGGTGTTCCAGCGACTACAATCATCAACACCTCTCCAACATCGCCTCGGGAAGAAGGTGTCCGCTTAAATGGAGCCGGAACTACAGGTTGCTTCTTGCAACGTAGTCTCCAACTTCCCCTCAATTCGGAAGGCGACTGGCAGCTCCTCGGCTTTGTCCTCATCCAAGAACCAGCCGAGGAAGACCAAGATAATTGTCCCATCCTCAGGAGTGTTTGAGGGCACTCGGGGGAGAAAGAAAATCTCAGAAGAGGCTGGGGGTAGTCAAGACCCTGTGGATCTTCATCCTGGAGATGAAGTCAGCCTCCCAGACGTAGCTGGGGGTAGTCAAGCCCCTGAGGATCTGCGTCCCGAAGACGAAGAAGTCCTCCAAGACAAAGCTGGGGATAGTCAGACCCTTGTTGATACTTCTCCTGAAGACAAAGGTGATCTCCAGAACATAGCTGGGGGTAGCCAAGATGAAGCCCAGGGGGAAGTTCCTCTTCTACAAGAGAGCGAGGCCGAAAGCGAAGCCTCAACCGATCCATCCATTTCCAGTCGTGTCATGACGGTATACATGACGGGAGCTGGTGATGCGGAATCAGATGCGCCGCCAGCAGATCTCGTCCAGCGCATGGATACCTTGGAGGGAGGACTCAAAACCCTCTTTGCCTCCATGCAAACACTGACTCAAGCCGTGTTTGAGATACGGTCAACTTTGGCCAGGGCACCATCTACCGGTCCGGACCCAGGGGCCAATAAAGGATCAAGTGTACCCCTTCAACAGGTATCTTTGGATACAGTTCACCGCGAGGCACCTCGGACGTCGGAGTCGTCAAATGCTCAACTTCAGGTTGTACCACCATCTCCGACTCCCAGCTCCACAGAAGACGTGGAGGAGATGATCAGGGAATTACGAGAGCGCTTCGAGTCGAAGAATAGACAGGAGGAGCGCCAGAAGATGGGGATCCCCCAACCATATCCCCTCGAATGGAACAAAGTGGTTTATTCTTCCAAATGTAAACCGTAAACTTTGACGCCATATGACAGGAAGGACTGTCCGTGTCGCTATCTGACGTACTTCCAGTCTCAAACGGGACATCTCCCAAAGGAAGACGCACTTCTCACCAGCATATTTGTCGGGGTACTGAAAGGAGTGGCTTACGACTGGTACTGCAGTCTTCCCGACAACTCCATATCTTCCTTCGACGACTTGACACGTCTTTTCCTCGATCGTTTCTACGACGAAAGGAAGGACATGACAATGGCGTCCCTCATAGAGATACGACAGAAGGAGAAGGAAACAGTTCGAGCATTCATCGACCGCTTCCGACAAGCCTGCTTCAGACTGCCCTCGGGTATGCCAGAATATGCACTCCTCTCCTCCTGCAGCATGAAAATGCTACCTGCGATCAAACTCTGGCTCAACTCCACTCCTCCTTCCGACTGGAGTTCCTTGATCATCGAGCCGAAGCAGCAAAAAAGAAGGCGTCCAATGCTCGCCTTCTGGGAGTCAGTTTTCCTGCCTTTGAGGACAAGGGAAAACGGCCTGTAGCCAACAACCCTGGACGAGAGATGAAGGGGAAGCAGGCGTTGAGTGTCAATGCCTCCAAAGGTACATCAGCACCCACTCAGAAGCCTCCACTTGTACCAAGGCCAAAGGAGGTTTATTCTTTCAATGATGAAGACACCCTGCAACTCTTCGAGATATTGAAGCAGGGTGACAAGATCAAGTTGCCGGACCCGAAGCATCCCAACGAGGTTGGGAAAGTGGACAATCCGAGGTACTGTCACTACCATCGGTTTGTCGGACATCCAACTAAGGACTGCTACGTCCTTAAGAACTACATCCAGCGTATGATCAATGCCGATGTCAACTCCATCGACTACGAGGAGAAAACGGTCTCGGCCAACCTGGTGTCGCTCCAATTTGGCACCTTACCGCCAACCACAACACAAGATGGCGTCGTCCCCATCCCAAAGGCAACAATGGAGGTGGTCAATCTACCACCTACTACTGACAATGTGAGTGGACTCATCCCACTCACCACATCTCGGGAAAAGATCTTATGGGTTCACCCCGATCTCGTCTCCGAGGTTACTCAACCGGAGGTACGCTCTGCCTCCAAAACCAAGGGCAGGAAGATCAAGTCTTGCCGTATGTTCTCTTCCTCCGCAGAAGAGGCTCTTCCTGTACAAACCCGTTCGCAGCTGAACGTCCAACCCGACGAAGCTGCCGTTGAGGTGGTGCGTCCCTGCAATGCCCCTGCTGTTGAAGAAGGAGGCCCATCTAAGCCACCAGCGGCCAATAAACAGAAGCATGTAGAGGCCTGTTTCGACAAGCCTTTACGAAAGGAGAATGCTTCGGGGCTAGCCAAGCCCCACAACTTTGATATACTGGCACAACTTGCCAGTACTCCTGCCCGACTATCCCTGTTTGAGCTTCTTTGTCTTTCCAAGGACACTCGTAAAGCTCTCTGTGAAGCCCTGAAGGATGCTGAATCCTTCATCAGTCAGGTCAAGCAGCCTGAGGATACCCCGACCACATATGCGTACTGCCATTGTGCGGATGAAGTTATCCCCAACATAACTTTTACCCAATAAGACATGCTGCTCAAGCACAACCGATACAACAGGCCACTGTATTATACTGGGTATGTCGGTTCCGTCAAGGTGAAGCGAATTCAGATCGATCCAGGGTCTTCCCTCAGCATCATTCCGAAGATGCTACTCTCAATACTGGGGATCCCAATGTACCGTCTGGCGCCTTCCAATACTACAATCAGCAGCTTCAATGCTAGCAAAAGCGAGCCGCTGGGCAAAATACGGCTGAAGTGTCATATCGGTAACCTCCGAATCGAGGTGACTTGCTATGTCGTGGATGCTGACGTCAACTACAACCTCCTATTGGGTCGTCCGTGGCTGCATGAGTACATGGTGGTGCCATCTACACTCCACTATTGTATGAAGTATGTATCCACCAACGACATCATCCGGACAGAATTCGCGAACATCGACCCTTTCAAGCGGGTCGAAGCCTACTTTACTGATTCGACCCTGTACAAGTCGCCCGATGAAGGGGAAGCCAACGATGCTGACGATGAAGCAGAAATAGCAGCAGAGCCGGACATCGAGCCTGAGATGATTCTCGATGCTCCTTTGAAAATTTGACTCAAAGGGAAGCCACCTCAGACGTTATCTCCCATGACCATCAAGCTACCTGGAAAAGCACCAACTTCTCTAGGTAGAACACCTACTGAAGCTCCCTTAAAGATCCGGCTCAAGGAAAAGCCGCCTCAAACATTGGTTTCCTTTATGGCAAAACTACAGAGGAAGGAACCAATCACTGAAGGCGCAGTTGATGCACCTCTGAAGGTGCGTCTTAAAGGCAAGCCTCCGCAATCATCCGTCTCATCCAAGCTGCCGGAGAAGTCCCACATAGCCCTCTCGGACCCCAAGGTCAAAGCTGCGGTGGACTCTCCCGATCCAACCCCAGTACTCACAGATGAAGAGCTAGGGGAGTATATATCTGCTGCTATAGATGCACCCTCTCTGGACAATGTAATCCCGTGGGATAAAATCTCGTGTTTCATCAATAATAGAGTGTCTTTTAATTATTCTAGTCTTCCATATTGGAATGCCATGTATATATTAGATAACGCTCTACGGTCATTGCAAACACAAATAACGATCGTCAATCATGTAAATCGAGTAGTCCTGTCCCAAGGGGTCTGTTTTGTAGTCCCACCGCGGAATCGAGAAGAAGAATCCATCATCTTTGGCAAAGTCGAGCGTCATCAAGACCTCCTGCCTCTCGAGCAAGAACCAAATACCGGCAGAATACAAGTCTATCGGTACACGGACAAGGCAAAGTACCTCATCCAAAAGATGGGTTACGATCTGAAAAGCAACAAAGGCCTGAACTACGGCAAGGGCCGGCGTCTTCCTCTCCGGCTCCCAACACCTAAAGGAAAGCCGCAGGATTACTATCATCGAACTCGACGGGGGGTAGGCTATGTAACGCCACGTCAACTCCAGAGAGTTCGGAGGCGGAAGAAGTAGAACATTCTCATTCGTCCGAAGCATCAACCTGGGATTCCGATACCAGTATCGGCTCAGTCTTCAAGAAGGTGCTAGCAGTCAAAATGGCATCTGCACAATCTCAAGAAGATGAAGGGGAAGACCAAATGCCAGAATTCTTCGAGGAAGAACCTTGGGCTCAATACCTAGGAGCGCAGTGGGAGTCTCATTTTGAATTACGCGAACCCCCTACCGAAGACGAAGTCGAGCAGATCGACCTTGGGGATAGATCTTCTTCCAAACCCATCTTCGTCAGCAAGAGTTTAAAAGGACCAGACCGAGAATCTTTAATCCAACTGGCTAAAGATTATATCGACGTCTTCGCCTGGAGCTATGAAGACATGCCGGGACTTGATCCTCAGATCGCGATACATAGGCTTAACATCTTACCTGATGCCAAGCCTATAAAGCAACAACAACGACGTTTTTGCCCTGACATCATGAATGCTATCGATCAAGAAGTGGACAAACTCCTGACCAGCGGGTTTATCCGTGAAGAACAATACCTGGATTGGGTGGCCAACATCGTCCCTATCACCAAAAAGAATAGAAAGATACGGGTCTGCATCGACTTTAGAGATCTCAATACTGCTTGCCCGAAAGACGAATTTCTGCTTTCGATTACTGATGTGATGATCGACAATACATGTGACTTCGAACGCATATCTTTCATAGAAGGGTATTCGGGCTACAACCAGATCAAGATGTTTCTCGATGACGCAAAACACACGTCGTTCAGGATGCCGAAAGGGGTTTTCTGCTACACAGTGATGCCCTTCGACTTGAAGAACGCTGGTGATACACACCAATGAGCTATAAGTACCATCTTCCGTCAATATCTTTGCAAAACAGTCGAATGTTATGTTGATGATATCGCTGTCAAGAGCCGTCTCAAAGGTGATCACCTACAAGACCTAAAGACAGTCTTTGATCTCATATGAGCGTACCAACTCAAGATGAACCCCGCTAAATCTTTCTTTGGGGTTTCTAGCAGAATGTTTTTAGGCTTTATTATCACGACAAAAGGCATTCATGTCGATCCCGAGAAGACCAAAGCCATCCTTGACATGGACCCTTCGAAGAACATCCGAGAACTTCGAGGCATCCAGGGGCGTCTGGCATACATCCGAAGGTTTATAGCAAACCTTTCTGGAAAATGTCAACCCTTCACCCGCTCGTGAAGAAGGGAGTCTCCTATGTCTGGACAGAAGAGTGCCAGAAAGCTTTCGATGATATCAAGGCTTACTTGACAAGCCCGCCAGTCCTGGTGGCACCCGTCGCAGGCAAACCATTTCTCCTCAACGTCCGTGCCATGGATCATTCCTTCGGCGCTCTGCTGGCTCAGAACAGCGATGCGGGCTATGAGCAAGCTATCTACTACCTCAGTAGGACACTGATCAGGGCCGAACACCGGTACAACCCCGTAGAAAAGGAGTATCTGGCTTTGGTTTTCGCCATCCAGAAGACTCGCCATTATGTCTCGGGCCAGACAATTCATGTCATCTCCCAAGTCAATCCACTGAGGGTTCTCATGACGAAGCCAGGATCATTGAACTCCCGGCTAGCTTCATGGGCGATCCTGTTGACGCCGTACAACATGGTGTTCGTCCCATAAAAAGTCGTCAATGGTCAAGCTCTGGCCGACTTTTTAGCTGTACACCCCATTCCAGAGTCCTCCAGACTCTATGAAGACATCCCGGATGAGGTCCAAGAATCAAATGTCACCAAAGAAAGCTCCGTCTGGTGGATGTTTTTCGATGGCGCTTCAAGAACAGTCCCCAAAGGCCAAATCATCGCAGGAGTGGGGGTAGTCTTAGTCTTTCCCGATCAGCTGGTCATCCAGCGTGCTTACTCCCTTTCGAAGCCGTATTCCAACAATGTTGTCGAGTACAACGCTCTCATCATGGGACTCTAGCTGGCGTAACAGCTGGGGATGGATCATCTGGAAGCCTACGACAACTCAAAACTCGTCGTTAACCAGATCAGAGGGTAATACGAAGTTCGCCATAAAGATCTGGTTCCTTACCATGAAGTTGCACTGAACATTATTTCAACCTTCACCAAGTTCTTCATAGAACACGTACCTCGGTTACAAAACCTGGAGGCTGACGCTGTGGCTGGCCTCGCAGCCTCATTGGCAGCACCCCTCGGGACTCAGCACTATGTCACGGTAGTTGGCCGAGACTTGGTCTGTCCTAAAAACAACCTATGCTCACAAATGGCCCATGCAATGTCAACAAGTGTTGGTATTAATGTCCGAGACTGGAGGTTCCCGTTCATCGACTTTGTTGTCTACGAAATTCTTCCAGAAGACCCGAAAGAAGCCTTCTCAGTCAGGAGGCGTTCCCTTCGATTCTATTAAGATACAGCTACTAAAATGTTGTACCGACGCTCCTACGATAGACTTCTCCTTCGATGCCTGTCCAACGAAGAAGCAGCTGAAGCCCTTCGAGAAGCTCATGATGGAACTTGCGGGGCTCATCAACCTGGGTCTAAGTTGCAAGATTGACTGTGATGCATAGGTTACTACTGGCCGACCATGGCAGCCGACGCTATCGACTGTGCTAAGAAGTGCTATGCTTGTCAGCTTCATGCCGACTTCATCCATGCACCATCGGAACCACTACATCCTACGGTCGCCTCTTGGCCCTTCGAAGCTTGGGGCATGGACATTGTAGGACCTATCACCCCTCCTTCATCGAAGGGACACCGCTTCATCCTAGCCATCACTGACTACTTCTCCAAATGGGCAGAAGCAGTTCCGCTGACGGAAGTGAAGAGCTCTAGGGTGATCAGCTTCATTAAGCACCATGTCATCTACCGTTTCGGGGTACTTCGAAGGATTATCCACGATAACGGTCCACAGTTCATCAGCCATGTTTTCAGCAAATTCTGTGACAAGAATCGCATTCAGAACGTGGCATCGACCGCCTACAGTCCGGCAGCAAACGGATTGGCCGAGGTGTTTAACAAGACTATCGTCAAGCTACTCAAAAAGGTCGTGTCATCCAACAAATGCGACTGGGACGAAAAGCTTGGTAAATGCCTTTGGGCCTACCGCACAACGGTACGGACCCCGACGGGCAACACACCATTCTCTTTGGTCTACAGAAGCGAAGCGGTACTGCCTCTCGAGATCCAGATACCCTCACTCCGTATAGCAATCACAAATCAACTCACAGAAGAAGACAATCAACATCGCTGTCTGCAAGAATTGGAAGCACTTGACGAAAAACATCTCCTAGCTCAACAGTGCATCGAACTCTATCAAGCCCGTATATCACAGGCTTTCAACAAAAAGGTCAAGCAGAGGACTTTCCAAGTAGGCGACCTGGTTCTGGCAGTTAGGAGGCCGATGGTGTTGACTCACAAGACACCAAGAAAGTTCAAGCCCAAGTAGGAGGGAACTTTCATCATAGAGACGGTATACTCAAACGGTGCTTACCGCCTCGCCAAACCCAATGGGGACTTGTTCATGATGCCCATCAACGGCAAGTTCCTAAAGAAGTACTACTCTTAACATCTTTCAGACATGTACTTCTATCTCCACCCAACAAGGGGAGTCTGCGGACCCAATCATCAGGGCTCACGTACACCTCCCTTCCACAAAATCTTACGCTTCCGGAAACCAGCTGTTCCGTGGCGTTCTTTCCTCAGTAGAAGAACAACCACATCCACATTACCTCTGAGTTGCCCTTCTACGCCCTTCAAAGCATAATCTGACACCATGAAGGATTATGCTGCTTATCATGTTTACTACATCCACATCACTTCTGAGTAAACATTCCGTACAAACAACTCCCGTGTTGCCGTACATTGATCGCAGAACTTCCATGTCCATATTACCTCGGAGTAGTTCTGCGTATCTCCCCAGAGTCACTCCTACCACGTCCATAACACCTCTGAGTAGGAAGATTCTGACATTTAAACTCCATATTTATCACGTCCATATTACCTCTGAGCAAATATGTTGGTTCTCTCAAACTTATTATCTGTACCTAAAAACCAAGGTGCGCAAAAGATAATAGGTCCACACAAATCACCAATTCATGACAGTAAAAATGAACACACCACAAAATTCTTTATTTTTCATTCAAAAGTAAAGGATTGCATCTCCAGCAGAACTTCCATGTCCATATTACCTCTGAGTAGTTCCGCGTATCTTCCTCCAAGTCATTCCTACCACGTCCATATCACCTATGAGTAGGAAAGCTCTACCATCAACCCCATATTTACCATATCCATATTACCTCTGAGTAAATATGTTGGTTCTCTCTCTCTCTCTCTCAACTTATTATTTGTACCTCAAACCAAGGTACGCCAAGGATGATAAGTCCACATAAAATCCTCGGTAGAAGTACCCAAACCTATCACGTCTATACTACCTCTGATAGGATTATCACACCTAAACAGCTATACTATCCATGCTTCTTGTTCAAAGTATTTTAAAACTTGTCCAAAAGTTTTAAAAACTTTGAAGGGGGTCTTGTAGAAGCATGAAAAAAAAGGGATATGCTTTTAATCCCACATCGAAAATGAGAAGAAGAGAGGTCTCATTCCACTCTATATATAGAGCCCTCTTGCCTCCTTTGAAAAGGGCACCAAAATAAATAAAGAAAAGGGACCCGTTATCCGGGAGCCCGTTCGAGCCACAAAAATTTGCAGCAGTTCTTCTCTTCGTCTGGGTTGGCTGCAAGTTCTTCACTCGCTGTCGTGGCGAGAAAAAGTTGGATTCTGAGTATTATGCGCCTTCGCAGGCTAGTACGAAGAACTCCAAGGCGACATGGGCCTGTTTGCCATTGATTGTAAAAGTACAGAATAATTATATAGGAGGACTGAACTTAGACTCACAATACAAACTTGCTCGTACAAAGAAAGCCTAGGGACGAAAACCTAGGTACAGCAATCTAAGTATAATTGTTTATTTTTGATTCTGGGTGGTGACGGTAGAGGCTCGAGAAAGCGACGGTAGCTCTGCCTTACTCCTTGGACGATCGAACTTAGCCTTGGCTCTGATGAAGAAATACTCTCGGGATGAGTGGAAAGAATCCTCTGTGCGTGCCTTTGTCTCTCTGTATGTCCAGCCGGGTGGACAGAGTCCCTTTTGCAAGGGATGGCACCTTGCTATTTATAGGAGTGGGGTGTGATCATTAGGGTTTACAATGATTCCCCTTTGAAAAGTCGGCGGCCAATAATCTGGACTATTAATCTTGATTGCAACAAATCTGGGCAGTTAATTTTTGATTGCGCCAAATCCGTATAGGCAATTAATGCTTATTACAATAAATCTTCATAATTTGTCATGACAAGCTCGAATCTCCCGCCACGTGTCCAATTTGCTTAATTACAACAAATCTGATTTGATCTGAGTAATTATGATGATTATAACAAATCTGGATTGTTATGATTTGCTAGTAGCCATAACTCCGAGGGGATAAGACCGCCACGTGTCTCAACTGTCATGAGGATCGCCACGTGTCTCAACTGTCATGAAGACCGCCATGTGTCTCAACTGTCGTGAGGACCGCTACGTATCTCACCTGTCGTGGGTGGGATACCCTGACAGAGCTGCATGAATACAGTCTGAATGAACCGCATATGGATGGCCCCCACACTCCTAGCCGCATGAGGGTAGCAGCCGCAGGAGGGTGGTGGCGGCATGAGGGGATAGCCGCATGAGGATGACAGCCGCATGAAGGAGGCAGCCGCATGAAGGTAGCAGCCGCATGAAGGAGGCAGCCGCATAAAGGTGGCAGCCGCATGGAGGGGGCAGCCGCATGAAGGAGGCAGCCACATGAAGAGGCAACCGCATAGGGGTGACAGCCGCATAGGAGTGGCAGCCGCATAAAGAGCTTTGGACTTGGCAGATCATGCCAACTATAAAAGATTTTCTTCTTTTCCCTAGGAGGACGCCATCATGTCAGGGTCATCATTGCAGCTTTATGTCAGAGTTGTCACTTTGCTTTTCTGTCAGAGCTGCTGTCAGGACATTTAATGAGGCAGTACTTTACGGCCAGCTGTAGAGGCGAACTGCTTAGGGTCACATGGCTCATTCCTGAGCCGCATGGAGCTATCTGAGCCGTATGAGGCTTTAAAAGACTTTTGAACCGCATGAATGTCTAACGGATTTCTAAGCCGCATGAGGCTCTTTCTATCTGAGCCGCATGGGCTTTTCTTGTTATTTTCCATGCTTCTACAAGACCTCCTTCAAAGTTTTTAATTTGCAAAATTGAAATACTTTGAATAAGAAGCATGGCTATGTAAACTCTCCTAGCCGTATGGACTTCCTAGCCGCATGGACTTCCTACCACGTGGACTGTCTGGCCGCATAGACTCTCTGCCACGTGTACGACTCCTGCCACATGTGCGTCTCATTAATTGCTTTTGATTTGCTTTAGATTTAAAGCCACCTTTGGGGCAGGATCCCAAGGGTCAGTTTTAAATATCCAAATTTTCCTCGATGACTGAAAAGTCGATTTTATTTTTATGCAGCACGCGGATCGAAGCGTCTTCCTTCATTCTGCCTATAAATAGGAGCATTTTTTGGTCAGAGAGACTTCTTTACTTTCTTCTGTCTTCAACTCTTCTTGCCCTAGGTTGCTATCTTCGTCTTCCTTCTCCGCTTATCCATCAACAATGGCCCCCAAGTCTTCCAAGACTACGGCGAAGGATAAGGGAGTGGCTTCTTCGTCAGCCACGGCGCCTGAAGTTCACCCCGACGTTCACCCCACCATTGCTGGTAAGGGTTTGGTCGGATCGTATACTTCGAAACTCTAAAAAAAAGACGGCTCTGTTGTATGCTTTATGCACAAGCCTTTAATGCGTCCCTCGTCTTCATCGAACTGTTCAAATTGTATGGGCCGCATGTATGTCCCACGTCCGAGCTGCATGGGGTTATACCCCATGTCCGAGCCGTATGGGAGTTTGTTTAGTAACCTCATAAACACTTCACAACTGAACTGCATAATGACCCTTCGAACAGAGCCGCATAAGTCCTTCTGAATCGAACCGCATGAAACCCTCTTCAAATAGGGCCGCATAAGCTTATCTGGATTGGGCCGCATAAAGCTGTGCTAAATCTAGCCGCATAAGCTCCTCTGAATTGGGCCGCATAATGCTCCGCTAAGCAGAACCGCGTAAGCTCAGGCTGAACAGAACCGCATAAGCTCACGCTGAATAGAGCCGCATAAGCTTACGCTAATTAGAACCGCATAAGCTCACGCTGAACAGAGCCGCATAAGCTTACGCTAATTAGTGCCGTATAAGCTCATGTTCAAACAGAGCCGCATAAGCCCATGTTCCAACAGAACCGCATAAGCCTAAAACACCTAAGTGATTTTTTTGTTTAGCCATCTTTTGACTTGTTTCTTTTGTTCTTTTCAGTGAATCTGCCAGTCAATCCAGCGGGAGAACCCCTGGTGGGTTCGGCCCAATCTGCTGTGGGGGTGCAATTCGACCACTTAGTCCAATATGTGGCGAATCAGCTTCCTCCAGATGAGCCTTTGGAGAGATTAAATGCTATCAAGATCCAGTCCTTCTACTTTCTCTGCGCTATAATGAACTCGGGGAAATTGGAGAGAAAATACCTGAAGCCGGCGTTCCTCTTTGGGGATGCTTTAGCTGTAAAGAACCCTCGAGTGCTGGATATATCCAAGAGTTGGTACTTTACTCTTGACGGGGTGGTGATCCACATCCCTCCAATGGAGCGTCATTTTCCTTTGTCATGGTTTAACATGTTACTGTTGGACAAAAAGATGGTGGACTCCTTGACCCCAAGCAAATCGGGGATCATTATGGGTAATATCCATTACAACAGGAATTTGGGATCGGCGTATGAGGGAAGGGAACCGGTTAGTCGGTACGTGATGGGACTGGCCCCGGGTACCTTTATAAATGTATCGGGTCCCAACTTCACATTCTCTCAAGCTGATACCTTCTTGAACCAGCTTGCTCGAAAGTGATCTTATCCCGTCGGACGATTAGCACTGCTGAACTAGATAAACCCCATCCCTGCGTGGGCCAACTTGACCACGTGGATTCTGCGGAGGTATGAGATTACCCTACGTGAGATCGGCCTCTATCACGCCATTCGGGGCACCTGTCACGGTCTACCCATAAATAAGCCGTTATTCATGGCTCTCCTAGAGATGTACAACCGGCAGACGGGAACCTTCTTCACACCAGGAGGGCAGTTGGGACTCGCTCTCCATGAGATGCATGTCATTTCCAAGCTGCCCTGGGGGAAAGAAGTCTTTGAAGTGTACACCCCTACGAGCGAAGAGCTCGAGGGTCTGGATCGGCAGTTCCCGAGCTTTGTTGCCGTATATTGGGAATTGTTATGTCATCACAGCACTTGTCACCAGACGGCCATCAAGAAGAATGACAGCTCGGAGGGGAGCATTCCTCATACCAGGTCCTGGGTCTCATACCTTTTTACCCTTGGCGCCTCAGGCCGGGTTTCTTCCCGAGATCCTCAAACCCCGAAGGAGGTACAAAACCTGGCATCGACTGCCAAGAGATCGAGGTCCACGGGCGACATATTTGGGAGACAAACTGACTCCTTCAGTTATTTTTATCATGGTACACAGCAACTGTCAGAGAAGGCACTCTTGGCAGAATTTCTGATGGTGTGGCTACGTAACTACGTGGTCTCAGGAGGAGCAGGTTCCATTGAGAGGATCAGCCGCCACTTTATCCTCCCTGCCTTAAAGCTGGTTTTTGGGGTCAGACTGGCCCTTCTTCCGGCCATGGTGTGCAGCATACACCTCGGCCTTCGCGCCTTTTCATCCAAGGTCATCGCCCGCGACACGACGATGGATTTTGAGCGCATAGAGCTACAATACTATTATTTGATGGGGTGGCTATTGATGCACTGTCGGTCTTTGATGAGGCCTGGAGCAGAAGATGGCGTCACGGCTGATGATGCTTTTATTTTTTGATTCCACCATCAACCCTGGGAGTGCAGCACCATGCCAGCCTGTCGGAGGGCGCTAGCGAGAATGGACGGATATGACTTTTTTGTGTCTGTTCCTCGTTTTACCGCTGAAGAAGTGGGGCGTACATATCGATGGTACCGGCCCTCCTCACCTCCTGTCTGAGAAGATGCTTCTTTGGTTGCATAATATCCGTCCCGCGTACCTAGTATATCGTAATCGCAATAGCGTCTACCTGGAGCCCTACTTTCCCAGCAGGTTCTCGCGCCAGTTCGGGTATAGCCAGTTATTCTTTGACAGTCCCAGCTCTTGCCTGGGCTTTGAAGGTGGGGTCCTGGACGGTATCAGGGCATGGCATTATTATGATACGGTTCATACCCGAACCAGTTTCTCAGTTCCTGATACTGAGGCACCAGGGAAGATTTTGTACATGGTGACCCTATACCATGTTACGGCGAGCAAGCCTCCTGTTAATTTTGACCAGAGTGCCAGTTTTATTGTTGGTACTGGCATAGCGGAGAAGCCAAAGGGGTCTAAGACGAGAAAGAGGAGGGCGAACACAGTTCCTGTGTCTGACTCTGAGTCCACAACTACGGACGAAGAGGATGAAGAGCACGGTGCTGATAATTTTCTTCCTCCTGCGGAAGAGGTAATGGCGGATCAGCCGCCTGTCGTGTTAGATGAGATGGTGGCAGATCAGCCGCCTATTGTGCCAGATGAGGTGGTGACGGATCAGCCGCCTGTTACGCCCGGTCTTTCACGCAAGCGAGGCAGACATGAGTCTATTGGTGGCGTAACCTTCTCTGTGAAGCGGGCTGCGGTAAGACGCCGCGGACTGTTCATTAAGGAGAGAGGCAAAGGTGATGACGCTATTTCGAAGGTGAGTTAAATTGCGACCCTCTCCCTCTTTAGCCCTTTCTCTCCTTGAACTATGATCTAATTATTTTCTTTCTTTCCTGTAGGCGTCAGAAGAGTCAGACTCTCGAGAACCGATCGTGGTTTCTGAAGTCGATCCAGCCCTGACCACTTTGATTAATGATATGTGTACCAAAATTATTTCGGCGGCGGCTGAGGGATTTTATGTTGCTGAGGTCTCAATCCAAGGCGACGGGGGTTCTGCTGGACCCGCCTCCGAGACTGCTGAGTTTCGGCAGGGTGACGCTGACCTAGCCGTATCTCCTTCCGAGGCGGCTGAGGCAGAGGAGCCAGCTGAATTTGGCTTAGAAGTCTCTGATGAGGGGACTACGGCTGCTGTGAGCGAACCTCAGCCTCCACAACCCTCCCCTGGTAAGATAAGCCAGATCTTGACTAGTGAGGAGGCTCATTTGCTCTATCATCACATCCTTCGGGTTAGGTTGATTGATGGTTGCTCTGGACATACAGGTCCTGCCTCTTCTCTGCCAATGGCGGACATCATCCGGGTAGGCTCTGCCAGCGGGGATCTGGTTGAGGGGAGTGTGCCCCCTCTCTTTCCAACTTGTACTGAGGGGCCTTCCGCTGGATCAAGTTCGGGAGATCAGATGGCGGCACAACCGGGGCAAGGAACAATGGTCTCTGCATCCTCCTCTACTCATGTGGCTTCGGGGTTCAACCTTTCTGTCTTGCCGAGTATCCAGGTTCTTCGGGCCGCGGAGGAGGAGTTAGCTGCTATCCAAGCGTCTTTTCGCTCAGAATTTGTCTCCCTGGTGGCAGGGGTAGCAAGTTCTGGTGCGTCTCCTTCGACACTTCCAGCTACACTTCCTTTGACGCCGTCCTCTACGGAAGTTTTGGATGAGGCATCACAGGATGTGGTTGACAGTTTCTATCGCCACTTGAAGAGAGGGGTCGAACCTGCTGTGGAACGGGGGACCCCCTTTGCCTTGGCCCGACAATGTGCTCGTGGCCAAATTGAGATTCTTAAAACCCGCTCTGGTGGAGCGGGGATAGTTGCACTTCTGGAGCCTAAATTGCTAGAGGCTGATCAGTTCGTGGCCTAGTTTTTCGTGCTGCGGCAAGCTGATCTGTCTGCAGCCATAGAGCAAGACCGTGACTTCCTCACCACTGTCCTGAAGAAGGTAAGGGCTACACGAGATAAGTCTAAGCCGGTTATAATGAAGGACCTCGGCGACCTATCTCTCCAGTATGATCAGCTGAGCCACCGGAGCGAGGATTGCATGGCTCGGAAAATGGCTGCCTCCCGAAGAATAGTCGATACAAGGGAGCAGATCCTCAAGCTCCAGTAGAAGCTGGTTTTCTTGGAATCTGAGCTCGAAGCTTCCCGTGCAGATAAAGAGTTGATCGTCCAGGAGGCCGAAAGGGTCAATCGAGCTTCGGCTAGCCTGGAGCATGCTTTGAAGAAGCTTGAGAATGGCTGGCGGGCTCATGCGCACCTGGAAGATGCAGAGCGGCTGACTCATGAGACCGTGCATCGGGCCAAGCAGAGGTTCGAGCGGTCGACTGTCTTGTTGAGGGACCGTCTCATGGAGTTCTGTATCGCCGAACCATAGTCGGCCTTTTCCCTTTTTTGTTTATGTTTTTTTTCTTTTTCTTGAGAGGGGTATGGTCCCAGAACATGTAGTACCTTTGACTTACAAATAGAGAGTATGTTTTATTTTACCCTTCATTTGTACTGCTTATTGCATTTATGATGTTGTAGTATTTGCCCCACTGGGGGACTGTTTGTGGACTTGTTACCCTTGGCGTACCTTGATTTTAGGTACGGATAACAAGTTTAATGAAGATACTTATAACAATTCCACGGTAAGATAACCGTGGACGTTCCTGGTATCGGGAGGAAGAATGCCATTGAGCAACTGGGCTCCCGGGGCATGATAAGAAATGAGGGGCATGTACTTAGTACAGCATTAGTGGTCCACGGAGGACATTTGTGGTCAACAGAGGACATTTGTGGGCCTATTATCCTTGGCGTACACCGGTCTTGGGTACGGATAATAAGTCGAAAGAAAAACCAACATACTTACTCAGAGGTAATGAGGACGTGGTAAATATGAGGGTTTTTTCGATAGAATCTTCCTACTCAGAGGTAATGAGGACGTGGTAGGAGTGGACACCATGAAGGGGTACATAGAACAACTCAGAGGTAATGAGGACATGGAAGTTCTACGTGAGGGGCGATTTGGTTTTGATGGAAGAGAAACAACTCAGAGGTAACATCGACGTGGTTATTTCAGGAAATTTATGGATCTGTTACCCTGTTTATGCACTAAAAGTGCGGGTATTGGATCATGTGGAGGGAGCTCTTTTAGGAAGAAAGTTCAGAGGTATGATCATACGTGACTTACTACCTAAAAGATGAGATATAGATTCATCTGTAGTAACCAGAGTGTGAGTTCAGCGGTACTTGCGGGTACATAACTCAACAATCTGGGAAATTTGGGATTGGAATGTAGGTTCAGCGGTACCAGAGGGTACATAACTCAATCAAGCTGGGAGATCTGGAGTTTAGAATGTAAGTTCAGCGGTATCAGAGGGTACATGACTCATCATTCTGGAAAATTTAGAGTCGGAATGTGAGTTCAGCGGTACCAGGGGGTACATATGTCACGCCCCAGAACCAGAATACTGGAGAGCGGGGGCGGACATAGCCAGCTACGTATGATGAAATGGAATCCATCTCACCATACGGTCACGGCTGTCTAGATATGTGAGGGTTTATCTACAAGCCATCAGTCTCTTAGGGTCATAAATTATCCTATTGTCTCAATCTCAACCAACTAATAATAATCACAAGATATCAGATCACCAAATATACAATTGTAAGGCGTCCCAAATATTACATATACAGATGATCATGAAGCTAGTCGTATAAAATGTAAGGACTAGCAAGAGTTAAGTCATACATGATCAACCTCGAGTTGCCAATCATGCTTACAGCCCGTAGGCAGACAGTAAATAAAGTGCATCGAACTAACAGGTGCTCGTCGACTAAACGCCTCAAAAGAATAATTTTACAATAAAGTGGGCAAGACAAAAGGAAAACCCACTCTTGGCCCGGGTTCCGTCTAGTATTCACCATTGGGCTGGAAGCTCGGTAGATCCTCTAGAGCTGCTCTAGTATCTGGCCATACAAAACCAGCTGGGTCAGACCCCAGAAAGAGCAAGTGCCACAAGGGAGGCCACGAAATAAGAACAAAAGCCAGCAAATCAGCAAAATAATATAATTACATAATAAGAGACAGTAATTTAAGAAAAGCATGATAGATAATATGAAAGACAATCTTGTATAGAATCACTAAAAAGACAGGACATATGGAAAAGCATGACAGGATGATATACGATGAGATAACCATGGGACTATTCAGATGGCCAGGTTACAACCCGTAAACCAAACAAGGACCGGGGTTGTAACCCTTCGTCTGAACGAAACTTGGTTTCTCTTACCATTTATCGGCAAGATAAATATAAGAAGTCAGGTCAAGTAACAATCTGGAGTGACAATCATTATAGTGACAATCTGGAGTGACAATCCTTCAATCATTCTGGTACAATTTTACAATCAATCAATTCTAGACAATACTATACTGGACTAGACTCCATCCAAGCAATCACGGCCAATCATTGCCTACGGCTTTCTACATTAACTAACTGGGGTTATCATAAGCCTAGTTACTAGCAAGATGCAATGAGATGTTTCTCCAACCACAAGCCCTGCAGCTAATCCAGGTTATCCAGGCGATTTGAATTCATTAAGCAGTTATCAATAATTATGTACCCCACACGACGGTGAGCTGGAAATATGCCCTACTCGACGGCAGGCTACAAGTCCAAATAATTGCGGCCGGGATAACGGGATTGCCTGTAACTGGGGAAATCTCTCATGACTACTGAATTATTCTAGTTATTAGCCTTAATCCTTTTTAGTAGGTACTCCTGACCGTGGTACTCAGGAGTCCCGTCCTAGACATGATGCAAGACTGGACAAGTGGATTTAACAAGCAAGCAAGAAAGAACCACCCACAGTGTCAAGGCAGGTCAAGTTAAGTTATCAAGTCAAGTCAAGTCAAGTCAAGTCAAGTCAGGAGTACGCCGCCACGGGCCACTATCAAGTCAGGTTGGTCATGTCAGGAGTGCACCACTACGGGTCACTGTCGTGTTATGCTAGTTCTTGCCATACCCAGCCATGTACAATAGTCATTCCAAACATATTAAGTAAAATCAAGTTCATGACAAAAGGCGTAAGAATATAAAATGGGCATGAAATATCTAATAAAATATCAATACACAGGACTGTAGAAGATTCAAGCTTAAAGAAAATAAAACCAAATCTCCATGATTGGACAAATTGCGCAAGGGTCCCTGGGGTCGGGTTGCGCAGGAGTCAAGTGCGCCAGGAGCCAACTGCGCAGAGGTGAGCTGCACAAGGTACCAACTGCGCAGGGGTGGATGGCGCAGCAGATGGATTACGCTGGATCAGGTTGCGCAGGAATAGATGGCGCAGGGTCAGATTGCGCAGGGACGGACTGCGCATGGATGGATTGCGCAGAAGTGGACTGTGCAGGAGCAGACTGCGCATGAGCAGACTGCACAAGAATCCATGCACACTCGGGTTGAGCGCAGTTCGCCAAGAGGCAAGCTGCGCAGTCGGCGCTACGCTAAAGAGCGCTGGCCGAGGGGGATGCGCAATCCAGCACTGCGCTAAAGAGCGCAGGCTGCTGTCTTCTTCTCCAGGCCGAGAAGAAGACTCCAAGAACTCCAAAGTTCAAAACTTCATAACTTGATCAAATCAAAACGAAATTTAGATTTTCAAAGCTCTAACTTGAGTAAAATTGAATTCTCTTCCACATGGAAGCATCAGAACAAACTAAAATCCAAGTTAAATAGATCAAAATCTTGCAAATCTGAAAATAGTAAAAACCTAGATCTAGAACAATGGAAACTCCAAATCACAAAATGTCAAGTTCTAATGTTGATCTCCATGGCCTAATCTAGCTAATAGACAAATAAAAAGTGGTTCTCATGTGGTGGCAAGGTGCACTTGCCTATGGTGATGGTGTTGTGTAGAGGAAGGAAGAAGAAGAAGAAATAAATGAAAATAATGAGGAGAGAGAAAAGTAGGTGGGGATTTATGATGGTGGGTTGAGGGTGGAGAATAGGTTAAGGTGTTCCTCTCATGACAAACCAAACCAAACCCTCTCCACAAAATAAACCAAGCCATGGTCCAAAACCCATTTACGAGAAACCAAATCCACAAGTCGAGAAAATAAAATACGTGCCAAAATCAAATTACGAGTACAAATACGAAATACAGGAAATACGAAAAATGAGGGTGACAACATAACTCATCATTATGGGAGATTTGGAGTCAAAATGTGAGTTCAGCGGTACCAGGGGGTAGATAACTCAACACCCTAGGAAATTTAGAGGATGTTATTTCAGACATAATACTTCTTTAGGAACTTGTCGTTGATAGGCAACATGAGCAAGTCTCCATTTTGTTTTGTGAGGCGATAAGCTCCATTGGAGAATACGGCCTCGATGATGAATGGGCCTTCCCACTTTGGCTGGAATTTGTCAGCAGTTTTGTGAGTCATAACCATCGGCCTTCGTACTGCCAGAACGAGATCGCCCACTTAGAATGTTCTGATTTTTACCTTCTTGTTGAAAGCTCCCGAGATACGTGCTTGGTATAGCTCGATTCGTTGTTGAGCTAACAGATGCTTCTCATCTAGGGCCTCCAACTCTTGTAGTCGGCGATGGTGGTTACCATCCGTCGTTAGTCGGTAGGTGAGAGCAACACGGAGTGAGGGGATTTGAGTCTCTAATGGGAGAACTGCCTCGCTACCATATACCAGAGAGAATGGTGTGTTTCCAGTGGCCGTCCGTACTGTAGTACGGTACGTCCATAAGCATTCGCCAAGCTTCTCATTCCAATCGCATTTGTTGGAAGACACGAACTTCTTGAGCAGCTTGATTATAGTTTTATTGAATGCTTCTGCCAACCCATTCGCTGTCGTATTGTACGGCGTTGAAGCAATATTCTGGATCCGGTGTTTGTCGCAGAACCGATAGAAGACATGGCTTACGAACTGTAGACCGTTGTCATGGATGATCCTTCGGGGAAGTCCAAAGCGATAGATGATGTGATGCTTGAGAAAGTTGCTCACGTTTGAAGTCTTGACTTCTGCCAGCGGAATAGCCTCCGCCCATTTGGAGAAGTAATCTGTGATTGCGAGTATGAAGCGATGTCCTTGGAACGAAGGCGGAGTGATCGGACCAATGATGTCCATTCCCCATGCCTCGAATGGTCAGGATGCCACCGTTGGATGTAGAAACTCGGATGGTTGATGGATGAAATCTGCATGGACTTGACAGGCTTTGTACTTTCGTACATAATCTATCGCATCTGCAACCATCGTGGGCTAGTAATAGCCCATTCGGCGAAGGCGGTCTTGCAATTTCGGGCCAGACTGATGGGCCCCGCAGACGTCGTCGTGAGCTTTACGTACAGCTTCTTTGGCTTCTGTATTTGACAGACACCGAAGCAGTAATCCATCGTATGATCACCGATACAGCATTTTCGTCTCTATATCGTAGAAGAATCTGAGGAAACGTCTTCTGATAGAAGTGGCTTCCTTTAGATTCTCTGGCAGGATGTCGTAGACTACAAATTCATTGAATGGCTGTCTCCAGTCTGGTGCTTCGTCAACAGTCAGAGCGGAGTAACTCTCTACACATTGAACATTATTCTTGGGACAGACCAATTCACGGCCTATTATGTCAACTAAGTGGTGAGCATGATTCAGAACTGTTAAGGAATCGGCAAGGCCTGCTAGGGCATCGGCTTCAATATTCTGGAGCCTGGGAACATGTTCTATGAAGAACCCTTCCAAGGACGAGATGATGTCCATTGCTATTTGGTGATAGGGGGATCATGTCTTCATGACGAACTTCGTATGAGCCCCGGATCTGGTTAACGATTAGCTGCAAATTGCCGTATGCTTCCATATACTCTACCCCCAGCTCTTTTGCTAGTCGGAGGCCAATGACTAAAGCATTGTACTCGGCCACATTGTTTGAACAGGGCTCCGTAAGGGAGTAGGCCCTATTGATCGCCAACCCGGAGGGAAAGATCAGTACTACTCCAACTCCAGCGACGATGTTGCCCTTGGGCCCAGTTCTGGAAGTGCCATTGAAGAATATTCGCCATATGGCATCATGAGAGGCCACATTTGAATTGGCGACCTCATCTGGAATCTTTTCGTCTATTCTGGTTGCCTTCGAACCTGGATGGGCTACTAAAAAGTCTGCCAGAGCTTGACCTTTAACGGCTTTCTATGGGACAAAAATTATGTGGTAGGGGGACAGTAATATCGCCCAGGTAGCAAGGCGAGAGCTGAGTGCGCCCGGCTTAGTCATGAGGACCCTTAGGGGGTTGACTCTTGATACGACATGGATGGTTTGTCCCGTGACGTAGTGTCGCATCTTCTGAATGGCGAACACCAGAGCGAGGTATTCTTTTTCTACGGTAGTGTATCGATATTCCGGCCCCATCATCATTCGGCTGAGGTAATATATAGCTTGCTCATGGCCTGCATCATTGTTTTGTGCTAGTAGAGTACTGAGAGAATGCTCCATAGATCGCACATAGAGCAGGAATGGTTTTCCAGCAACCGGGGCCACCGGGACTGGAGGGTTCGTTAGGTATTCCTTGATGCTGTCGAATGCACGCTAGCATTCTTCATCCCATACGAAGGAGACACCTTTCTTCATGAGGTGGGTGAATGGCTGACATCGTCCGGAGAGGTTAAAGATGAACCTCCTGATGTAGGCCAGCCTCCCTTGAAGGCCTTGGAGTTCACGGAGATTTCTCGGAGGACCCATCTCTATAATTGCCTTTGTCTTCTCAGGGTCTATGTGGATACCCTCGGAAGTAATGATGAAACCCAAGAACTTCCCACTGGATACGCCCAAGAAGGATTTTGTGGGATTCATCTTCAAGTTGTGCGCTCGCATCAGGTCGAACACTGTCTTCAGATCATGCAGATGGTCTTCCTTAGAGCGACTTTTGACGGCGATGTCATCGACGTAGCATTCCACTGTCTTGCGTAGGTGGTCTCTGAAGATGACGCTCATAGCTCTTTGATAGATGGCGTCAGCATTCTTTAAACCGAAAGGCATGACTGTGTAGCAGTATGTGCCAATTGGTGTTCAGAATGATGTATACTTTTTGTCGTCAGGGAATATCTTGATTTGGTTGTACCCCGAGAAATCATCCATGAATGACATACGCTCGAAGCCGCAGGTGTTGTAAATCATGATGTCTGTGATAGGGAGAGGAAATTCATCTTTGGGACATGCTTCGTTCAGATTGCGGAAGTCGATGTAGATTCGAATCTTCTTGTTCTTCTTGAGGACTGGTACTATATTGGCTACCCAATCTAGATGTTGTTCCTCGCGGATGAAGCCGCTAACTATCAATTTGTTGACCTCAGCTTTAATGGCATTTATGATGTCGGGACGGAACCGTCGTTACTGTTGCTTGACTGGTTTTGCGTCCGGCCGAATATTGAGTTTGTGAAGTACAACCTCTGGGTTCAGTCCTGGCATGTCTTCGTAGCTCCAAGCGAACACGTCGATGTATTCTCTGACGAGTTGCAGTAGCGATTCTCGCTCTTCGTCTGTCAGATTCTTGCTGACGAAGATGGGCTTTGGAGAGGACACGTCACCGAGATCAACTTGCACAACCTCATCTTTGCTAGGAGGCTCTCTTCGTTCGAACCGCTTCTCCCATTGTGCATCTAGCTGTTGTGTCCATGGCTCTAACTCAAGAAGTTCAGAAATGTCTTCATCTTCTTCGTAGGCGTCGACAAATACCATATTGACGGACAAGACTTGCCTGAACACGTCTCCGATGCTAACATCCGAATCGGAGGTGGGTGATCCAGTTGAGTGTGAATGCCAGTCGCATTCCTCGTCTGATCTTTCAGGGGTCGTTGCAGGTGTAACATAACCTAGCCCACATCTGGTTTTGTTGTAGTAATCTCGTGGTTTCCCTGCCGGGACTGGCAATTGTAAGGGTAGCCGCCGTCTAGTACCGTAGTTCAAGCCTGGTGTAGTTTCCTGATCGTACCCCTATTTTTGCATGAGGTACTTGGATCGGAAACTATACAAATAAAGGGACAGTCTCTCGATGTCGGATTCGAGATCAACTTCTTCTATCCTGAAGGGTTGTGGATCATTCTTTCGGTCGAAGATGATTGGATGATCCCCTCCCTCGACTATGCGGTAAGCGTCTTCCACTGGAGTAAGTTGGTTTACGGTGTAGACATTTGTCACCTGTGTGTGCGGTGTAGACATTTGTCACCTGTGTGTGCAGGTGGGTGCCTATACCGTGTTCCATAGCATACATTGTACAAAGCTTATTAAGCTCGAGGTAGTTCAAAGATAGCCCTTTATTGATGAAATAAGGTATCTTTTCCAGTGGGATTTCATCATCTGCGGATGGAACATTAGTGTGAGCAGTCACATACTTGGCCAGCTCTGGCTCTTCTTCAACCACCCCCTGTGTAGCTTGAGAGGATGACTTGGGCAGCTTAATCATCAGGGGCTCCATGGGTAGAGCAGAACGTGGAGTTGTTGGCATACTGGCTACCCCCAGTTTAGTGCTTGGTACTGGGCAGGGAGTTGTTGGCTGGCTAGCAGTCCTCGGCTTAGGGTTCGGCTTCCGATTTATTCGGGAAAGACGAATCATCATCGGCTTGACAGAGGGATTGAGCTCCTCTATTTGTTGCTGACTCACTCTAGGCAGCCTGATTGTTAGTGGCTCTGTCGTGGGTCTTGGCGCTTGGCCAGACCTTGGCAGTCGGATTATCATCTGCTCCTCCTGTGCAGAGAGGCTGATTGCGTCCTTACGCAGAGTGGCCGTAAGGGGTGCAGTTTTGCTAGATTTACGGGCTTGGAGGTGGATCGTTAGAGGTCCTTCCGATCCAGTTGCCGCCTCAGTTGGAGCTCGAGTATCTTCTTCGACAAGGTGCCTTTTTGACTTCTCGTACAAGCATGAGTCGGAGTAGTAAGATTCAACCCCTTTAAAGGGATCGATGTCGGCAAATTCTGTCCTCACGAAACCATGCTTATCGAAGTACTTAAAGCAATGGTGTAGTATGGAAGGCACGATCATGTAATCGTGTATCCAAGGACGCCCCAGGAGAATATTGTAGAAAGTATCTGCATCTATGACATAACAGGTCACTTCTGATTGAAGATCGTCGATTTGGCATTTCAGACGAATCTTTTCGATCGGATAGCTTCTGCCTGAGTTGAAACTGCTAATGGCGATGCTTGTCGGTGTCAGACGATGCATTGGGATGCGTAGATGGTGTAGCAGGCTCTTCGGAATGATGCTTATGGAAGAACCTGGATCAATGTGCATCCGATCCACCTTGATATCGCCAATGTATCCAGTATAATACAGAGGGCGATCATACAGGTTGGTCTTGATAAGCATATCCTGCAGAGTGAAGACAATATTGGGCATTGTACCCGTGCAAGTGCTGTCTTGAAGATCTGCATGCGAGCCCTCCCTAGTGAAATTGGACTGGGCCAGATATGCGTCGGCATTCTGGAGTGCCTCGCTCAGTGCGATGCGACCATCTTTAGAGAGTCTCAGGAGCTCGTATAGTGATAATTTGGCCGGTGTGTTGGCCAATTATGCCAAGATGTCAAAGTTGTAGGGCCTCTCCAGCCCATGAGACGTCTTTCTTCGGAGCGGTTTGTCAAAGCGAGTCTCCTTCGGCCTAGGCTTGTCGGTCGTCGAAGGCTGAGAAGGTCCTGGGGCATCAGCAGTTGTCGGCTGATGATCTTCAGTCGAGTTACCCGATGGAGGTTGGGTTTGTGCGCCGGATCGGGTAACAACAGCAGTAGCTTCTTCGACCTCTGTCGAGATTGTGCGGCATGATTTGACTTTCCCACTCTTCTTCTTGTTGGTGGCGGGTGGTACAGACTGAGTTACTTCTGGTACCAGATCCGGGTGGACCCACATGACCTTCCCTCGTGAGATGGTAAGGGGCACTAGACCAGCAGCCTGGTCTCGGGGAGGTGAAAGGTTAGCGACTTCCATTCTTGTCCTGGGGACGGGCACTACTCCATCTTGAGTCTTTGTCGGAGGAAAGCTGCCAAATTGTACTGACACCATGTTAGCTGCTACGGTCACTTCTTCGAAATCAATGGCCAAGGCCTTAGAATCGATGAGATGCTGGATGTATCTCTTCAGTTGGTAGCAGTCTTGTGTAGCATGGTGGACATAGCGATGATAGTGGCAGTACTTGTGGCCTTCCATCTCTGCAGGATGAGGTTCACGTCTTGGAGGATGAAGCTGAATTCGACCTCCTTGTATGAGCATGTCCAAGATGGGCTTGACATGGCCGTCTTCGAAGGAGTAGGTCATCTGAGGCCACTACTTCTCTGCCGGCTTCGGTTCAGGCTTCGGAGCTGTGTCGGCCACCATAGCCTGTTTGCCCTTGTTTTTTCGATTGTTGGAGGGGTTACCACCATTACTGCTGTTAGTGTTAGGACGTTTGCCCTTATCCTCTCCTTCTGAGACGTGCAATCCCAGTTGGCGAGCTTTCTTCAATTTGTCTTCCGCGCTAGTGGCACTGATAATGAAAGTCTTCCAATCCTTAAACTGACTTTCGTCCATCCAGAGGCTGATTGTGGAAAGCAGCCTCTTTTGGCAAATTTCAATCAAGGAGGAATCGGGGTTACCGGAAGGCAACTTCATTACGGTTTGACGAAATCGTTCGATATAGTTCCTTGCCAGCTCCTTTTCTCCCTGGACAACGTCCATGAGGGTGGACATCGTCACGTCTTGTCCTACTTCGTAGAACCTTTCCAGAAACATGAGTTTGAAGCCGGCGAAGGAATGGATGCAGTTATCCGACAAGTTGCGGTACCAGTCAAAGGCGACTCCTTCCAACGCTCCAATGAACAGCTGCGTGAGAATGGCGTCGTCATGAGGCAGATGGTCGGATGTGACTTCAAAGTAGGTGATGTACCTGCTTACAGATGTCTTCCCATCATACGAATTGATGTTGAATGGTTTATATCTTGGTGGAAAGGGTACATCTCTCCATGCAATAGGATACGGTTGGCGTATCCTGAGGTCTTGGTAGTTTTCTCGGGCGTGGAACATGGCCCGAAGCTCCTGGACCTCTTTTCTTGCCTTCCTGGCCTCGTCTGCAGCAGTGGGAGCCATTGTTGTTGGAGGGTTGTCGCCCGGGTTCGGTGCTGCCGAATTTGAGTCTGCATTCGCCGCGGGACCCAAGCTTGTCTGGCCAGGCGTCCTTCCTTACAGAGTTAGAAGGGCCGCTTTGATCTCGTCCACAGACTTGACCAAGGCATGCAGTATGGCCTCCAAAGTGTCGATGTGTTGGTGCTCATTGGGACCATCCTGGTTGCTGTCCGTCATGAACACTGTTCTTACATGAGAAGATATGGAAGGAACGGTGGAGGATGCACCCTCGGACTCATACCCTTGTGTAGAGAAGTCGTCAGGGTATGTGGGAATGTTCTCCTCTGGTTCGGACTCAGAAGGAGTGGTACCCCCAGCTTCAGAGCTTGCCTCGTCTTGAGAGTTGTGAACGTCCTCGGGGACGTCGTAACCTGCTGCATCTGTTGGGGGAATCGTTTCCCCTGGATTATCTTCTTGGAACTCTGGATTGTCATGGATGTTTGGAGGAGTGCTACCTCCGGCTCCAGTGCCTCCTAGAGATGTGGATGATGAACTTCCAAGTGTGGCAGATTTTGTCTTTGAGCGAGCACCCTGGAAAACTCCTCCCGTATCGGTCGTGGACGACCGCTTAGAAGAGAGTTTCTTGGTTGAGATTTTCGGGCTAGAGATATTTGTTTTCTTCCCTCTTCCGCTTCAAGGGATCTTGTGAGCAGAATTGCAGGAGGCGACAAGAAGCACCTCGTCTTCCGAGCTTGGGTATTACAGTCGTTGGAAGACGGATCGTCGCTCCTCTTGTGTGGCCGCCTTGCTGCAGCAGCAGTTGATAATGACTTGAGTACAGTAATTCCCCTGAAAGGACTTTCTGTACACCAAATTTTCATCTCTTTCCTTGCGTTTGTGAAGAATCACGTTACGCAAGTCACTCGCTTTGTGGGACCGAGAGTCCTGAGCACATGAGTGTGTTGGCGTCCTGCCTGCTCCCTGATGTGGAGGTAGCACGAGTACTTGTCCCTGATCATTATTGGTAGATTCTTGATAGCTATTCCGCTCGTGGGTCGCCGGGGGCTGGACACGGATAGTTTTATACAACTTTCCATCAGGGGCCCGTGTAATAGTCAGCGAAATGCCCTGATAGTCAGAAGTTGGGACAGTTATCTGAGCTCGACGAGCCCGCGCTGTCCGAGACTTCTTCCTTCTAGCACCTGAGGGTGCATAGTAGGAAGTGTCCACAGAGACTGGCACATGAGAGTATCTGGGATCAGGATCACCTGAGAGGCGGTCGAAGATCGAACCTGAGCCGCATGAAGAAGATTGCCTGCGGCTGAGATGTTCAGCCGTATAGCCTGCCTGTATGCGGCTGGCATTTGTGGCCGCATAAGCAGCCCGCATACGGCTGGCGGTTTGCATACGGCTGGGAGTTGTAGTGGCCGCGTGGGCCTCTTCCATGCGGCTGGAAGTCATAGTGGCCGCATGAGCTTCCTTCATCCGACTGACAGTACTGCCCGTATGAGCCTTCTGTCTGTGGCTGGCTTTTATGGCCACATGAATCTTCATGCGGCTAGCGCCCTTCTGCGGCTTCTTCCTGGACCGTGTAGAGTTACCCTTTGCCCCTGCAAGTCCAGCATCGTAGTATTTTCTTCTGCCGGACTTGGGGACAGCAGAGTCCTCTATGGTCTGAAGTGGGGCCGCAAGAGGGTCTTTTCCGTCGTCTTGGGCAACAGAGAGTACTCCTTCGATAGCTTGGAAAGGAGCGAATGATTTGGGCCTCCACTCCCTGCGGGTCTTCTTCGTGCGGGCTCGCCGCTGGACCGGGCCAGCGCTCCCGTCGGAGAGCATTTCTTCAAACGCCTGCTGGTCGAACCGGGCGACCAGCATTATTTGAGTGGAGCCAAGTTTGGCTGCGTCCGATTGCGTCACCAACTCCTCAGCCGTGGAGAAATTAGTCCCCGGCAGAGTCGCCATCGTGTTTGCCATTGATTGTAAAAGTACAGAACAATTATATAGGAGGACTGAACTTAGACTCACAATACAAACTCGCTCGTACAAAGAAAGCCTAGGGACAAAAACCTAGGTACATCAATCTATGTACAATTGTTTATTTTTGATTCTGGGGGTGACGGTAGAGGCTCAGGAAAGCGACGGCAGCTCTGCCTTACTCCTTGGACGATCAGACTTAGCCTTAGCTCTGATGAAGAAATGCTCTCGGGATACGTAGGAAGAATCCTCTGTGCGTGCCTTTGTCTCTCTGTATGTCCAGCCGGGTGGAGAGAGTCCCTTTTACAAGGGAATGGCACCTTGCTATTTATAGGAGTGGGGTGTGATCATTAGGGTTTGCAATGATTCCCCTTTGAAAAGTCGGCGGCCAATAATCTGGACCATTAATCTTGATTGCAACAAATCTGGGCAGTTAATTTTTTATTGCACCAAATCCGTATGAGCAATTAATGCTGATTGCAGTGAATCTTCATAATTTGTCATGACAAGCTCGGATCTCCCGCCACGTGTCTAATTTGCTTAATTATAACAAATCTGATTTGATCTGAGTAATTATGATAATTATAACAAATCTGGATTGTTATGATTTGCTAGCAGCCATAACTCCGGGGGGATAAGACCGCCACGTGTCTCAACTGTCATGAGGATCGCCATGTGTCTCAACTGTCATGAGGACCGCCACGTGTCTCAACTGTCGTTTGGACCGCTACGTGTCTCACCTGTCGTGAGTGGGACGCCCTGACAGAGCCGCATGAATGCAGTCTCTGAATGAATCGCATATGGGTAGACCCCACACTCCTAGCCGCATGAGGGTAGCAGCCGTATGAGGTTGGTGGCCGCATGAGGGGATAGCCGCATGAGGATGGCAGCCGCATGAAGGAGGCAGCCGCATGAAGGTAGCATCCGCATGAAGGAGGCAGCCGCATGAAGGTGGCAACCGCATGAAGGTGGCGGCCGCATGGAGGGAGCAGCCGCATGAAGGTGGAAGCCGCATGAAGGGGGTAGCTGCATGAAGGAGGTAGCCGCATGAAGAGGCAACCGCATAGGGGTGACAGCCGAATAGGAGTGGCAGCCGCATAGAGAGCTTTGGACTTGGCGGATCATGCCAGCTATAAAAGATTTTTTTTCTTTTACCTAGGAGCACGCCATCATGTCAGGGTCATCATTGCAGCTTTATGTCAGAGTTGTCACTTTGCTTTTCTGTCAGAGCTGTCGTCAGGACATTTAATGAGGCAGTGCTTTACGGCCAGCTGTAGAGGCGAACTACTTAGGGTCACGTGGCTCCTTCCTGAGCCGCATGGAGCTATCCGAGCTGCATGAGGCTTTAAAGGACTTTTGAACCGCATGAATGTCTAATGGATTCCTAAGCCGCATGAGGCTCTTTCTATCTGAGCCGTATGGGCTTTTCTTGTTATTTTCCATGCTTCTACAGGGCCATGCGCCTCAAACGTGCTATGCCAACGGCAGACCAGAAGCATGCGCTCACAATCATGCGCGCTGCTGATGGTGAGATGTACAAGGTTGACTCGGGTGCTTCTGCGCCAGAAATGAGCCGACCCTCAAAGTCCTTGTCTCACTTGGGCGCATCTGCTACGTTCGCAACCAAGTCGAACAAGACAAACTCTGTGGGCTTGAACCCCCGCGCCCATATTGGTTGTGCGTCTGAGGCTGGTTCAAGTCACTATAAATGTTGTACCCCCACTACTGATCTGAGCGCATGTTTTGCATTGGATCAGGAGGCGCAACATTTACTTGACCACCCCGGCGCTTGGTCTTGCCATGCGCCTGATGGGGGTGTAAAGGTGGCACTCTCACTTGACCACTCCGGTGCTTGGCCTTGCCATGCCCCTGATGGGGGTGTAAAGGTGGCACTCTCACTTGACCACCCCGGCGCTTGGCCTTGCCATGCGCCTGATGGGGGTGTGAAGGTGGCCCTCTTCTCTAACGATTTGCTTAATGTGATCATTCACAAACGCCGATCAGGAGAGCCGACCGACAAGCATAATATACCCCTCACAGGGCACACTTGTGCTACGGTCGCCATCAACTGCTGCTGCCGTAAGACAGTGGCTCCACCACCAAGGCAGTCTGTGTTCCAGCAGTTGCAACATGCTGTGCCTGTCTTCCAGCGCATCACTCCGCCCCGTCAGAGTGAATCACTTCCTCGTCAACGTATAGGCGCATCTGCCAGCCTGGGGCTCTTCCATCATCAAACCCACACCATGCATTCAACTTAGCACTTGATGTCGTACCAGCAAGCGGCTCGAACATAAACTGCTATGTCTATTCCAACTTGGCGAATCTCAGTTTTTTGAAGGAGTTCACCGTCAAAGCTTCTTCGAACAAGGAGAACCATCATCCACAGTACAACGTCTTACCAAGGAGGAGGATCAGTCGAATCCATCTTCGTCGAGAAGTCAAGGGAGAGACAACAAAACTCGCTCAAACGGTTGCTATTCATAGGCCAGGGCAAATCAAACCCATGCGCCAAGTGGCAACCTTCCCGAAGTCAGTGCAATGAACTTGAACTCAACAGATGGACCAATAAAGATGTGCCATGCAAGCGGATGTGCCGGTCAGACACCGCACATCGCACAGATGCTCCCGTCAGTTCCAAAGCGCCCCGTAAGGATGTGCCCAGCAAAGCACAGATCCATGCGTCCTAATCAATATGGAGCATTCCGACTTGTCACCCATCATACAATTAATGCTCAAGTGACAGAGTTGGCAGCACATCCCCCGAGGACAGAACACTTAGCAGCTTTTTCAAAAGACGAAGCGTCGCTGACATCAGCATCATCATTTACTTTGCTCCGACGGTTACAAGCCACGTGGCCGCCCTACCATTTCGCATGCGCCTCCGCAGCCATGTGCCCAAATCTCTGCATGCGCCTCAAAAGCCATGCGCCTCAGACTTTTCTCTGATCCCTAAAGACAGAGGTCAAGTCAATACTGAAGCCCCGTATGCGCCTCAAAAGCCATACGTCCAGACTAGTTCCTGACTCCTAAAGATTACAGGCCAAAGTCTACTCATGCGCCCAATCCTAGGCACATTCTGTCAGATTACTCTCCACCAAATCTGAGATCTTTGAGCTACGGATATGCGCCACGTGTCTTTTGACTCAGTTCAGCTGATGAAGGGGTACTAATCAGCCAAGATCTCAGCAACCGAAAGATCTTCTCTATTGCTATGTGTCAGCTCTGCCATAGCCCACAAATACAACAAGAAGAGTTCAACTCCTCAATCCGAGCGCGTCGCCCATGCGCCTCCATCAGCAATTACCACGTGGTATCCCCACAAACAGGCGTATCCTACATATGCGCGTATGAGCAGCCAACCTGCTGCTTATAAATAGAAGGATCATTCCCTCTTACACACACACAGAGATACACAGAGACTGTCAGAGATTAAGACACACAGTCAACCAAAGCATCAGAGTTTACTCCCAGAGATCGGAAGAGACACTCAACATCTTCTTCCTCTCCGTAAGCTCCAGCACCCAGAGCAACTCAGACCTTCAGAGAACCGAGAACCGTCGTCAGATCGTCAACGGAGTCAACGCATTACCACTCGTTCCATTGGCACAAAGGACCCAGATAAACAAAAGTGTACTCCTAGGACTACATCTAAGTCCTACATTGTAATACTGTTCTATTTGTATTGAAATTGCATCAAAAGATTTTAATGGCAAACAAGCTGCAGTCTGATTTAATTACAATTATGTAAAAAGAAACTAATATCCAGAACAGCCGGCTAAACAGGTGTCGGTAGCTAAATGCCAAGTACAAAATAGAAGATATCAGAGCAGTGAAGAAGAAACCAACTCATGGTCCCTGGTGCCCATACTTCTGGTGTACACCATTGTTCGGGTAGAAGGCTGGATCCTCTGGTGGTACTACGATATCTGGCCAAACAAAACCAGCGGGATCAATCCCCGAATAGCAAGTACCACAAGGGAGCACATAATGAATAAGACAAAACCCAATGAGTAAATTAAGACCTGATTCAAGAGTTATAGGCTTATACCATATCATCGAGACAATACAACACCCTTACAAACAAACAAGAACAAACAGTGTCAATATCGTGCCGAGATAAGATATATCCTATAACCATGGATAGGTGAAAGGCTTCTGATCGCAACTTCGGTCTATAGCCTATCGCAGCATAATAGTCCAACCTAACAACCAAACAAGGACATGGGTTGGACCATGTACCACGATAGTCCATGTTCCTCAGTTTCTAACAGAAGAAAATATATCAAAAACAAGTCGGCTTGCAAGCGGCCAATCAATCCTACGACCTTCTATGATTTGTCTGGATTATCCTAGTAATGCAATATTATAGGAATCCTCAGATCGTATCGCATCCAAGCAGGGCTAGCCAATCTATTATATATACGCATGCACGAAATGCATCTGTCCGTCGAAAGGCCACCGCGCTAGAACAAGCAATAACGGTTCCAGCCCTTCTATAGGGAGAGCTGGCTCGACATTCATAAATCAGATACTGCACTCCACTAGTGCAGATTAACCCTATCATGATCTTGGAATCACGTGTCGTGGTCATATGGTCATCCTTCTATCTGTCATACCATAATACGTGTACCCTAAGTATGAATCCACATCGGCTCAAGGAGCCCCAAATCTAGATCCATGCTGAATGTAATGCATCAAACAACAATTAATATACCACGACACTATTATTGATCAATTACCATGACTGTACTGGAAGGTACACATGTATTGACATATAACACGAATGATCACTTAGCACGCAGAGTCACACCTCAGTGCACTCATTAAATAGTACCGTATTGCATACTAATATTGTATCTCAATACAATAGAAAAGGTACCAGCACATATACAGGTAATCAAGTTAGGAACACAGTCAAGTCAGGAAGTCACAAGACCCTCGTGACATAAAATTCACATAGGACACGCAAGTCTCAGATATTCATGACACACTAAGGTCATGACAAGAAATCAAGATCAAAGGTGCACAAGTTGTACAAGGTGCACTAGGTGCAAGGTGCAAGGTCAATGGTGCACAAGGTGCACAAGGTGCAAGATTACAGGTGCACAAGGTACAAGGTCAAAGGTGCACAAGGTGTGCAAGGTGCAAGGTGTACAGAAAAATAAAAAATTTACGTATTCCGGGAATGGAAAGTGACACTACGATATCGAGATTTTTGTAAATAGCAATATGAGAATGTCAAACTGGTTGATCGTAAACTTTGTAATTTATCAGGCGAGACTATAAAGTCGTCGACAATTGTTTTGATGCGTATAGCCTCTCGGGTGTTGACCGTGGGTAGATAGACTCGAACTCAATACGAATAGATATTTCATAAATTATAGAATCATCGAAGGTAGTGAATAAATTATTTAGAGGATACTTGTGCCTCAGTTTCGCAAGTAGAATGGTTATGATCGAATTTGGGGTGATCCTAAAGAAATCGTCGGGACATGATTTGGCTCTGAAATAATATATAGCATGGTTCGTAGTAATTGTCCTTCATTAATGATCCACAATTATCAAACGTAGCTTCGGGACAGCTGACCCTAGAAGACTTGATCGCCAAATCGAAAATGAATGTTGCAGACCCATAAAATGATATGATGTCGCTTATGAAATTACGTCGAGAACAAATACAATATGGTGTATATTGATGATAAGTCTAGGTGATCGAATAACTATTTTGGAAATTGATGGAACAGCTTCAATTGAGAAATTTATAGTCGTATTTTAAGAATTGGTCGAATGAATGCTTGAATGATTATGTTGGTTGGATCGAAATAGAAATTTATGAACAAACTCTGTGAAACATATAGGCGATTGTGAGAAATCGTGCTATACACGAGAGCGAGCGATAAGAGAATGACTTTCGAGTTTTGTCGTTGGATTTGGATTCACCTACCAATTTAGCTTGTGTGAATCAAACTTATATTCGATGTTGCGACATGCACAAGTTGAATATTTGGCTAAAAAAATTCTATTTGATAGGAATCGAACATAAGACGCATCGTAGGAACTTGTGTGTAAAAGTGATTGTTGCCTTTGAGCATCGTCAACTCGAATTAAACTTTTGTATCGGATAGATTGTGGCCTTTATGCAACATCAATTTAAAGTTCTGTCGGAATAATTTAAGTATGGTGTTTAGGTAAGTCACCTAGCGGGCGTAGCCATGAATGTTGATGCTTTTGCAAGTCAAAAAAGGAAAATCGTATCGAGATGAGTTGCAAGGTAAAACTTCAAAAATTGTTGGACAGCGACTTCGATGGAAGTTAATGAAAGCCTGCACGAGTGTTTGAAACGGAAAAACAATAGTTGGGCGAGATCGTGAAACGATCAAGAGAAACACTTGGATTGAGTTTTGGTTTCGGTTCGAGGACGAACCTTGTTTTGAGTGGTATATTATGTAATGCTCCGCTCCGTACGGTACATTATGCTGAGTCGTTGACTCGAAGAGTTGCGTTGACTGGATGAAATATCGATGCAAATCGATATAAGAGTTACGTTGACCCGAGGAATACATCGAGTCGAATCGATGCAAAGAGTTATGTTGGCCTGAACGAGAAAGCATTGAGTCTGTTCGAAGACCCAATAAATTGAATCGATACAAAGCATAAGTCCAGTTCGAACAAGTATTAATTTTAGTTGGTTTTGTGTGCATGCTAAGATTTTACGTTGAAATATAAGAGGTCGATCTTTTGTCTTATTTGTAATGGTGTCCGCAAAACCAAAGCCTTGCCTTGCAATGAACTAAGACGTGGACACGGTAGTTCGAATTAGTCGAGTAGTTCAACGCAGCACGAAGTGCTCGAATGGCTAAGTTAGAAAAGTTGGTCGTGCAACAAAGTTATGAAATCGAGCCGCATCGGCTCGACAAAACGATAAAGCATATCGGCTAAGGTGGGAGGACTTTGACCCTTCATTCCTACTCCGTCATGCCTAAGTAAAATGCACCGTTGTATACTATGTTAACCTATCGAGCCCACGGGCATGGCTCGTCGAGAGATGAATGTAGTATGTGTCAAACACTAAGATTAAACAATTAAATTGAAACATACATCAAATATACGAGTCGTTATAGAACATCGAAATATCGTAAAGGCAAGCACCTCGGTGTGCAAGCCATAAGAACATGGGATAACTGTATTGGCGAGTGCATCAGTATACGAGTCGTTCTTGTCCCGCGCATGAGTTAGAAGACTAGAACATTGAAAGACTATATCGAGGCGAGTGCCCAAGTGCACGAGCCATAGAACATTGAGTACCCTATCGAGGCGTGCCTCGGGGCACGAGTCGGTGGAAATGAACATAAGTCTAGCACATTAAAAGATTGAATCGAGACATGCATCGAATACACGAGTCGAAGGATACCAAATTACTATTGAATGTGGCATGCTTCCTTAAACTGTTTGGGACCTTCGGGTCATTCACTTGGACATTGAATCGAGGCGATGTAACATCGAAAGAAAGAATAAAATCGTACAAAGAATGTGCTAACATAGAAAGAAAGAATGTGAGAGAGAAAGAAAGAGTGAGAATATTAAAAGAAAGAAAAATACAAGACGACGTGACGTCTGAGTTTCGGACTCAAGACTATGTTTGGTTGTTTGAGTAAGACACGTGTTGCATGGTCGAATGGACTTGAGATATTGTTCGTGCACAGGTTGGGTGATTTTCCTCGAACGAGTATTGGCCGGGGCACCGGGATCGTTCGACCTAGGGGAGATAGTTAATCTTGTGGACGGACATCTTTAAGACGATTAGCGACCGGCTACTGATGTGAAAGTTGCAATGATGGTAAGCAGCGATATGTTCTCCGGTTATTGGTATAGCAACCCCTAACGGGAGGCACCGTGTCATGCCCCGCTCCCGTAGGAGCGATCGTCCTCGCTAAGGCGTGATGCCGCACGAGCCTAGATTGCGCTCGTGCAAGGCGGGTTCCATAACGGCCGATTTCAGCGGCTGCGACGGGGTCGTCGCACAAAAGTCCCAAGCAGAGACATTGAATACTAGCATCGGAATATTAAGAACAAAACACAAGTAATTACAAAACACTCTTTTATTGATATTGAAACAAAGGTTACAAAGGGCGCAAGGCTAAGATTACATTTCTCTCAAGTTCACTCAAGCTCACATTACAAGTCACTCAGCTCTCTCTCATCTCTCAATACAATGCTTGAACCAGCGGATGCTTCGGAAGGCGACGTCCATACATTATGTCCCATATAAGTCTTGACTCCATACGGCCGCATGCTTCGAATCGCCAAGAAACTCCATGCCTCGACGCATCCAAGCAAGCTCCGCGCCCCCGAACTTCTACCTGTACCTGCACATGAAAACTATGTGGGATACAGTACTCAACTGTACTGGTGGAATGAGCTCCTCGTCCACCCATACAAAACCTATACGTTTGATTTACTTTGTACAACATAGTCCCTTCTTATCAATTGTCTTTCTACTCTTGCCTTAGGATCAGTTTTAGGACTGACATCTTGGCCTATTTCGTGCCTCAATACCATCCGAGCTTGCAACAACAACGTTAACCTATCAAGTCGTGTTTGCCTTTCGGCCCAAAATCATAGACGCAACTACACGATGAGACTCCATTTCCGTGTGACCGTGCTACCTCCTTTATTGTGCCGTGCCTCGCCACTCAATATGACTTAACCATGTCGCCGCCTCGCAGCCTTTGCTATTTTTATCACCAACTGACCCAATCAAGACCTCTGAACTTATGTCGACCCACTTTGCCTTGCGGCGTTTCCTGACTTAAACTCCAGACAACTCAGATCCAACAATGCAACTTATATGCCAAGACTTACGACTCGACGCCACACCCCTGTGCCAAGCATGTCGCCTATGTTGAAGCCACATCTTAGGCCCCAAGCATCATGTTTTAACTTGTATACACCTTCGACTAGACTCAATTCCAAAGGCATACGTGCGGATAGCCGCCATTTTGCCGACATCTATAAGAATACGGGTCACTGGCAGGACAAGCCATCCTGGACTATAGCTGGCGTATAGGATGGTCCGGTCACCGCAAGTAGCTAGCCCCGATGAGCGTCCACCGAATACCTGTTGCCCAACCTGGCACAGCTATACCTGTTTCCTCCTAGGCCGGATCGGTCCTGAGGCCCCAGGTTGTCGATCTGAGGAAACCCTTTCTTCCTTGTACAAGTTGTCCATGACCATGCAAGACTCGATACAAACTGACATCTCACATAGTCATTCCTCTTCTAATGTTACCATCTCTATCAAAACTAAGTTCAAGACTTCTATCCTTGAGACCCCTCGACGACCCACGGTCGCGAGCATTCTTTCCTTGAGACCCCTCGACGACCCACGGTCGCGAGCATTCTTTCCTTGTTATCCTATCATTTGGTTTAACTCATGAACGCCTATTTGATAGTCCTTTCTCAAAACTCACTTTGAATCAATTGTAGTCCTTGCCTTAAATACTAAGCCTGTGTATCGTGCCTTAAGCCAATCGTGCTCTACGCGACACTCCTGCCCAAGTCGACGGGCCTTGAGATCGTGGGACTACTTAACTTTGACAAACTATAAAAGAGCGGGATGGTACTTGTAATGTCTTGGTCGACCGGCATAACTTTGCCTAACTTAACTTTGTAACAACTTAACGAGCAAAGGTTGCGTCAAGCTTTGCCTTAACGGATCGTGCCGTGCACGCATCCAACTTGAACGACCAAGTCACTCGGGTGCCTAGACTTAGGTCACAAGCCGCTCAATGCAACTTAACTCATGGGCAAGCCAAGGCTATGCCAAGCCTTGGACGACGGGACCGTGCATGCTTTATGAAACATTCATGCGGGCGACGCATTTGGTTTAGGCTACGATTATAACTTTGCCTACTCAACAAACTTTTCTTCTCCCAAGCCACGGGACGAAAGATCGAGTGTCATTTTCAAAGCATGCCATGCACCAACTCTAAGCCGACCGTTGGACCTTTCCATATTCTAACTCAATTTGACCAGTCGGGATTATTCCCTTTAGCTATGTGAATTCGTCTCTTTTATTATCAAGCCTACTTGTGCAAGTTGAAAACATACGATTTATTATGTGAAGGCTAAGATAAGGCAAGTTCACTGAAACTACTCTACCTGAGCGAGCGGTCGCCTCGACCGAGCGATGTTTTCGAGCAGCCGTTGCAAGGCTAAGTCCGAACGCCGTCGGCATTTCGATTCCTCCGATTGACTGAGCGGGACGGGGCACTACATCATACACCACTCAGAAAAAGTTTCGTCCTCGAAACTAACTGAGTACACTTATCGACTTATCACTCGAATCAACATCCTATATTTCTCGCACATATTTCTCCTATGCGTTTCCTCAATCTGAGCCACGCTCGTGCTATCCATAATCCTTTCTTCAAAACTCACGATCTCAAAATCCTCGACACTTTCCTGTTCCTCAAGTCTTACTTGATTCAATGTATCACTTAGTTGGATCGTGCACATATTCTAGGCGTCCCCAAAATACATGCATTTCAGCCAAGCCTCATGATAGAGAATCCGCCATCACCACTCGAGCCGGATCGTGCACATATTCGGGCGTCCCTGATATACGTGTATGTCAACCAAGGCTCATGAGTGGTGCCTCCATGATTCCTATCGTTCCGTACCGGGACGTCTGCCTAACCACTAGGCTATGTCTTTCCGTCAGTACTGGAATCATAGTTCCCAAACAACGATATCAACACTGACCCCATCCTAAGGTCAAACCAAATCGATGGTACGGGGTTTTCTACCCAAGCTCACATTACTCTGATTTCTAAACATCGAGCATCGATTTCCTACGCACATCCTAATATTCGTCGCACGGGGTCTGAGTCATTCAGCAAAGCCATCCTATGACAACTTACGTTTCAACCAATTCCACGACATCTCAATATCGCTCGTTCAACAAACCATCTTCGCATAGTCAATCTCTTCGAACACATTCGACATAATCCTCCTATCATCCCTTCCAAGTCAAGCACGCTACGACACAATCCATCGCTAAACCATAATTCACATTTCATATTCCCTAAGTCATTCATCCCAATTTACGTATTCGATCATGAGGTCGTCTAGCTTAACAATATGTTGCGCCCCGATCTCATGCGATTCTTGATTATCCACGGTGGGCATGAATCACCATGCACGTTCCCGCGGGATAGTTATCCTCATCGGGACGTAACTCTTGTTTTGTGTCTAGACTAATTCATTCTCGATGTACGGATAGGACCTACTCAATCCTCAAGTTTATTCAATCTTCAATCGAAGTCCAAACATCCTCGAATTTTCTTCGCATCAAACCGACAAGTCGAGACAATTAAAGCTACCGTATCCTGATTTTTCCGAGTTTGATCATTCCCGTGACATGAATCACCATGTCAGCGCTCACGTGGAACGATCGCCCCTAATCCGACGCAACGCATGTGCGAGGCTAGAGTTGTGCTCGCACAAGACAAGATCGTTGATGTTGTGGTTATCCGCATAACCATCAAGATACAATCATTTTCATCCAACATTCATCTCGATCAAAATCCTTAGTATAGCATCCAACCGAACAATAACACTTGCACGATCGTCATTTGTCGAGTCAGAGTACCCCCGAGTTATCGCATATCGATCTTTGATATGCCTTAATACCATCGACGATATGCGTAACCTGACGATCTTCGTTTGCAACGAATTCTGAGTCGTACGAATGAAGCTATCGTCCGACTGGATAATCTCCTCGAATCAATTCACAACGTCAATTTCATCCGTCTATCTCAAGTCATCGAGCAACATTTTTCCTCAAATCACATCCTTCCTTGCTAACTCAAATCATCAAGCAATACCCATTCCAATCCTTAGAGTCATTGCGTAACTTCAAAATTCAACTTTTTATGCACGCTATCTACCTGTCGTGCTAACTTTTTGTATACAATCCGTATCAATTTTATCGATCAAGTCATCCGTTCGCTACACCTTAGCTTTTCCTCCATTTGATTTATATACTCAATCATCTTCGCGTTTCATATTCGCACCATCGTCAATCCCGTGTACGTTCCATGCACGTCAATTTCTAGGTCGTTCGAATCAACTTATCAAACTTCAAGACAACAACTCACTCCATCGTACACGATCGAAGGCTTTGCATATGTGCGACGCTTGCTGCTAGACTCATCGATACCCCGAATCCTCAATCGATCGATCGACATCTCTGAGGCTGTCGCATACACCACTCAGGGATGAAGTCATTCAACAAATCCTTAAAACTATCATTTGAGTCTAAATCGACTTCATCGAATCCCGTTCGAACCATTCTTCGATTTCTAAGCACGCTCATCTATATCGCACCGATGTTATCGTCGCTCGATAGTATCCCTATCGATAGTCATCCCGCTTACTCAATCAAGTTTAACTCATTCTTGCTCAATACTATTCAATTCCCGCACTCGACTTTTCTAAGGTCGACGCAACTTTGGTGTATATGCCCTGCCCGACTTAGCCAACTGTGCTTACTCGAACCATCTTTTTTGTTTTATCAAAAACTGTTCTCCTATATTTTGTAAAATAGATAGACTTATTGTATGGACATCCCGTGGGACATTTGAGAGAGAGCGCACAAATGATATCAATATGCGGAAGCAACATTCAGAGTTCGCGAAAACAACAAAGTTAAAGAATTCAATCGGTAGTCCAAGGACGTAAAGCCGTGCTCTGATACCATTATGTCACGCCCCGCTCCCGTAGGAGCGATCGTCCTCGCTAAGGCGTGATGCCGCACGAGCCTCGATTGCGCTCGTACAAGGCAGGTTCCATAACGACCGATTTCAGCGGCTGCGACGAGGTCGTCGCACAGAAAAGCAGAGACATTGAATACTAGCAGCGGAATATTAAGAACAAAACACAAGTCATTGCAAAACACTCTTTTATTGATATTGAAACAAATGTTACAAAGGGCGCAAGGCCAAGATTACATTTCTCTCAAGCTCACTCAAGCTCACATTACAAGTCACTCAGCTCTCTCTTATCTCTCAATACAACGCTTGAACCAACGGATGCTTCGGAAGGCGATGTCCATACATTATGTCCCATATACGTCTTGACTCCATGCGGCCGCACGCTTCGAATCGCCAAGTAACTCCGTGCCTCGACGCATCCAAGCAAGCTCTGCGCCACGAGCTTCTACCTGTGCCTGCACATAAAAACTATATGGGTGTCAGTACTCAACTGTACTGGTGGAATGAGCTCCTCGTCCACCCATAAAAAATGACACGTTTGATTTACTTTGTGCAATATAGTCCCTTCGTATCAATTATCTTTCTACTCTTGCCTTAGGATCAGTTTTAGGACCGACGCCTTGGCCTATTTCGTGCCTCAATACCATCCCGAGCTTGCAACAATAACGTTAACCTATCAAGTCGTGTTTGTCTTTCGGCCCAAAATCATAGACGCAACTACACGATGAGACTCCATTTCCGTGTGACCGTGCTACCTCCTTTATTGTGCCGTGCCTCGCCACTCAATGTGACTTAACCATGTCGCCGCCTCGCGACCTTTGCTATTTTTATCTCCAACTGACCCAATCAAGACCTCTGAACTTATGTCGACCCACTTTGCCTTGCGGTGGTTCCTGACTTAAACTCCAGACAACTCAGATCCAATAATGCAACTTATATGCCAAGACTTACGACTCGACGCCACACTCCTGTGCCAAGCATGTCGCCTATGTTGAAGCCACATCTTAGGCCCCAAGCATCATGTTCTAACTTGTATACACCTTCGACTAGACTCAATTCCAAAGGCATACGTACGGATAGCCGCCATTTTGCCGACATCTATATGAACACGGGTCACTAGCAGGACAAGCCATCCTGGACTATAGCTGGCGTATAGGATGGTCCGGTCACCGCAAGTAGCTAGCCCCGATGAGCGTCCACCGAATACCTGTTGCCCTACCTGACACAGCTATACCTGTTTCCTCCTAGGTCGGATCGGTCCTGAGGCCCCAGGTTGTCGATCCGAGGAAACCCTTTCTTCCTTGTACAAGTTATCCATGACCATGCAAGACGCGATACAAACTGATGTCTCACACATTCATTCCTCTTCCAATGTTACCATCTCTATCAAAACCAAGTTCAAGACTTCTATCCTTGAGACCCCTCGACGACCCACGGTCGCGAGCATTCTTTCCTTGAGACCCCTCGACGACCCACGGTCGCGAGCATTCTTTCCTTGTTACCCTATCATTTGATTCAACTCATGAACGCCTATTTGATAGTCCTTTCTCAAAACTCACTTTGAATCAATTGTAGTCCTTGCCTTAAACACTAAGTCTGTGCATCGTGCCTTAAGCCAATCATGCTCAACGCGACACTCCTGCCCAAGTCGACGGGCCTTGAGATCGTGGGACTACTTAACTTTGACAAACCACAAAAGAGCGGGACGGTACTTGTAATGTCTTGGTCGACCGGCATAACTTTGCCTAACTTAACTTTGCAACAACTTAACGAGCAAAGGCTGTGTCAAGCTTTGCCTTAACGGATCGTGCCGTGCACGCATCCAACTTGAACGACCAAGTCACTCGGGTGCCTAGACTTAGGTCACAAGCCGCTCAATGTAACTTAACTCATGGGCAAGCCAAGGCTATGCCAAGCCTTAGACGATGGGACCGTGCATGCTTTATGAAGCATTCATGCGGGCGACGCCTATGACTTACGCTACGATTATAACTTCGCCTACTCAACCAACTTTTCTTCTTCCAAGCCATGGGACGAAGGATCGAGTGTCATTTTTAAAGCATGCCGTGCACAAACTCTAAGCCGACCGTTGGACCTTTCCATATTCTAACTCAATTTGACCCGTCGGGATTATTCCCTTTAGCTATGTGAATTTGTCTCTTTTATTATCAAGCCTACTTGTGCAAGTTGAAAACATGCAATTTATTATGTGAAGGCTAAGATAAGGCAAGTTTACTGAAACTACCCCACCTGAGCGAGCGGTCGCCTCGACCGAGCGATGTCTTCGAGCTGCCGTTGCAAGGCTAAGTCCGAACGCCGTCGGCGTTTCGATTCCTCCGATTGACTGAGCGGGACGGGACACTACACGCCGGGCTACCAAAATTGAGAGGAGAATATAACCATTATGGCACGGAGATGACAACGACCTTCATATAGTTAAAGAACGGTGGACTAAAAGTACATGCACACAGAGATTCTGCACAAAGAATATTTATAACATGACAGGGAAAAAGGGTAGGCGTATTTCCCTTACGTCGGTGCAAGGACGAGTGCGTCGATGTTGGTAAGAAGTCGTGCCATGAAATAAATATGAGATTGCTATATGTTGCCTGCTTGCTTACTCGAAAAAAATGATAACATGCTTACCATGTAATACATGCTTTACTGTTTTCGAATATGCCATGAAATCGACCCTAAGGCAAATATACAAAGATCACAACTTAAGCTGCATTATTCATATATCTACTTAATGTCAGTTTAGAAAAGTGGGACTGATCAGTACGCAAGAGCAATAGTATCGATCTCCTACCAGATTGCTTGCAAGATGCATGTATGGATTGCTCGTAGCGGAACTTCACTTGAACGCGCTGAGGCATGAAATGCTATAGCATTTTGAGGCGTGCAATCGTATTGACACTCAGACTTGCAGCAGGATGATGTGGTCGGGATATAGAAGACATGATGTATGGAACGGTAAAATCCTTTTTGGGCAAGAGAGAACTTGAGTGTTGTAAGCCAATCTGGCATGATTCATTTGGGCTATTGAAAGTCTTTTAATTCTGCTACTTATTGAATAAAAATAATTGTTTCGCACACTCTGTTTCTTCTGCTTCTAAATGTTGAATCAAAGATAACCATTTTGAGAACATATTATCTTGCCTTGTATGAGTGCTATTCAAGACTCGTATGGCATCACGTCCCAACGAGTACGATCAATTCGGTAAAATCAAACGAGGACGAACGATTTCCAGAATCGGGACATGACATCTCACGTCCCAGATTCAGAATACAAATAATAGAGATATAACTCGGCCAACTACGTATTGTAGAGTACTCTGACAACCCGCAATACAGTCACGACTTTCCTAAACTTCATAGAATCCTAGTCTCAATCAATAGCAAGCAAGAAACAGTAAAAGTAATCATATATATTACTAATAGTTAGTCATCACAAATGTTATATCATACATGATAAAAAAGTTAGCAATACAAAAATGATAAGTTAGCAGAATATATAAGATTACACGATCATACATATACCTGGACTCTACGTATACAATCAAGCTGCCAGTAGGCAAAAACCACATCCCAGAATTCAGGCTAGATTTTTCATTGCTTATTGCTTTGACTTCTACTCCTTTCTTCAATTCACGTTTTAGGAATGCGGTGGAATCCAAAATAAAACTGGATCCATGAGACATGATATTTTTATTTGTCCAGTATAACTCAGAACCGATACAAATCACACTTATTTATGATGTACTAATGTAGAAGTACACAACTATTTAACCTCTCTTTATATTACCATCAAATTTGTGTGCCTCGTGGGTGAACCAAACCCAATAAAACTTTTACACGAAAAATAGTAGATGCACTGAAGGTTTGGTTTGCTTCACTCACCTACTTTCTTCCTTCCATATTTGTCAGCATTAACCAATAATATTTCTAACTTTAGTATAAAATACCATTCAAAACAGATTATTAATAAAGTCTCCATACATGATTATGACATGCTAACCATATTATATTAGGAGAATAATCCACCCGTATGAACACTAGAGTCAAAGTTAGAAATTTAACATGGTCGAATTGTAGCGCTTTTAATATCTTTACTATTATAATGTGGCTGGCTCAAAAATGAACTGTTTAAACCGTACGTATATCATCATTTAAATAAAATAAAAAGTTAATAAAAATAAATAAATAACTACCTAACTACTCTACTAATTATTTTAAAAAACTTAACGAAACATTTACCTAATATGATATATTTATTTATAAATAACTCTAACTCAAGTGGTTAAGAGAAGAGAGATTCTTCTTGACAGTTTCAATTCAATGACATTTTTTTACAATAAATTTATATTTAATTTTTTAATATTTTTTTACATTGTACGTGCACATTACTATTTTTCAATACATATAGCCTTTTGAGATTAGTTATATATATATGGCCCCGAATCAAAAGACCCGTTCGCGGTGCCTCCGCCCAAGTCCCGCTACCCTTCACCATCGGATCGAGCGGATATATATATATATATATATATATATATATATATATATATATATATATATATATATATATATATATATATATATTGTAATATTTAATCTCAACCGTACAATCCATGTGATCATGTGGTTATAAAGCATGATGACATCATGGTGACATGACAACCACTTTTGGGACATATGTCACCATGATGTCATCATGCTTTATAACCACATGATCACATGGATTGTACGGTTGAGATTAAATGGTACAATAATGTTGCAATAAGTCTTGGTGCAATATCCCTCCTCAAATATATATATATATATATATATATATATATATATATATATATATATATATATATATATATATATATATATATATATATATATATATAGCCACTACCACTAGGCTAGGGGTTATTGGCTGTATAGAGGAGGGATCAACATTCCCTCACTTTTGCATCCCCCAAGCATCCCCATGATAACAACCATTGGATCTTGTTTTAATCATCTAATTTTAACCGTTAAATTTTCAATGGTTAAGATTAGATGACTTAAACAAGATCCAACAGATGTGAAAGAGGGGATGCTTAGGGGATGCAAAAGTGAGGGGATGTTGATCCCTCCTTATATATATATATATATATATATATATATATATATATATATATATATAATGAGGGATCTACATCCCCATGCATACAGATGATAACACCAGTTGGATCTTTTTTAAGTCATCTAATCTTAATCGTCGAAAAATTAACGGTAAAGATTAGATAACTTAAACAAAATTATATATATGTGTGTGTGTGTGTGTGTGTGTGTGTGTGTGTGTGTGTGTGTGTGTGTGTGTGTGTGTGTGTGTATATATATATATATATATATATATATATATATATATTAAAAATATATATATATATATATATATATATATATATATATATATATATATATATTAAAAAAAAAAAAAAAAAAAATATATATATATATATATATATATATATATATATATATATATATATATATATATATATATATTGTTGAGAGGATTAATGGCATTTTAGTCCCATATCGAGTAGAATAGTAAGAAGAGGGGTTAGCTCTCCTATATATGTGTAGTTCCACCACAATAATAAACAAGTCAAGTATTCTACTAAATTTCTATTTAGTATCAGAGCCACCAAACCCTAACCCTAGCCGCCACCCTTCTCCAACAAACACTAATCCTACTCCACAACCCCCCCCCCCTCCCACACACTCTTCTGCCCTCAGTCTACCCCACCGACAGTAGCCCCCCTCCCCATCGACAACATCGCCGCTCCCACCCCTCTCCAGCCAAAGCCTCCCCCCACGTGCCAGCCTAAGCACCAGCCCACCCCCTCTCCGGCCAGTGCCTCCTATGCACCGCCCCCAACGTCCCTTCTCCGTTGTCACCAGCACCTTCTCCTCCTTTTCGTCCGGCCATGCGTGTCACATCCCAGTCCCAAAATATACGGGACCAGGCCACGTGGCAATGGCCAGCTACACATTCAAGCGGACTCCAGTTCGACTCGAATATGTATAAGCTATCAAGTATCCAGGTATCCATTGTATACATCTACAATTCTACTAAACTACTAAGAAAAACTAGATATGTAATACAACAGAAAGATTATGAGAAGGAATCAACTGACGATACCTAAAAGAGTAATCCGAAGAAGTAAACCCTCAATATCCTATGTCAGATATCAGCATATACTTGGATGGAAACCAGGTCCTTAGTGGGACGTAGTGTCACGCCCCAGTACCGAAATATGGGGACGGACATGGCTAGCTACACCGTATGAGATACGAAGACGTCACACAGCGATCACGGCTGTCAAGAGACAAGGAGGTGTATGATACAATCAAGTCGCCTAGGGTCATACATTACATCTATGTCTCAATCATTCAAAGCGAGGAACAATAATTAATGAACATATAAGATAAAGCAGTAAGGCATCCCCGATGCTTCATCAAAATGATCATAAGGAACTATCTTTATAAGTCAGCTAGCCCAGGGAGTCATAAGTACATAACTATATTCAATTGTAGTCTGGTTTAATTACAATTATGCAAGGAAACTAATATCCAGGATAATCGACTAAACAGGTGCCAGTGGCTAAATGCTATAACAAAACTGTTGACACTAGAGTGGTGGAGAAGAAACCCACTCAAGTCCTTCGACGGCCATGTTCCTAGCATGCAACATTGTCGTCCGGGAAGAAGACTTGATTTTCGGGCTTTACTACGAGATCTGGCCAAACAAAACCAGTGGGGTCAGTCCCGAATAGCAAGTACCACAAGGGAGCACATGAGAGAGAAACAAAACCCAAGCATAATAATAAGTTTTGGCTCATGAGTTATAGGCTTATAACGTATCGTCGAGACCATATGGCACCCTTTCAACCATAGAAGGACAAATTGTGCCAATATCGTACCAGGATAAGATACATCCTATAACCATGGTCAAGTTATGGACTTCTGGTCGTAACTTCGGACCATAGCTTGTCATAGTACGATGGCCCAATCCAACAACCAAAAAAGGACATGAGTTAGACCACGCACCATGGCAGTCCATGTTCCTCGGCTACTAACAAAAGATACAGATCACAAGCAAGACTTTTACAAGCAGCCAATCATTAGTATGACTTTCTATATTTGGCGGGGTTATCCCCGCATTGTTGTTTACAAGAATCCTCAGATCGTGTCATTTCCAGCAGGGCTAGCCAGTCTATTATATAACGCGTAGCACATTGATCCCCCATGGAGCTACCGTACGGAACATATAACACATAGCACATAGGAGTCGGATATCGTCGTCCACTTATAGGTAGATTAACAATATTCGTGGCAGCCAAACCGATACGTTAGGATGGGATGGGTGGCTAGTTAACACGATCTCGAGATTCTTTCCTGCCTAATATATCTACTAGATTGAGTTGCTTAGTTAAACCCTATATTGGTCTTAGATTCACATGTCGTGGTCACAGGATCATCCCCTAGATATCGTACATAGTATGGGTACCCTAAGTATGACTCGACACTGTCACAACCCGCTCCCGAATATTCAGATACGAGTCAGACACGCTCAGCCTACGTTGAAAGACTCAACGCAGTAAGCTGTAAACATCTAAGGAAAACTCCAAGAATAACATGAAAGTAAACATCACAGCATCTAACCATCCCATAATGATCACCACAATCCAAAAGAATTCAATTTATACATGAAAGTACCAAAAATAAATCCAGTGACAGGAATGAAATATAACTATGAACTCTCAATATACAACACTAGAAGTAAAACTAAACAAACCTAAACCTGTAACCTCTAGCTAAGTCATGCCTCCATCCTGTTCAGCTAAGATCCCGGGCTCTGGCACATAAAGTGAACTAGGTCCTCAAGTATACCTGCAACATATCCAGTCAGGAGCGGAGCAAAGTACAATTCTAGGTAATGAACAAGAACATCGTGATATAAAAAAGAGTACATGAGAACATAAAATATAAAGTACAGAAAAAGAACATGAAAGTACAGGAATGTAAAGTATAGAAAGTACAGGAAATAAATTACAAGAAGTAAATCCTGAACTTGAAGTACAAGACATGACATGTGTACAATATTTGAAATACAGCTAGATATATGACCGGCTGGGGTAAGTATAGGAATAAGCACATGAAATGGGTACAGCTTAGGGCCCGCCTGCATGGTGCAAGTGTAATGCCCCACTCCGTACGGTACATTATGGTGAGTCGTTGACTCGAAGAGTTGTGTTGACCCGATAAAGTATCGATGCGAATCGATGCAAGAGTTACATTGACCAAAGGTAAGCTTTGAGTCGATTGGAATCTATGAATCGAATCAATGCAAAGGATAAGTCCCATTTGAAGCAAGTGTTGATTTTAGTTGATCTGGTGTACAGGCTATGCTTTTACGCTGGACGATAAGAGGTCGGCATTTTACCTTATTCAGTGAAGTGTCAGCGAAACCAAATCGTGGCCTTGCAACGGATTATGGCATGGGCACGGTAGACAAAATCAACCGAGTAGTTCAAAGAAATGGCTAAGTCTGAGAGTTATCTATGTAACCAAGTTATAGAATTGATCCGCTCCAGCTCGGCGAAACGATAAGGCGTATCGACTTAAGGTTGGGCGGGTTCTTGACTCTCTCTTCCTATCCCTTTACGTCTAATAAAATATATCATTGTATGCGTAAGATGTTATTGAGTTAGCGAGCGTGGCTCGGGCGACTTAAGGTCTCAGTACGTGTCGAACACTAAGGTAGAATATTGAACATTGAACAATTGAAGCGACAAGCATCAAGTGTACGGGTCGCGGTAGGGCGATGATGGTAGAACATTGAAAGATGATATTGAGATGTGCATCACATGCACGACTCTGAGAACATTGAACACTAGGTCTAGAATATTGATTATGGTGCCGAGCGTGCCCTCGTGCACGGAAGCTAGGAAATGACTAAGTCACTACGGAATTAGTCTATGTGAATAACTTACGAATGGAACGCGATGAATATGAGTACGAGATGTCTAAGCCGTTGGGCGTCGTGCATCAATACGGATGTGTTAGGGTATAATGCCGACGGAGCTTGAGATAGGGATGGTGGATTATGTTTATGGAACGTGAGATTTGGTTGGAATGTTATGACTTGTTTGATGGCGCGTATTGTATGGTCAATGGACTCGGATGACCCGTGCACGGGTGCGACTTTCATCGAACGGTTACGACCGGGGCACCGGGACCGTTCGGCCTAGGAGGGAATTATGTATGGTATTTATGGTGCACATCATTAGGACGGGTTACGACCGTCCAGTATTATGATAAGCTATGATATCAGTAAGTTTGGGATCCTTCGGATATTGGGCTAGCAACTCGTATCGAAGCGATCATAGGCTTACACATAAGGATGCCAAGTCCATTACGGTGTAAAACATCGTGACCTTCATATAGATAGGGCCGGTGGGCTGAGATTAGAGTTGGGTGCAGGCGTAGAGCCTGCTACCCTTATGCATATGACTAAGTTTATGGTTGGTTGCATGAATCGTATGATTTTTTATGTAAAGTTCTAACCATTGCAGGCTAGGCAAGATGGGACGGAGATAAGCACGATCACTATGCTTATATTTATGTTATGTTTAACTGTATCTGCTGCAGGAACACGATATTGGACACATTTATAATAAGTCGCAATGTTGACATTGCCATGAAACGGATCCTAAGGCTAAATAGAAATATCACCAAATTAATATGCATATTTCACTAAAGATACTTAGTGTTTGGTTTGGGTGCGAGCGGGTCTTGATCAGTGCGAAGCGAGGACGAAAGCACTAATCCCCTACTAGTTTATGTGCAGGTTCAGGTTATGATCGGCTCGGGGCGGGGCTTGGATTGGATGCGCCGAGGAATGGAGTCCTTAGCGTTTCAAGAGTAGCTACCGCATAGGCGTTCGGACTTGCGACATGGAGATGTTCGGCCGAAGACTACTTGTTGGCTATAAAGAGGCATAATATATGGAACAATGTAATCCTTTGTGAGCTAGAGAGATCATGAGCGTTGTAGCCAATTGGCATATATGTTGGGCTATTCAGAGCCTTTGTAATATTCAGTTTGTTATCAATAAAAGAGATTCATATGTTATATTTTGTTTCCTTCCGCTGCTTATGTTATCAATTTGAGATAAACACTGTGTGAACCTGTTATCTTGTCTTACACGAGCGCAACTCCAGGCTCGTACGACATCACGCCCCAGCGAGGACGATGATTCGGGTGAAATCTAGCGAGAACGAGCGATTTTTCGGATCGGGGCGTGACAAGTTGGTATCAGAGCGGTTCCATCCTCTGGACCGTGTATGAATCTCTTTGACCCTCAAGTTGCTTCGCTATCGAATTCAGTTGACTCTAAGTTGTTTTTGCAACCGCATGGCTCATGGATCTGCTCGACGCTACATTGGATGTTCCATACAATAAGTCTATATTAAGTAAGTATGTCCGCCACAAGTATGTCGTGACTATCACTCTATCTCCGGGTGCTATCGGAGAACGTTGGTTGCACGAAGAACAACGAGTTATGGAATATTGGTCGTACGAAGTGCAACGAATATGATGATGTTGGTTGCACGAAGTGCAATGATATACGTATTATTGATCGTACGAAATGCGAGAAGTTATGTGTTGGTGGTCGCACGAAGTGCGGGGAGATATGTGTTGTTGGTTGCACGAAGTGCAACGGGTTGATATGTGAGGCGATGCGTGTTATGTTGCTATGCGAACGATTATGTGTTGTTGGTTGCACGGAGTGCAGCAAGTCGTTAATCATTCGTTGCATTGGCGCAACGAGTCAATATGGTAGGATACATGTTGTGTGGCTATGCGGATGGATAGCGATATGTTAAATGAGATTGAGCAACGACCTTAAGTATCAAGAGTGAATTGTTGCACGAGTTACAACGAGTGAGATTGGAAGATCGCGGATGCGATAGTAACGAATCGAGTTGGTCGCTAAGTCAAACTTGAGTAGGCAAACTTGTAAGTTGGCCGCATGGAATCGAGTTTCGAAGTGGGCGAACGTTTACGTTGGCCGTAAGTCACGTTGAGCTTTGAATAAGCGAACGTTGCGTATGTGATCGATATGATCGCTAAAGGCACGGTTAGATTTGAAGGTATGTCAAACTTGAGCGAACGACCATCATGTTGGTTCAGTTGTTGTGCCAACTCGAGTAAGAAGAACGTTAGAGCTGGGATCGGAAAGATCGCCATGAGATGGTGTAAAACCCCTAAATTTTCTACTATTTTTTTAAAATAAATTTGGTAATGATTTTTTTAGTATTGTACGTCGCGCGCGGAAATTCGTTTTTCGAATTTGCTCGATGAGTGCGATTATGTGCGAGTGTACATATTTTAAAAAAAATATTTTTCCTATTTTATAGTTTCAAGATAATATATATAATAATTATTTTTAGCTATCAAAATTTCTAAATATATGAGTTATTTATGAAAAACCTTTTATTTAGTCAGTTATAATAAATAATATTCTTATAAAATGGTATACTAGAAAAGTATATATTTGTAAATATTATTTGTGCATAAATATATATTTCATAATTATTTATTAGTTTATTTTTAAATAATAAGGTAATTTTCGAAATTAATATTATTAGTATTTTTAGAAAACATATTTTGAATTTATTGTGGCAATTTAAATCTTGATTTGATTTTTAGATTTATTTAAATAGATTAAATTAATATATATATTTGGAATTTGAATTATCTTATTTGATTTTAAACTAAAGGATGGAAATTAATTAGATTTAAATTAGATTTTGATTTGGATTTGGATTTGCTGAATTAATTTAATTAATAGATTGAATTATCTAATTGGGTTTTAAATATTTCTAGTCCTTATCCAATTGGGGATTCCCACATCCTATAAATAGGCATGTACTCCTCCATAAATTCTATTCTCCACAATTTTCTCCACCACAAAGATGCGTGTACCGTGTCAGTGTCCATTCTTATTCTAATATTACATATACATATATCCCCTCCGTGTCGACAATCCCGACACGACAAACAATAAATCCATAATCCTAGCCTATTCATAGCCATCGTCTTCGCTGTCCCGTTCCGTTCCCTGCCCTCCGACCAAACCCCGACTCCCCAGCACCCTTGCAACTCTCCGACTCCCAGCCTCCATACCACCACCACCAACCAGACTATCACCGCCACCATCGTCCCCGCAAAACTCGGTCCAAACTTCGGCCAAATTCACGGCAAACCACCACCATCAGTTACCAACAACACTACCGGCGTCACGCTCCCAAATTATCCAGACGACCCCAACCAAATAAATGAAAACAAGAAAAAGAGGGTGGACCGAACCCTCACCTATCCGTGCTCGACCCAGACCGCAACCGCCTCCCGCTCTCTGGCCAACCCCCTCTGGCCGACCACCTCAGCCTGACCGAGAACCTCCACACCCCGTCGACTTCTCCGAGCCGACCATTTCGACCTCGTGCCAGCGCATCCCCTCGCCTTCGGCTCGTCGCAGTGGCGCGGCCAGCTTTCGGTGAACCCATGGCAGACCTCACCAAGCCCAACACTTCACGAGCCACCGCGCCGACCCTCGAAGCCGGCCGGTGAGCTTCCGCCGGCCGAGTCTGCCGAACACGCCTTCGCGAGTGCAGCCCCGTGCGCCTCCGACCGCCCGACCGGTGACTCCCCAAATGCCCAGCCTCCGCCGGCCGAGCCCAACGCGCTATCGCCCACCACTGCTCCACGGCCACCGGCCGGAACCTCCAAAACCACCCTCGTCATCGCCACCATCCCGAGCATCGCGCTTTGCCGCACCCGCCGTCGCGTCTTCTCCACCTCGCGCGCAAGACCATTTCTCCGATCTCCCCTTCCGACGAGCCCCGCCGGACCGTCGCTTCCTTCCCGTTCCCTCTCTTCCTCTCCCCGTTCCTCCGCCGCCCGAGCGTCACCGCCCCTTTTTCCCTCCGCCTGCCGACCTAAGCTCCGCCCCTGCTTTCTCTTCCTCCGCCTCAGTTCCTCTCCTCTCCGCCGCCTTCTCTTCCCCTCTCTCCCGACACGATTCAGCTTCCTCTCTCCCGATCGTCTCCTCGAGCCTCGATCTCTCCGCTCACTCACTCCCTCTCTCCTCAGTTTTTTTCCTAAATAATCGTAATCTCTCTTCCTTTACTTTATTACTTATTTTGTTCTTCTTTGATTAAGAGCAGACAACACACGTGCTGACTCTATTATGTTGTCTTCTTTCCCAGAGAATACTTTGGTTACTTCGGTCTCTCTCTCTCTTTCTCTTTGATTTTTACTTTTTAATACATGTCATGATTAGGTTTTTGAAATCACAAAGTCATACCCTTCTTCACTATTATTATTTATTGCTTATAATTTCATAAGGATCAATGCTGGCAGCATTCGTTTACTTACAAAAGTATATATTTTTAATAATATACTTTTATATCTTATAATAAAATTAGATAGTGTTTCCATTACATACTTGCAATATAACTTATTAATATGATCTTTGACATTATTTATTAGTATGTAAATAATTTCCTATTAATTATATTCATGACAAAAATATTGTATTTAGTCTATATTTATTTTCAAATTTAGTTTTGAATTCCTACATATATTATTTCGTGGTACTTTAAAAATAACTTTTGGTCTAAAAAATACTATCGCAATATTTTCTAAATTATAGTTTGACCTAGAAAGGATTTCTTTATTTTCAAAGTATCTATCTAGAAACTATTATCTTTGATTAATGAGATGTAGTTTTCAAATATATAATAAATAATTTACTAAAATAATTATATGTATTTATTTATATCAAATTTTCCTCGGTTATTATTTTTGACCACAACCATTCCAGTTGTTCACTATCTTCTTGCTTCCTTTTATCACCCCTAGCTAATTCGACCCTTATGGATCCAATGGAACTGTCCGTGCCACCATCAGAGGTCACCTTGTGTAGTTGTTACCCGAAGTTGCAGTTCGTGCCATAGTGATTGTTGTACACTACAACAAATAGGGCATACAATAGCAGTTTATCTATAGCGTTCAAGCCTCCCTGCTATAGAATGTCATCATCAATAGCGTTCATTTTGCAGTGCTATTAAAAGAGCGTACAATAGCAGTTTATCTATAGCATTCGAGCCTCCCTGCTATTATTATATCATCATCCATAGCGTTTATTGTGAAGTGCTATTAAAAGTTCATACAATAGCAGTTTATCTATAGCGTTTATGCCTTCCAGCTATTTTGCTGTTAACAGAACTTTATATAGCATGTTATGAACGCTGTTAAAGGTATAGTTTTTTCTGGATGCTGCTTATGTTGCTATGCCCGTATCACTACACAAAACAAACAATTTGTAACAGTTTTTTTTAATAATTAGTAATGGTTATTACCGTGACAAAATAGTTATGGTTATAACCGTTACAATTGCCAAATAATCGTTAATAAAAATTAAAAGTTTTATATTATTATTATTTTTATTATGCTCACACTAATAATCGTTACAACAGATTATTTTTTATGTCACATAGGTATCACATGCAAAACATGTGACATGAAGAGTGTGGCAAACCCTCATTTTTCCTGATCCTTCTCATTTCCCTCTGAAATTTTCACCTTTCCCTCTAAGCTTAATTTCATTTCCCTCCCATGCCAATAAAAGGATCGGCTGCTTTTCCCTCCCAACCAAAATGATCGGCTGTTTCTCCCTTCCAACAAAACCCTCTCGATCGCCTCACGAAGACCAGCGTCCTCTCGGCGCGCTTTCGCCACCTTTGGCACCTCCGTCTGCAGCCTCACCCTTCCCTCGACTCCCTGGACATCTTCTTCTTTCCCTCTCTCTCTCGGCTGCCATAGGTTTTTCCTTCCAAAGTTTTTTTTTAATTTTTTTGATTTTCACTACACCAAAGCATGATTTTCCTAACATAAGATTTTTTCAAATACTAACGGTTTTTTACTGTTACAATTTCCTAATGATGCAAAACCGTTAGAAAAAAACCCGTTAGTATAAGTACCCAAAAATCAATTTTAATATTAGTTACACATAATATTTATTTTGTAACACTTAAAACCGTTAGAAATTTTTATTTAATATAAAAAACGGAAAATTTCAACAGTAGCATTAAAGTTTATTTAAATTGCAGAAAAGGAACAAACTTTGGAAAAATTCCAAAGTGAGCATGGTCGCGCCCCATTTTTGGGCGTGAAAAATTAACCACCCCCCCATCTGGCACAGTCTGTGAAAAAAAAAATTAATAAAAAATAAAAGGGCGCCCAAATAAGGGGCGCCAAATTTGCATTTATTGGCTTATTTTGCAACAAAAAAAAGGGCGCCCAAATAAGGGGCGCCAAATTTGCATTTATTATTAAAAAAAAGCGCTCAAAAATGGGGCGCCGAATTTCCTACGCTACGTGTTCCCTCCCGTGCAAACGTGTTCCCTATTGTGCACTTTTGCACAGATTCCCGCAGCGTAGAGATTCTCCCGCCCGTGCCCTGATTAGATGGATCTCTGCACTTGGCAGAGATTCCCGCAGCTTTTGACCAAGAAAAATTTTTTGGGACTTTTGTATGGTAATGCATCTGCCATCTTTAAGTAGGAACACAATTTCAGAAGCAAAGAAGGAAAGAAAAGAAAAAGAAGAAGAAGGAGGAGGAAGAAGGAAGAAGGAAGAGAAGAAGGAAGAGGAAGATACAGAAGAAGAAAGAGGAAGAGTAATACAGTCAGTTCGAGGAGAACTTCCAGAAGGTTAGTAAAAAAAAAATTTGTATTAGTGTAGTCTTAGAGATCCGGGGAAAAACAATACGCCTTAAAAAATGGCGTATATTTTACTCAAATTGATGTATAATATTTATCTTTAATTTATAGATGGATATTCAAAATGACGGTCGGATACCAGGAGGACCTACAACACAGGGTATTATGCAGGAACGAGTCCGTCACGTTTCAAATCTGGTATTCGACGGACAGGTATTTTAGTTAAAGTAAAATATTATTATTATATTTGATAATTATAGGCACTAAAAAATTTTACCTTATTTAGTTATATGATTATCCAACGGTAAAATAACGTGAGCATGGAGACTGGCGCCACGGATGGAATCTTACAACTCGACAGAATGAACTTGTTTCATCTTTTGGCTTTTCCTACGTTGACGCTATTTGTCTAAGGCGTCACGATAGAGATCTATTGTTGAGTTTGATAGAGCGGTGGTGGCCAGGACGCAACACATTTCAGCTTTCCTTCGGTGAAATGTCGATCACTCTGGCCGACGTGGCCATGATTTTGGGGTTACCGATTACTGGTAGTCCTATATATTTTGAGGATGATAGAAGTGTTGGAGATCTGATCAGAACATATCTTGGTGTGGATCCGGAACCGGATCAAGGTACTATTTTTGGGATCAAAATGACTTGGCTGCGAACTACTTTTATGCATGTTCATCGGATTGGAAATACACCGGTACCTGTAGACGAGCAACGGATACGTTATATACTTTTCTATAATTATTGTACTATATAATATAGTTTTAATACGTGTTTATATTTGCAGCTTGTATGTTGCACTAGAGCTTATTTACTAAGTCTGTGCGGTGCGTTGTTATTTCCAAACGGAACCGGAAATAAGGTTACTGCAAACCTCCTTCCATTTTTTGAAGACTTACAAACTCCTACAAAGCATGCATGGGGTGCCGCAGTGTTAGCCTATATTTATCATTCGATGACTAGTTTTGTTACTGTTGGATCGGAAGGTGTTGTACACATCAATATATGTGGATGTATTACACTTATACAGGTATAATTAGGAAAAAAAATTCTTCATAAATAGTTATATAAGTTAGAAAATTGATATCGTTTTTATTGTCTATTAATCTGCAGCTATGGTCATACGAATATTTTTATATCGGTAGGCCACTTACTCGATACAGTGTAGATGAGCGGGTCATGCCCGCAGGAGTGAGATGGAATTCAGATGATGTAGATACAGCTCACGGACTTACTAAAGTGGTCTCAATTTATCGTCATCTATTTGACACAATTTCTGCAAATGAGGTTAGTTGAACCTATTAGTTATACATCTTTATCACACTTTATCTAAATATTAGATGTTTCACACTACTTTCATATAGGTCGAATGGCACCATATGAGTGTACCTCAAAATGTGATTGATGGTGCACTTGAAGCTAGTATGCACTTGAAGCTAGTATGTACCTCAGGGGTGCTACCATCTAAATTATCATCATTATTGTCTAAATAATAGTCTAAATCTTCCACTAAGTCGTCACTATCAACGTCATCAACGTTCTCTTCAACTAAATTTACTTGGTTTGAAGTGCTAGGACCAACATGAAAATTTTGGCTGTTATAAACAGGTTGACTAGTAGAAGGAAGATTTCTGCTTATATTTGTTAATGCTTGATTAATATAAATCTTAATACAAGATGCACCTACATTATCCTGAATAACGAAGTTCCATGCTTCTTCACTATCTATTACTAAGAATGTATCGGTAAAAAAATATCTTATTACGAAATCATATGTAATAGAAAAACGTTCCACGATAATATTACGTATATTTTCTAAGGAGATATTAGGATAGGTAGAAATTAGATTAGTTGTACCTCCTTCATAAGATAGTCCACTAAGTGTACCTCCATGGTAGCAGATCAATGTTAATGCTTGATCCATGAAAAAAAACTAGAAAAAGTCGTTGAATGTTGCAACTTCTTTCTGAGGGATTCTTCTTGACACCAGGTGGTGATTTGGAGATGATTCTGCTTGAAAGCTTCACTGCGGAGGAGAAAAAATTTTGTCTCTGAAAGTTAACTTGAGAAGTGAGGGGATGAATTGAATGTGAAAATTTTCAATAAGATGATTTCTATATATAGACAGTATACATGTAAAAATAGCCGTTGTAAAATTATAGTAGTCGTTGTAAAAAGCATAGTGCCGTTGTAAAAGCTATAATAGTCAGTAGCCGTTGCGCATAAGTTAAAAGCCAAGTAGCCGTTGGACCAGTCACATTAACTTTGGTGTAGCAAATTTGGTGCCCCAAGTTTTGGCGCCCTTTTTTTTTCCCCCGCTCACAAAAATTAAATGCATTTTTTTTTTGGGTAAATGCAAATTCGGCGCCCCGTTCTTGGGCACGCTTTTTTTTTCTTTTTATTTTCCACAGGATGCAAAATCGGCGCCCCATTCTTGAGCGCTTTTTTTTTTAATAATATATGCAAATTTGGCGCCCCTTATTTGGGTGCCCTTTTATTTTTTATTAATTTTTTTTTACAGACTAAGCCAGTTTTGGGGGGGGTGGTTAATTTTTCACGCCCAAAAATGGGGCGCGACGATGCTCAACCTGGAATTTTTCTAAACTTTGTTCCTTTTCTGCAATTTAAATAAACTTTAATGCTACTGTTGAAATTTTTCGTATAAAAAAACAAAAAACTACATATCATGTGCAAGTCATGTGATTGAAAGTGTTGTTGGGGCTTACAGTTTTTGCCCCCATCTCATTCTAATCCTGACTCTCCCCCAAGCCCTAGAGATGTCCTCCTCTCCTCTCTGTCTCTACAACGAAGGCGAAGGCTAAAGCTCACCAAGCGGCAAAGGCGATTCTTCCCCGACTGGTACTTTCTCTCATTCTCTCTCTATCTCTCTCCCCTCTCGTCTGCTATTTTGTTATCCCACTACCACATCTACGTCGTCGACCCCATCTCCGAACATGGCCGTCGACCCCATCTCCGAAGTTAGCATTTTAGGGGAATGAATGGCAAAGTGCACCTCATAAAATCCACTCAAATGTATGGATAACTGTTATTATTGGTATTATGAATAAGGTTAAATCAGTTTCCTATGTTAAATTATTGTCTAATGGTGGGCTGTGGCAACCTAGGTTACTACCGAATCCTTAGTAGTTACTAAGTGCATCCTTTTTCCCCTTCATGTCTGTCTGATTGCATTTGTAGATCTATAAATGACGATTTTTTGTATTATCTCTTTCACATCACATATCTAGATATGCCTAAGATTGTTTGTTAGTCCCCTTCGACAAACTTCTGAAGAATGCAATATACTGTTGAAATGTACTGATAATCAGTTTAACTAGTGTGCCATTCAACATAGTAATCCCAAGTTGCTACTGTTTTTATGGAAGAATTGTGTGTGATGGTGATGTGAGGTGAAGGTGGATTATTCTGTCAGTTTAATCATGCACCACAGCCAAACCTTTTCCAGTGTGAAAAAGTTTGGATGTTGGTAAGCAGTGAAGTAGGTTCATAGGTTGTTACCTTTAAGATGAAATGTCACTTGTTGGTGTTTTTTTTATATGATCTCTTAATGACTTGAGAGGTGATGTTTAATTTCCCTCCTTTAGGTGGAACTTTTCTGCGTAAATCACCTGATGAATTGGTCTATGGAGTCAACTGAGGGATTTATCTGCATGGTGTTTCGGTTTACTTTAAGGGATAGCGGGATGCGTGCAGCTTTTGAACTCCTTCATATGGTGCTTGAGGTATTTTGCCCCTAGAATTGTTTACGTTAAACTCTGCTATGTTTGAATTGGCAGCAAATTATTTTTCTTTCTGCAACTGTTAACAAATCCTCGTAAAAGGAATATGGTTTCAGTCAAATGAAATGCTTACAAATACTTTGTTGTCCACGGCTTATTTTAGTCATCGTATATTTTTAGAAGTACTCTCGTTATCTTGATATCCTATTCTCTCTTTTTAGTTATAACTTCTGAACATGGTTTGCTCAGTGCTGTTTGCAAGCAAAGGGTCCACATTTTATCATTTTACTCTTGCATCAATAAAAGTTGTTTTTTTGACTTTGTTAGAATGTTAACTACACTTAGGATTTAATTTTCATTTTTCGATGCATGCTAAATTAGATACATTACAATAAGGTCCATTTTTCATCATACATTTTGTAAGCTACAAGGTTAGGTAGTACGGTTACTTATGATTGTTGGCATCTTGCAGCACAGTGTATGGCTAGAAGATGCATTTGATAGGGCAAAGCAACTTTATGTGTCATATTATCGATCTATCCCCAAAAGCTTAGAAGGTTAAAATTATGGTGGCAATGTTGAATGGAGATGAGAGATTTGTTGAGCCAACACCCCAATCATTGCAGAACTTAACACTTGAATCAGTTAAAGAAGCGGTGATGAGTCAGTTTGTTGGCGACAATATGGAGGTACGTGGAAAATGTATGCCGTTGATCTGAAGATGTTTTTAACACCTTGATTCTACTTCATTATAATGTTAATTCCTTTAACTGTCCCCCAGGCTTTGTTATTTCTTGCATATATTTAAGTAGCAAAGATTCTTTATTATTGTTTATATATGTAACCATTTTCTGAATACTGAAATTTTGTTCACTTATTTTACACTGACCTAAACGTGCTTGTATTTAGGTTAGTATTGTTGGTGATTTCACTAAGGAGGATATTGAGTCTTGTATTCCTGACTATTTGGGAACAGTTAGAGCCGGGAAATCTGCTAAGGTTTTGCAGTCCATTGACCCAGTTGTGTTTCGACCACCGCCACCATGTCTGCATTTCCAGCAGGTATGAAAATACAGTAAAAATATCATTCAGAAAGGTTTCCAGCTATTATGTTTAATTTAGATCAATAGTATTGGGAGTTTGTTGGCTTTAATTTATTCTATATATTAATAGATACTTTCTCTGAGAGTTGAAGTTTGTGAGGTAACTACTGGAACCAAGAAGCTCGAAGTCGTGGGGGGGTGAAAATACATATATCCAACCAATTTAACATTTCCCTTTAGACATCGATTGAAGCTATATGGGCATTAAATGTGCAACTGGAAATGCCAAATGCATTGAAAGACAAATAATTGGGACTTAAGAGATTAACATGCTTGCAGCAATATTTGAACCCAAGAACCTGTGCTTATATCGCTGGACCAGCTCCAAGTCATTGGGGATTCACTCATGAAGGGAAAGATCTCTTTAATCTGATAAATAGCTCAGTTGTTGATGGTAAGCTATCATTTCATTATCATGATGAAGGCCCTTTTGTATATCCACTTTTTGCCCCAACCATTCAATCCATGTTATGTTTAAGCAACAAGACAACAATCGTTTTATTTTGTCTTATGAATTTCTATTTTTGCTCACGTTCTAAGTTTCCAAATACTTATCCTAGCATGTCAAATTGAAATATGAGAGCTATATCCCTAGTCTGAATGATAAATGGTCTGCCTTCAATTGCCCAAGCCAACAAGTACCTAAATTGTAATTAGGAGACTAGAATACTTTGACATCTTTATTTCACCTTAGAATCTAGAAACAACATTACCAGCAACAAAGCTTGTATATCAAATTATTTGTGATCGGCTGTGTAAATCCTTAGCTGAATAGAAGTTGAAGATTCATGCAGTCACAACAGTAACAATAACAACAACAACATCAACCAAGTTGTAAGATTCATGTAGCTGAACCCCAAACATTGGGATAAAGGATTTTTTTACTCTTTATTCCTATATTTTAAGTAATATAAACATGTGCCAGACGTTGTAGTTTCATAATTACAGTTCAAGCTTAGCTTTTGGTTTGGGCAACTGAAGGTAGATCACTCAAGTTATAGTTGCATGATAAATTTTTAATGAAGAATATTTGCAAACTCCTTTAACTAGAACAACTTTCCTATTGTACGTTTATATAGATGCAAGCCATCTGAAAGTTAAGCAACTAGAGTAGTTAACAAGACAAAAGGGATATTGAAGACATGATAGAAGAAAGATGTTTACACATCATTTGCAGAGAATTTAATGAACCCTATAGTTGTAGGCCTCACTTAATGGTCGAACTTATTAAGTTACTTCCAAGTATCATTTCAATGTTGATCTAAAGGAAGCCTATAAGCTATATGCTGGCAGATGGCACTATAGATGGAATATATTTATCTAACACTTTTAAGAATGGAACACTAGTAGAACATGTGTTGGTATTATTATTGACCAAACTGCATGACGTGACTACTTCTGAGTGCGGTAGCTTAAGAAACTTGGCTTAAATGAATCCCCTCAAGCCCAAGAAACTCTTTTTGTTACAAATGCTTTCTTGATGAGGAATTAATGAAGAAATATTGCATCTTTATTGTTTTTCTAAGCATAAATTAGTTGTCTCAGTTCCAAAATTAGGAAATGGCCAATGCTTCAATACAGTAATACACAGATACCTTTTCTGTCCACTATAGGGACATGTATACTGATGCACACAAAATTTGAACTCCCATAACACACAAAACCTGGACAAGTATACTTTTTTTTGGAACAATTTCTTCTTTTTAACTCCCATAAATACAACAAAACACTGGTACAAATTTCCCATATATACTGCTGCACACAAAATTTGCCTTAGACTGATACATGGACTGCACTGCTATGCAAATGGACAATGTCCAGTCACACAGATTTCTAAATTGAATTTCTCTACTCATACACCCTCTGGTACTCGGCTCCATAGATTTGCACACACATGACTACCTACCCTTCCCACTTTTATCTCGACACTAATTTTTCCCAAACTTATTGTAGTCCACAGATTTCCTTTATGCAGTATAGAGGGCTTCGGAGGAAGGTTGGTGGTACTTATAGAGGTAAATTCATGGAGAATACGCTACGCTTTATTTTTATGATTATTTGTAAGACTCTCATGTGAATCATGTACTTTTACCCTACTGTTATTTGTGTGACTCTTATGTGACTCTTGTACTTTTACCCTACTCTCTTTCTTCAGAATGTCTAAGCTACAGTCATGGAGGGTGCCACAAAATTGCAGGTACTACTAGTTTGCTAACCTTGAAAATCCAACATAATGTTTGTCTCTTACTCTCTTAAGTATCTATTGTTATACTTTGCCTATATTCTTTAACATGCATGCACTATGTTTTCAGCCTCGTCCCAGTGGACTAGAAGCAGTTTGAAAATCATTGCATGAAAATGTTCAGATTAACGATTTGCGGATTGGGGTGTACATATTTCTTATTAGATAGTAGAGGAATACCATATACATGTTATTGCTTCAACCTTTCTCATAATAGCTTGATATGCTACATGTATGTTTCCTTTTTCCTATGAACTACCATACTTTTATTCAAGGTTATTTTAGATATCAACCGTAATGGGACAATTTTGTTATTAGATGGATACCTGAATAATTTTTGTTGTAAATCATACTGAAGTAAGTTTTGATTTGGTCAAGCTACAAAATTACTAACAGCAGCACCATGGCTGGCTATCTGGTTAGCTTCTTAACTTCATTGATATCCTGGAGTAACACATGGTTGGCTTGGGCAGGCAATGGAGGAACATATGGGTGCTGCTGATGCTTAGATTGTATGAACTACACTAATGGAGACACATTAGTGAGTGGTGTTCATATTTTATTTATCCATTTGTACCAATGATCAGGGTAAAACTTCAAAGGCATCAACTAGTAGAGGTTTTTCCTTAAAGGTATGCTTTTTGGATAGAAAATCACCTTCCTAATAGGATAAAATCATGTAAGCTTGAACTTCCATGTTCTCATGCATATTTCATACTTCCCTCTGGTGCTTGTACTGTTAATCTGACTATTAAATTACCAATGGTTTTGCAGTGGCGAAAGTGGAAGCTCCTCGAGTGAAGGATTCTCAAATGTGAGTTTGAGTGTACCCGTTTATGCTACTTTCTATATTTTCATTTTGTTGAACTATGGAACTTGACAGCTACCGACATTGTAAGTTTCTAGGATTCGTTGTACTTTTATCCACATCCACCTTTAATACTAAACTGATTTGTGTTTGCAAATTCACTTTATGTTTTGTCAATTTTTTTTGACATGAATGCCATATGATGGATGAGATATATGGATGAATTCATGTTGATGTTCTAAGTATACAATTATTTGCATGTGCTAATTTAGAGTGAGTATCTGGACTGACTGTACGAGGCTTTATGGAAAACATAAGTTGTAGTTTGTCAGTCTAGTTTTAGAGATAATGACAGAAGAACTTTTTGTTTATAAAGATGGTATGTTTCAAGCATTCTGACTTTCTTGACTTTCTCAAATTGTTCGTTATATATGACTGGCATTTAAGATAGGTGTTGCGTAATGGGAGACTGATATAATATTCTGAGTTTGACAGTTAATCTTCTGCTACTTAATTACCTTCTTAGAATGCACATAATAATGCACCTTCTGAACTTAGCAATACCTTCTGAGTTTGAATATCAATATAGTTTTTTTTATGTTCTAGGTACATGGAATGGTGTCAGTGAAGATATGAGCAATGTGAAGGAGTTGGTAAGTATTTTCTTAAGCATGGTATGCATAGATACACATGACAGTTGGTAAGTATTTTTTTAAGCATGGTATGCATAGATACACATGACAGTTAACAAAAAAAAAGGTATATTTGTTGTAGTTCTTTCTTTTGTTGTTTTTGACGTAACATAAATGTTAATGTTAAGCTTATAATTTTTCATGCACTGAACTGTTGTTTGATGTGTGTTTTACCTGTTCTGTAAAATGTCCAATGTGTTGTACTAGATTTTCCCTTTATGCATATTATAATTTTTCTTCGTATAAAAATCTGAGCATGGATGAAATCTCATGCTTTCCTCCCCTTTTTCTTATCAATCAGATTATGTATTGGAACTGGAGGTTCAGATTTTATTACAGGGTAAAAAGAAGTCCCCCGACAAGACAACAACTGGTTTTCTGGTAGCTTTCTCGAGTTTACCTACTTTACAGTGGTGGGAAAAAAGTGACTGGATAGGATACAAAGAGTTAGGTATGACATTTCTTTAATTGTTGTCTTATTAAGATACCTCTTTCTTCAATAAATCCAACCTATTGATTACTTAACATATCATTAAGATATTTGCATCTTGGTTACTATTGTGATGCTTCTGCACACCTAACCTCCAAAAGAAAATAATCGAAATATGACCATTGGTACATAGTCTCAAAATTTTTCATAGCCATTCCTATAACATTGAGAATGAGCAGAATAATGAGTTTATGACCACAAGTCTGCTCTAGCACTCTGTCTGCTTATTCATGTCAAATTTATATTTGTGTTGCTAGGTAAATTCAACTGTGGATATCACCTAAATTCCTTTTTTCTGGTTGGACAGCAGAATAATGAGTTTACAACCACAAATCTGGCTATTTACTGGTGCATATATTGTGTACTTTCTGGCCTTATATATATTACATTGTACAGTAACTTGCAAATCAAGTTCCCTTCATTTTGACATGTAAATGTTGATGATATAAGGGAGAATTGCTTGATTACCACAAATTCTAATAATTCTTTCATTCTGTACATTATTCATGAATTTGTAATTGTCATTATCCTTTGCCTTCGAGAAGGGTTCTCCTTTGCTTTCGAGAATATGTTGACTTTTCTAGAAGAATATGGTTTGATTTGGGTAAATTTTAGGATTAGTAGGTTATTTCGTTTACTAAATTTGGTCAAAGATTGGGTATATATTTAAAATTTATCCAAAGCTGTGTGTCCTCTGCACTTTCTACTGGATGATACTTTCTGAAATTCTCTCTTAGAAGATTCCTTGTCATTTTTTTCCTGAAACAACACATAAGTCTATTGATAGCTAACTTATAAATTCAACTGCTTGTTTATTAACTAGGAACACTAATGTTTCCCCCCTATATTTGTGTAGGTTGGATGAAGTAAGAGAATTTCTGAGGAGCTTTGGTTGTGGATAGGCTCAAAGGGTTCGAGCTAAATTTTAGATATACAACATTTTGGATATATGTATGAAAACAATTAAACGTTGACTACGCTGTTAATGTCTGAGTTTGGAGAAATTATGAAGAATTTTGAATGTTCTTGACAGTAAAATTAATGAATTTACTTGTGTTCGGAATTCATTCTGTGATTGATTCGTCGAGAAGCATTTAATTTTTTGAATACCCGTATTCTGTGTATATATGCAATAGATATCTGTGGCATTCTGTATATCTGCAATGCTATTTTGATGTGCTGTAATACTATTTTGATGTGAATTGTTTCATTACACTAATGTATTCTACAATAGCATTTTGACATGATATTGGTGCACATATAATAGCGCGAATGAAATGATATAAAAATCAATTTGCATCGAAAAGCTATTCAAACCTTATTATAAAATTATAGCGTTCGTAAATGCTATGTAAACTCTATAGCATTTGTCACTGTTATAACAAGTCTATAGCGTTCATGGACGCTATAATAACTAAATAGCGTTCATGAATGCTATTACTTTCCTATAGCGTTCTTATATTCTATAAAACTTGTATAGCGTTCATAAATGCTATAACCTGTCTATAGCGCCATGGAACGCTATATTCCATCAATAGCGTTTATGAACGCTATAACTTTATAGCGTTCTTGTACATGGGACAATTATAGCGGGGGCATTTATAGCGGACCGAATATGCTATAATAGGCATTCTACAGCGTTCTGAGCACGCTATTGTATCCCATATCTGTTGTAGTGGCAGTACACCAGGCGTCCTACCAGGCAATACACCTTGCCATCTGTTGTTTATTTATTTAGCTCATATTTCATGCATTATTCATTATTTTTTTATGCAAATAAACTGTGATACATGGCATAACCTGTTAGAACTTACTGTTCAGTTATATTTCCTGCTATGTATTATTTTTCTTACACATTAAACCTAGATTTAAGAGACCACCTTGTGTGTTGCATACACAGGCCTTGACACATTTATACCACATTATTGTGACTCACATATAGGACTCGGACATGCGTGATTGGCCGGCCACCAGTACATATAAGCCGTGCGGTAGGAAATAACTGCTATTAGAATTGCATGCTAGAAGACTTAGCAGTTATGAGTTGGCATTGGATGGGGAGAACATGATTGGAAGTTGACTACCACCCTATCTATCGTAGACTCGTTCGCTAATGAGGAACGATAGGTAGACTATATGCTATAGACTCGCTCGATACCGAGGAATAGTATATGGTGTTGTGACTCGCTACTGAGGTACTGCATTGGTATTTTCTTGACTTGACCCGGTAGTCATGCGACCATGAATTATTCTTAACTACATTTCACTTAGAACGGTAGTCATGCGACCATGAATTATTCTTAACTACATTTCACTTAGAACGGTTAGGCACCTTTATCCGTTAGGTACGAGTACTTTTGGTTTGGGTACTTGTATCTGACCGTGGCTTGGAACAATAACTTATCGCGGATTAGTTCGTCACATCTTGTCCTTGTTTGGTTGTAGGTGTGACTTACTACATCGATGAGAAGGTATTGAACCTTGTTGGGGTCCGGATACCATATTGGATTCTTAGCATGGAAAGATACGTCACCGTGAATTAGTTTACCATCTCCTGTCCTTGTTTGGTTGAGGGGATGGTAAGCTAGTTCAATAGGTGTGTATTGGACCATGTTATAATTCAATTGACTTATTTATTTGAGCAATATTTATTCAGTTTATATGGCATGATATTACGTGTCTTGTTACGTCCCTCTGAGGACCTGGTTATCTCGCCAGGTGTGTGCTATTGTCTTTCGCAGGTGTTCTAGCTCTAGCCGTGATCATCGCTATTTCTTCGAGGATGATTGCACTTGGATCGTCTTCGCTTCGCTCGCCAAAATCTTTCTTTTGTTATGTATTCCTTTTCATAGTTAGTATTGGATTTGTCTTCGCCCAACTACATGTACCAAATGACAATTTTATAGTTGATTATATGATATCTTCTATTCTTTTATTTTGTGTGGATGAGATTAATTATGGTTCTACTGCATTTTACAACTTATGTATTCATACGAGGATTCCATATATTGGAGTGTACTTCGTATGAATACAGCTGGCATGTCTACGTTCCTAGTCCTACGTATTTTGGGACTGGGGCGTTACAGATGGTTAAGTTAAAATAGATGTCGGACCTATAAGGAGTGTAATGTCGAGTAATGACTCGATTTTGAGTGGTGTATGTAATACCAATTATGCGATCAGTATAGCGAAGCATTGTATTGAGAACGATAGGATCGATTCCTGAGTGGTATATGGAATACCACTTAGCGATAGCTATGTTAAGCCGGTTGGTGACTTGCGATAGATTGCATCGAGACGATTGTATCGGTTATGATAGGTTTATCCACAACGGACGGAGTAGTACCGAGACTCGGGTGGGAATGACTTGATAGAAGTCGATGCAAGTATGCTTCGATGAATTGAGTTGAGTGATTATACGTGAAGTCGTACCTATGGATGATACGTTGGACGAGAATTCGTTAAGTGTAAGTCGAACGATAGGATGAGCATAGCGAAGGAATGTTGTGTTGAAGAAATAGTCGGCCCGGTCGAATTTACGTTGAGTAGGTACGAAGAAATCGTGCGAACGAATTTGAGTTAGTGCGATGAATCGGTGGCACTATTTGGAAGTACGAGTTAGGGATATGAGAATAAATATGTGAATGAGAAATTGTGTCACGATTATGGTAGTTGGTTATAACGGAATGGATCTTGATTGTGCAAGATTTGATTCGTATTCGAGTTCGGTTGATGGCACTGATTACAACGAATTGGAGCTTGTGAGAGACGAAGATGTTCAAGTTATGCATATCGACGATGGTATTGAGGCGTATCAAAGACGATATGCAATAACTCGGTGATACTCTGATCGAATGAATGAAAATTTTGTTGAGCATTGTTGTTGGATGAATAAGATGCAAGTTAAGTCGATGGCAGTTTGGATGATGACGGTAGGAATGCTTCGAGAATTTGAGAGTGAATGGATATTACTTGGATGAAAACGAAGGTGCTTGATTGTTTCGAGGATAACCACAATGTTGACATTCTTGACTTATGCGAGTGCAACTCCAGCATCGCACATGCGTCGCGCCAAATTAGAGCGATCATTCCGCATGAGTGCTGGTATGGTGATTCATACAGCGGGGATGATCAAACTTACAAGGCATAGCAAAATTGGATTTGACTTGTGGTTTGATGCGAAAGTTGTTCGAGGATGGTTTGATGAGCATGGAATGTGTCGGACTATGATCACGAATAGGTAAACTCAGATTTGAGGCGAGTAGATGTCAATACGACTAGCAAAAATAGTCGACGGTAGTGTATGAGTGATTCGAGTAGTAAATGGCACATCAGTTGCACGGGGGATAGATAAATTGCGGATTGGTAAAGTATGTCGGATTGGGTAAAGTCCCATAGAAAGTGTCAGGAATTGATTTGGTTCTGCAATAGGATATAGTATGGTTCGTAGTAACTGTCCCTCGTTGATGATCTTCAATTATCGAGCGTAGTTTTGGGGCAGATGACCCTAGAAGACTTGACCGCCAAATCAAGTGAATGTTGAAGTCCCATATGATGACCCAATAAAGTCGTATAAAGATTTCGTCGAGGATGAAAGATGATGTAGTGCATATTGAGGATAAGTCTAAGCGAGTGAGTATTGTGTTTCGGAAACGATCTAGCGAAACACTTGGATTTAAGTGTTGGTTTCGGTTCGAGGACGAACCTTGTTTTGAGTAGTATATTATGTAATGCCCCGCTCCGTACGGTACATTATGGTGAGTCGTTGACTCGAAGAGTTGCGTTGACCCGATGAAGTATCGATACGAATCGATGCAAGAGTTACGTTGACCAAAAGTAAGCTTTGAGTCGATTGGAATTTATGAATCGAATCGATGCAAAGGATAAGTCCCGTTTGAAGCTAGTGCTGATTTTAGTTGATCTGGTGTGCAGGCTATGCTTTTACGCTGGACGATAAGAGGTCGGCATTTTTCCTTATTCAGTGAAGTGTCTGCGAAACCAAATCGTGGCCTTACAACAGATTGTGGCATGGGCACGGTAGGCAAAATCAACCGAGTAGTTCAAAGGAATGGCTAAGTCTGAGAGTTAGCTATGTAACCAAGTTATGGAATTGAGCCGCTCCAGCTCGGCGAAACGACAAGGCGTATCGACTTAAGGTGGGCGGGTTCTTGACTCTTTCTCCCTATTCCTTCACGTCTAATAAAATATATCGTTGTATGCGTAAGATGTTATTGAGTTAGCGAGCGTGGCTCGGGCGACTTAAGGTCTCAGTACGTGTCGAACACTAAGTTAGAACATTGAACATTGAACAATTGAAGCGACGTGCATCAAGTGTACGGGTCGTGGTAGGGCGATGATGGTAGAACATTGAAAGATGATATTGAGATGTGCATCACGTGCACGACTCCGAGAACATTGAACACTAGGCCTAGAACATTGATTATGGCGCTGAGCGTGCCCTCGTGCACGGAAGCTAGGAAATGACTAAGTCAATATGGAATTAGGCTATGTGAATAACTTACGAATGGAACGCGATGAATATGAGTATGAGATGTCTAAGCCGTTGGGCGTCGTGCATCAATACGGATGTATTGGGGCATAATGCCGACGGAGCTTGAGATAGGGATGGTGGATTATGTTTATGGAACATGAGATTTGGTTGGAATGTTATGACTTGTTTGCTATGGCGCGTATTGCATGGTCAATGGACTCGGATGGCCCGTGCACGGGTGCGGCTTCCCTCGGACGGTTACGACCGGGGCACCCAGACCGTTCGACCTAGGAGGGAATTATGTATGGTATTTATGGTGCACATCATTAGGACGGGTTGCGACCATCCAGTGTTGTGATAAGCTATGATATCAGTAAGTTTGGGATCCTTCGAATATTGGGCTAGCAACCCGTATCGAAGCGATCATAGTCTTACACATAAGGATGCCAAGTCCATTACGGTGCGAAATACCGTGACCTTCATATAAATAGGGCTGGTGGGCTGAGATTAGAGTTGGGTGCAGGCGCAGAGCCTGCTACCCTTATGCATATGACTAAGTTTATGGTTGGTTGCGTAAATCGTATGATTTTTTATGTAAAGTTCTTACCATTGCAGGCTAGACAAGATGGGACGGAGATGAACACGATCACTATGCTTATGTTTATGTTATGTTTAACTGTATATACTGCAGGAACACGATATTGGACACATTTATAATAAGTCGCTATGTTGACATTGCCATGAAACTGATCCTAAGGCTAAATAGAAAGATCACCAAATTAAGATGCATGTTTCACTAAAGATACTTAGTGTTTGGTTTGGGTGCGAGCGGGTCTTGATCAGTGCGAAGCGAGGACGAAAGCACTAATTCCCCACTAGTTTATGTGCAGGTTCAGTTTATGATCGGCTCGGGGCGGGGCTTGGCTTGGATGCGCCGAGGCATGGAGTCCTTAGCGTTTCAAGAGTAGCTACCGCATAGGCGTTCGGACTTGCGACATGGAGATGTTCGGCCGAAGACTACTTGTTGGCTATAAAGAGGCATAATGTATGGAACAATGTAATCCTTTGTGAGCTAGAGAGATCATGAGCGTTGTAGCCAATTGGCATATATGTTGGGCTATTCAGAGCCTTTGTAATCTTCAGTTTGTTATCAATAAAAGAGATTCTTATGTTATACTTTATTTCCTTCCGCTGCTTATGTTATCAATTTGAGATAAATACTGTGTGAACCTGTTATCTTGTCTTGCACGAGCGCAACTCCAGGCTCGTGCGGCGTCACGCCCCAGCGAGGACGATGATTCGGGTGAAATCTAGCGAGGACGAGCGATTTTCTGGATCGGGGCGTGACAGCAAGGCCTAAGCTATCAACGTAAATTTCTGATCCTTGGGTTTGGTCACATAGCTAGTGTATTTCTTCTCCCCGACCACAAGTAAGTACAAGAACATGAAAGTACAAGAGAACATCATATCGTGTCACATCGTGTCATCAAGAGAAGTACAAAATATGAATGTAAATACACAAGACCATAGAAAGTACTTGCCTTGATCTGGAAGATCAATATTGGAAATGTAGTAGTCTCTAGGTTCACCAGATTAAGTACAAGTTGGATAAGTTCTAATCATTGGTATTTAATTATTGCTAACGAATGAACGGTTTGCTAACCATAAATGATTCTACTACTACCGGGTATACTTGTAATAGTTTGGCAAGAAGACAACATAATAACCTTTAGGAAATCATTGACCCAAAGTAGTTATATTAACAATCAACATGAGTTAAAACATTCCAGTAAATAATTTTTAGGAGTTTATAAGAGAAAACATCTTTTTATTGATCAGCAAAGTACAACCTTAAATGGTGTATATTATATGTAAATAATTTATTTAGGAAATATTCTTACTAGACAAATATATTATATAGGTACTAACAATATAACTCTTACTGTAATACATAGCAAATATTTTTAGAGTAAAATATTTGTTATATAATAATAATATTATGGCTATCTAAATACTACTAGAATTAACTACTAATATTATGCTAATTAGCAGATTATGAAATTAAATACCAATTAATTAACTAATAATGAATGCATCAACCCAACTTAATCAATGACATGCTGGTTGCTGGTTCATGTCCCTAAGCCATCCCAGTTAACATAAGAAATAAGGTGGCCTTTCAAAATCCTAAAGGTTAATGCTATGTCAGCATCCAACTTCACGTTTGAATTGGCATGACACAAAGAATGGCCCTTCAAAATTTTAAAGGTCAAGTGGGTTGGTGGCTTTTCGGTTTTGAAAGGGCAATCTGAGATTTAAATGAAAGCAAAAGAGATAATGAGTGGTAATGAAAAACCCATCACTCTCCTAACATAAACTCTACTCTCTTTCTTCCCATAAACTCTACTCTCTTTCTTCCCATTCACTACTCAGCCGAACACAAGGAAAAACCCCAACTTCAAACTCTTCTCTCCCTCAGTCCACAGCAAGAAAACCCTGGCCTACACATTTCCTTCTTCATTTCCTCCACTACAAACGAGAAGGAATTCTAACCCTAGAAATTTTCTCCATACTACACTCTCACTCCTGAATTCTATTTCCTTTCCTCTTCTACAAACCCCTATTCTCCAGAATTCCGAAAATGAAGCAGGCAAATAAAGAAGAATAAGAAGGAGATGACGAAGAGGATAAGTCTCATCTTGGGCGGTCCGCGGTGAAGCAGAACCGGCGGCTTCCTCCGGTAGATCTAGCGAGCGGATCATACTTCGAAGTGGCGGTTCGGCTCCAAGCATCCGATCTGGATGCGGCGACAACTGTGACGAGCTTCATCCTGGTTGATGGCCTCTTGGCGCGGCGGTTCGATCGACTAGCTCTGGTGGTGTCTTAATCATTCCAGACGATTCCGGATCTGGTCTCAACGGTCTAGATCCGATGGTGACGAGGTGGCTCCGTCGGCTTCGGTGCACAGGTTGAGGTCAGTATCTGATATGGGTACATGGCGATGCACCTCGTTGGCGAAGACGTCCCGGTGGCGGTGTTGGCTGGCAGCGTTAATGACTTGGTCGAGGCACAGAGCTGCGATGGCGAGGTCGGCGACCGCGGCGGGGCAACGAGGTGGTGGTCCGGTCGTCTGAGTGAAAGAGCTGGTGGTTGGAAGAGAGAGCTGACGGCAGATCCCGGTGATGCCACGATGGCCGGAGTGGTGGCACTCGGCCGGGAGTCGGCCAGGGACAGTAGCAGTGAATGAATTGAAATGATGTGTCAGTGTACTATGATTGATGGGAATGCTGTCAGAATATTATTTATAATAAAATAATTGGGGTGTTCCCCAAGCCAAGAACAGTGCAGTATTTGTAATTATGAACGGATCTGGGGTTTATTAACCAAATTGTACCAACTTTAACTAATTCAGTTGTTCCTAACTAATTATGAAATTAGTTAATAACAACCTAACTAATCACTCTCTAATCATGGATAGGTTTCACAGAACCTGCTAATTAAATCCAATTCATTAACAAGTAAATCTTAGTAAGTGACTTAATTACCTAGTACTAACAATACCATTACAGGATAATGAAATCAAAAATGAATATAATATATATCACTAAAATTCATTAGAACTTAGTTATTGATCACAAGAACTATCAAAATATTAGTAAACAAAATAAATCCAACTAAAAAATAGGATAATAACATGAGACTTGATCTCTAAAAAATTAATAAAAATAGTTTTATCGTCCAAGTCTTCTATATGAAGCAAATATTACACAATCAAATAGAGATTAGGAAAAATTCTTAAAAATCTCCAAAATTCGATTTAGGGAGTTACAAATCTACCCCCCCTTACAAAAATTTCGTCCTCGAAATTTCAAGGGTTGTGGTAGAGGAAACAAGGGATCTAGTAAGGAGTTTTTAAACAATAATTTGTTTTTGTTAAATAATAGAAAACAATAAAAGAGTCAACGAGAATTTATTTGGTATTAATCAAATATGGGATTATTATGACTAAGAAACACAAAAGGTCCAACTATGAGTTACCAGGAAAATAAAGTAAAAATTTCTATATAGAACCTTATGGTAATAGAAATGATCTTTTTGAAAATGGAGCCAACCGATAATTTTTTTTTTAAAACAAGGCCAAAGCAAATTAAGACAATTCCGATAAAGTTTTTCAATAGTGAAAAAAAATCAAACATGATCTAATTATGACATGGATGTAGTCTCAATAGTATCCGAAAATCATACATATCTGAAATCATTTCGCCTAGAGTTTATGCCCCGCTAGTGTAGTGTACATCTGACAGCAGTGATCCCTTGGCTCAATGACTCAAATAATGATAAAGTACCGAATATTTCTATCAACTTTATCCATTATTGTCGGAACAACTCAAAAGATCAAAATTTTATGATTTAGGACATAGCCTCAATAATATCTGAGAACTTATGAATACCTGAAATTACTTTGACTTAGAGTTCATGCCTCACCAGTGCGCAACTAGCTGCAGTGAACCCGCGGTCTCCATAACCCAGATAAATGACTGCAGTGCACATCTGCCACGTCATAGTAGGTCGTCGAATACTCTCTCAACTTTATCCATAGAATTTAAAAAATGGTTTCAAGGAATTCAAAATGAGTTCCAATAGTCCAATTCACGATAAAAGGGAATATTATCTGTCTTTTAGAAACAATGGATTTTATTAGGTACTAAGAAACAACAAGAAGATTTTTAGAAATAGATCTTTAACACGAAACAAAGTTCGAATAGTAACCAGGATCTCAAATCGAAGAGAAAATCTCGAATAGCAACCAGAATTCGCATAGGGGACATAATCCCGAATAGATAACAAAGTCTCAAAGGTTGAATAGAAACAAGGTATCGAGTAGGGAACAAAGTCTCGAAGTAAGAAACAAGATGTATAGGAAACAAGGTCTAACAAAATCTCAATTTGGCAAACGAAGTCTCGAATAATATCTCGAACGGGAACGAAATTTCAATAGGAAACAAAACCTCAGATAGGAAGTCGAATATCAACGGAGTTGCGAATAGGAAACAAAATCTCAAATAGAAAATCTCGAACAGGAAGCAAGGTCACGAATAGTGAACAAAGTATCAATTAATGAATAGGAAACAAGTATCAAATCGTGAATATGAATCAAGCGAAATCTCAAATAGGAACAAGGTTGAAACAAATTCGAGAACAGAACAACTTCTCAAACAGAAAATAAAATCTTTAAACAATATCTCGAACAAGGATAGAATCTCAAACAAGTCTCGAATAGAAGCGAAGGTTCAAACAATGTTTTGATTGAGAACAAGGTTTCAAAATGAAATTTTGAGTAAGAATAAAATCTCGAATAGCACAAAGTTTGAATAGGAAACAAAAATTTCAAATAGAAGCCAACAATAGAAAACAAAGCTATGAATAATGAATATAAAAATAGGGTATCGAATAGCGGATTTGAAACAATTATCGAATAGTGAATATGAGACAAGTTTACCGAATAGAAAACAATGTTCAAATAAGAAACAGAGTTACGAATAAGGGACAAATTCTAGAATAGGAAGCAATCTCTCGAAATACATCTCGAATAGCAACCAAGGTTTCAGAATAGAAAGCAAAGTCTAACAATTAAAGAAGTTTTAAGAAACAATCTAGGTGCTAAGAGGAATCTAAAGGAAGACTGGATTGCGAATCATGATCCATGGTTTTCTTCAACCATGTAAGAGAAGCCTTCGGTCTTCAATCTGTCTTCACTATTCTTCTGGGACTAGAATCACTTCAACTACTTCAGCTGTCCTATCGTAGGTTGGTCCTTGCGGTAGTGCGATCAGCGATCTCTAGGCAATCCTTGACTTGGTGGGCTAGCGATCCGCAGTACAAGCATAGGCTCAGTCTCTCGCGGCACTCGTCTTAGTGGTGTCCCGAGCGGCGGCAGAAATTGCAAATAATCATCGACTGAATTTGAGTCTGAATCTCCTGGGGCTGAAGTGCAGGGACTCTGACAGGAATATACAGCTGCTGGTGTGCTGGCTGCTGAGATCCTGATGCTCCTCGGCCATTATGATCCGCGACTTGCTGGCAATCCTTCATTCGGTGGGCAGAAGATCCACAGTATAAACAGAGTCCGAGGCTCTTGCGGCACTTATCAATATAATGTCCCATTTTTTTGCAGAACACACATGGATAGTGGATCTGAATCTGTCTCTGATGATGCGGCTGATGAGGCACTGTTTGAGTGTTGCGATGCTTTACGGGTTCAGGATAGTTGCTATCTCCGTCATAAGTCTTCATGTATGTCTCTTTTCGGCTTCAGCTCCCCATCTCGTTCTATTGTTCGTTCTACGTTCAAGATCTCCTGGCTAGTGGCTTCAACCTTCAGAGGAGTCGAATCCTCAGAACTTGGATGATCTTCAGAAGTGGCGGCTCTAGGTTCTCGATCTGCTCTCTGGTGCAAGGAATGTACTCGGTGTCAGGAAAGTCCAAGGATCCGAGATTCTGAAAATTAGAAGTCCTTCCTGGACCGAAAAGTGCATCTACAAGTCTGGCTTGAAAAAGAACGGCCTGCTCCCTCTGGGCATCAAAGAACTTCTGAAACATCTCCATCAATTGCGTACTACCAATGGTGATAGTAGGGGCAACATGGGGTGGTGGAAGCTCAGAAGCCTCAAGTGCAGGTGAATCAACAATTCCGATGTTACGTGTCTGAACCGTCTGAAAAATAGAAAATTGTTAAAATGGCCTAAACCTTAAGATAATAAGCAGCCTTAAGGTAATAACCAATCTAGTAAAATATACCCATATCATTTTCTGCAATCCTATGCTGTGATGAGTTTTCCCTAGATTAACAGGTTCCCCAATAGTACTTTATAGCCTAAGCACTATTAAGACAGACCTGCATGGACCATCACTAAAAATATGTCACGACCCGCTTCCGAATATTCGGATACGAGTCGAACATGCCCAGCCTACGTTGGAAGACTCAACGCAGTAAGCTGTAAACATCTAAGGAATACTCCAAGAATAACATGAAAGTAAACATCACAGCATCTAACCGTCCTAAATGATCACCATAATCCACAAGTCATAATTCAATTTATACATGAAAGTACCAAAAATAAATCCAGTGACAGGAATGAAATACAACTATAAACTCTCAATATACAACATCTAGAAGTAAAGCTAAACAAACCTAAACCTGTAACCTCTAGCTAAGTCATGCCTCCATCCTGCTCAGCTAGGATCCCAGGCTCGGCCCATAAAGTGAACTAGGTCCTCGTGTATACCTGCAACATATCCAGTCAGGAACGGAGCAAAGTACAATTCTAGGTAATGAACAAGAACATGATGATATGAAAAAGAGTACAAGAGAACATGAAATATAAAGTATAGGAAAAGAACATGTAAGTACAGGAATGTAAAGTACAGGAAGTACAGAAAATAAAGTACAAGAAGTAAATCTTGAGCCTGAAGTACAAGACATGACATGTGCACAATATTTAAAATACAACTAGCATATGTGACCGGCTGGGGTAAGTACAGGAATAAGCATATGAAATGGATACGGCTTAGGGCCCGCGTGCACGGTGCAAGGCCTGAGCTATCAACCTAAATTTTTGATCCTTGGGTTTGGTCACATAGCTAGTATATTTCCCGTCCCCGACCACAAGTAAGTGCAAGAACATGAAAGTACAAGAGAACATGATATCGTGTCACATTATGTCATCAAGAGAAGTACAAGATATGAATGTAAATGCACAAGACCATAGAAAGTACTTGCCTTGCTCTGGAAGATCAATATTGGAAATGTAGTAGTCTCTGGGTTCACCTGATTAAGCACAAGTTGGATAAGTTCTAATCAATGATATTTAATTATTGCTAACTAATCAACGGCTTGCTAACCTTAAATGATTCTATTACTACCGGGTATACTTGTAATAGTTTGGCAAGAAGACAACATAATAACCTTTAGGAAATCATTGACCCAAAGTGGTTATATTAACAATCAATATGAGTTAAAACATTCTAGTAAATAATTTTTAGGAGTTTATAAGAGAAAATATCCTTTTATTGATCATCAAAGTAGAACCTTAAATGGTTTATATTATATGTAAATAATTTATTTAGGAAATATTCTTACTAGCCAAATATATTATATAGGTACTAACAATATAACTCTTACTTTAATACATAGCAAAATACTTTTAGAGTAAAACATTTGTTATATAATAATAATATTATGGCTATCTAAATACTACTAGAATTAACTACTAATATTATGCTAATTAGCAAATTATAAAATTAAATGCCAATTAATTAACTACTAATAAAATGCATCAACCCAACTTAATCAATGACATGCTGGTTCATGTCCCTAAGCCATCCCAGTTAACATAAGAAATATGGTGGCCTTTCAAAATCCTAAAGGTCAAGTGACCTTTCAAAATTGTAAAGGTCAATGCTATGTCAGCATCCAACTTCACGTTTGAATTGGCATGACACAAAGAATGGCCCTTCAAAATTCTAAAGGTCAAGTGGGTTGGTGGCTTTTCGGTTTTGAAGGGGCAAGCTGAGATTTAAGTGAAAGCAAAAGAGATAATGAGTGGTAATGAAAAACCCATCACTCTCCTAACATAAACTCTACTCTCTTTCTTCCCATAAACTCTACTCTCTTTCTTCCCATAAACTCTACTCAGCCGAACACAAGGAAAAACCCCAACTTCAAACTCTCTTCTCTCCCTCAGTCCATAGCAAGAAAACCCTAGCCTACACATTTCCTTCATCATCTCCTCCACTACAAACGAGAAGGAATTCTAACCCTAGAAATTTTTTCCATACTACACTCTCACTCCTGAATCCTATTTTCTTTCCTCTTCTACAAACCCCTATTCTCCAGAATCCCAAAAATGAAGCAGGCAAATAAAGAAGAACAAGAGGGATCGAGATGACGAAGAGGATGGGTCTCACCTTGGGCGGTCCGCGGTGTAGCAGATCCTGCGGCTTCCTCTCGTAGATCTGGCGAGCGGATCATACTTCGAAGTGGCGGTTCGGCTCCAGGCGTCCGATCTGGATGCGACGACAACTGTGACGAGCTTCGTCGTGGCTGATAGCCTCTTGGCACGGCGGTTTGATCGACTAGCTCTGGTGGTGTCTTGATCGTTCCAGACGATTCTGGATCTGGTCTCAAAGATCTAGATCCGATGGTGAGGAGGTAGCTCCGTCGACTTCGGTGCACAGGTTGAGGTCAGTGCCCGATCTGGGGACACGATGATGCACCTCGTTGGCGAAGACGTTCTAGTGGCGACGTTGGCTGGCAGCGTCAATGAGCTGGTCGTGGCACAGAGCTCCGATGGCGAGGTCGTCGACCGCAGTGGGGCAACGAGTCGGTAGGCTAGTCGTCTGAGTGAAAGAGCTGGTGGTTGGTCGAGAGAGCTGACGACGGATCCCGGTGATGCCACGATGGTCGGAGTGGTGGCGCTCGGCCAGGGGTCGGCCAAGGGCAGTAGTAGTGAATGAATTGAAATAATATGTCAGTGTAGTTTGATTGATGGGACTGCTATCAGAATATTATTTATAATAAAATAATTGGGGTGTTCCCCAAGCCAAGAACAGTTGCAATGTTTGTAATTATGAAAAGATCTGGGCTTTATTAGACTACAATTGTAACCGAATTGTAACAACTTTAACTGATTCAGTTGTTCCTAACTAATTACGAAATTAGTTAATAACAACCTAACTAATCACTCTCTAATCGTGGATAGGTTTCACAGAACCTGCTAATTAAATCCAATTCATTAACAAGTAAATCTTAGTAAGTGACTTAATTACCTAGTACTAACAGTACCATTACAGGATAATGAAATAAAAAATGAACATAATATATATCACTAAAATTCATTAGAACTTAGTTATTGATCACAAAAACTATCAAAATATTAGTAAACAAAATAAATCCAACTAAAAAAATATGATTATAACATGAGACTTGATCTTTAAAAAATTAATAAAAATAGTTTTATCATCTAAGTCTTATTTATGAAGCAAATATTACACAATCAAATAGAAATTAGCAAAAATTCTTAAAAATCTCCAAAATTCGGTTTAGGGAGTTACATACACCGGCTCATGGAGTCCCATATATGGATATATTCTTAGTGTAATCATCAATCAACAAATAATACACCACGTCATAGTCTCTGACCGCTTATCATGTATGTACTGGAGACTAATAATGTACTAATATATAATGTGTAAGTTCGCTTAGAACGTAGGGTAGCACCTCAGCGCACACATAGATTGTACCTCATTACACACATAGGATATACCAGCACATGCACGGGTAGACAGGTCAGGACAAGGTTGAGTCATATAGTCAAAAGATAGCTATAAGGCACATCGATCACAAGGGCACATAGGTGCAAGGGTCAAACAGGCGAGGCGCACAAATGGCATCGCGCGCGAATAACGCACGCTGAGGGAGCAAGCGCGCACGAACGGTCAAGCACACGAGGCGCACAACGGCAAGCGCGTGAGGCACACGAACGGGGAAGCGCACGAGGTGCACAAATGGGCAAGCGCACGAGGCACGCAAAAGGAGCGACATCATGAAGCGCGCGCAAAAACGGCGCGGTACGCGAAGCGCGCTCGCGAGGCTGGTGCGACACGCGAAGCGAACGCGGAAGGTATGGCGCAGCAGCACAAAGTGTGTGCACAGAGCTGGTATGGCGCATGAAAAGGTGCGTGGAGCGACCGTCTTCCCCAACCAGCAGTATGCTCTGGCCATGGAGTTTTTCCAAACTTCCAATGTCTATAACTTGAGCTTTAGGACTCGGAATCGAGCAAAATAAAGGTCAAAACTGAACAAAATTAAATTCTCTACAACATAGAAGAATTAGTTTTAGAAAACAAGCAAGTTTGATCGATCAAAACCATGAAAAACTATAAGCCCTAGTTTTTGAAACTTCGATCTACACAAAAATAGCTATTAAAATCAAAAACACCAAGACCTAAACTTGTAGAGATTGAGAAGAGGAACAATCCAGACTAATAAAATCAAAGGAAAAGAAAAGAAATGAAAATGCAAGAATCGCTCCATTTGAGCAAGGTGTACTTGCCTAAAAAGTGGTTGGAAAAATAAATGATGGTTTATAAGAGGAGAGAGAGAGGCAGAGAATATTTATAGTGGGGGTGGGTTGCTTCATAAAAACCCTAATCCTAGCATGCCCTAACCATGTGACTAATATAACTATTTGCAAAAGCAAAAGTTTAAATACAAACTAAGAAAAGTAGAAAAGTACAATTAATTTCTAGGGAAGTACATGTAACTCCCTAGAATCAATTTTGGTGAATTAAATTTTTTTTTTCGAAACTCTATTTGGAAGAATAAATTATTTTCGTATAGAAAACCTAGTAGTTGTTTGTAACTACATAAGTTTGTATTAGTACAATTCTGATTTTTGATTGTTCTCTGTGCTTGCTTGGGACATGTTCGATGTTGTGCTTCATCGAGACTCCAGATCGCAATTGGACACGGAGAGGTCATGTTGGACTCCGCATAATTTAGTCTTTATTCCAGGGTTCACTTTCGACACTCAGGTAACACTCCACTCTACCTAATGTTTGGGAACACGTCATTTGATTCTAGCTTTGATAATAGTATTGGTCAGGTTTGAGGTCGGGACTGGGTGAGTTCAGATGTTCGTGTTCCTCGTTAGGATCGTGTCCATCAGTGTTCCATGTTGATGTCAGGTGCAGGATTGACTGGGATTAAAGTTAGCAAGGGCAGGGATTTCTATTTTGAATTCAATTGGGTTGTATAACTTCTATTTTTGTCCATTGGTTTGTATAAATTTATTTTGATTTTATCTTTTGGTTTGTATAATTTTTTTGGATTGGATATCTGGATCGGGAGAATAGTTCTTGGAGTCATCGCAGGTTCAGTCCCTTCCTATTCTCGATATTCCGTTGTAACCAGGTTATAATACGGGATACGTTGACTTATATTCCGTAGAACCAGAGCTCGAGCAGTAGAATGTGTCAGTTGGGTGATGATGGGTTTATTGGACCGATTATGTGTCTGTGTTGGAATTGTTTATGTGTGTTCTGCAGACTATGTTTTGATTTTAGGCTACTGTATAGTAGTCGTTGTTTTCAAATTATGTTGGGGTTATATTGACTGCAGTTTATTTCAGTGGGATTAATTAGTCTTTGGGTCAGTTGTGGGTCAGAATTTATTTGGCTAATGAGAAAGGAAATGATAAGAAAGGAAGGAAGTTGTGAGTGTAATTTATTTGAGTTTATGTAGGGTTGGTTTGTGTTTAGGCAAAGTGCTAGGTTGAGATTTACCTATACTAGATGATGAGTATATGGTGAAACATTTTCCTACTGGGCATTTTCTAACTTTGTTTAAGCTGAGAAATAAGGACTGTATTAGTGATAGGCTAAGTCTTGAGTTGCATGTGTGGCCAGGCCTATCTAACCCGAATTTTAGAGTTGAATTTTATAGAATGGTTAAAATCTATTATTACCAAGATTGTTAAATTAGCATTACTATTCTTCTTAGTAATATTTTACAGCAAAGAAATTGGTATAGATTTGCCCATCTATATGTATATATATATGTTACTCTGGTTAATATTTAGATAGGCAATAAATAGTTTAAAACTACTTTCTAAATATTACTTGATAATTAAATATCTATGTTATTTTAGTAAATCATTTAGATTCTAATTATTATCTAGATAATAATATATATTATTTTCTTGCTAGTTATATAGATTAAACTAGGATTATATTAATAGCTAGCAAGGTTATGGTTAGGAAAATAATTTAGTTAACTAATGTCTTTTATTTAGACTCTAATTAAACCACAATTGATCTAGGTGGACATAGAGGTTACTTCCTCTCTATTCTCGATCTTCCAAAGCAAGGCAAGTACACCGACTTAAACTTTTACTTTGTATTTCTCTCATACTTCATTTTCTCATATTGGACATGAGATTCATACTATTGTATTGTGCCTTGTTCATCATATTATTTCTCATTGTTTCTTACGGGAATTGGGGAAATATTGTCTAGTTTCTTACCATACCCTTAGCTAGGTATTGTGAATAGCCTAATCGTAAACCTCACGTATGATTAAGCCGAACCTTATTGTGGATTGTGGTCCCCAACCGGTCACGCAATAGTTTAATATTTCAAATTCACATTTGTATTGATTGTCTTGTTCATTGTTCTAGTTCTTGTACTATAGTTTCATATTTCAGTTCTTGTACCATTGTTTCATATTGTAGTCTAGTCCATATTGTTATCCTTGTGTATTTCAGATTATATTGTAGATTATTTCTTGTCGTGGTTGTACATTGCTCTTTTTCGGATAGGATACATTGCAGGTGAGCTTGAGGCCATATTGAATAGGATGTCATCATTGGAGTTGCCGGATTTAGCTTAGCTTATTTCTTAGATTGTTTAGACTTTACTTCTGGATATTGTATTGAGATTTCATAATTGTATATTTTACTTTTATCGGATTTGTCTCCGGATGATATTGTATAAAAATGACTTGGTGGATTGTGGTGATCTTTTCTGGAACGTTTATAGATACTGTAGATGTTTACATTATCTAGTGACTTAGAGTTTTCCATAGACTTGTACGGCTTACTTCGTTGTGTCTATCAATGAAGGCTGTGTATGTCCAACTCGTACCCGATTATTCGGGAGTGGGTCATGACAGTACAACTATAGAAATCTGATCACAAGATGATCACTTTATCCCTTGGACTATGCGACGTCAGAGGAGAAAAGCTCTTGAACGTGCTGGGGCAACTTCTCAGGCGATTATGATCATTAGTGATGATTGAAAAGTAATTTTGAACTCTATTTATAGAGTTTTGAAATAACTGTTAAGTAGTTATCCTCATTTGCCAACACAATTAAGCTCGGTGCGCAACCGAACGATTCGTTCTCATCGACTTACGATTTTTTTGTTCCCTCCATCGCATCTCGTGCAACGTTTTAATTCAGTTCCTTCCGTTGCATCTCGTGCAATATTTTAATTCAGTGCCCTCCGTTGCATCTCGTGCAACATTTTAATTCAGTACCCTCCGTTGTATCTCTTGCAATATTTTAATTCATTCTCCTCCATTGTATCTCGTACAACATTTTACTCTTTCTCAGCAAACATCATGTAATTTCTAAAATACATACGACAAAATTACATGACTTGTATTAGACTTATTGTATGGAACATCCAGTGCGTCATCGAGTAGAGTCAAGAGTGATTTAATTGTGGTAGGCAAATTTTGGAATTGAAACGAAATAAACGACCTGAAAAAATTGAACCTAGAGCTCTGATACCACTTTCTCACGCCCCGACCCAAAAAATTGCTCGTCCTCGCATCGATTTATCCGAATCGTTCGTCCTTGCTGGGGCGTGATGTCGTACGAGTCTGGAATTGCACTCGTACAAGACAAGATGACAAGTTCTCAAATGGTTATCTTTGATGCGATATTAGCAGCAGAAGAAACAGAGTATATACGAAACAATTCTCTTTATTGATAATTGAACTGAGGTTACAAAGGCTTTCAATAGCCCAATTGAATTTGCTAGATTAGCTTACGACACTCAGGTTCTCTCTTGTTCACAAAGGATTTCACCGTTTCATACATCATATATTCTATATCTCGATCGCATCATCCTGTTGCAAGTCCGAGCATCATTGTGGCCGCATGCCTCAATACACTACGGTATTCCATGCCTTAGCACGTTCAAGCGAAGCTCCGTCGCGAGCATACCTTTTTCTTGAACCTGCAAGAAATCTGGTAGGAGATCAGTTCTAATCCTCTCATGTACTGATCAGAGACCCACTTAACTAAATCGACATTAAGTAATGTATTGATTCATGCAGCACATAATTTAGTAATCTTTCTATGTTCTCCTTAGGATCGGTTTTATGGCATATTCGAAAGTAGTAAAGAATGTTATCATGGCAAGCATGTTATGTCCGATTTATTTAAGCAAGCAAGCAAGCAACATATAATTCTCTTGTTCTTTCGGGGTAACTTTTACCGGCTCGAGGCATTCGCCCTTGTGCCGATCCAAGGTGAATACCTACTATTCTTTTCCTGTCATGTTATAAGTGATAGTTGAGCAGGATCTCTGTGCCTGCATCATTAAGCTCACCGGCCCCTATCTATATGAAGATTACGAACATTGACAGATGTTAGAATGGACTTATATTTATCAACGGTATTGCGACGCCACCCATTCAGCCTAGGTTACGATCCTTAATGAAGGTCCCGTAATGCATTAGTGCTCACAGTCACCTATTATTCATTCCTCCTAGGCCGAATAGTCCCGATGCCCTGGTGATCTGTTCAAGGAAACAAACCCATGTACAGGTTAATTCACAGTCCATTTGATCATGCAACTCGTATCTAAGCATACAACCAAACATAGTTTGAGTCCAAAACTAGGACTTTGCATCGTTCTACGTTTTTCGTATTCTTTTAATGTTCTCACTCTTTCTATGTTCTCACATAATTTGTATGATTTCATTTTTTGTTTCGATGTCCTACGGCATCATGCCCCAATTCAATGTTCGTCAAACGAACAACCCGAAGGCCCCAAACATTTCGAGGCACCATGCCACATTCGACAGTTCCATCACATTCATGCCACAATTATTTTCTTCGCAACGAAGCCATCTTTTATGATTCTTATGCACGTATGCACGCTTTGACACAATTGTTCTCTAGTCTTTGAGTCGTGCATGCGATGCACGCCTCGATACCGTACTTCCATGTTCTATGTATTAGTGTTCAATGTTCATGACTCATGCACTAAGGCACTCGCCTCAATAGTCTTTCAATGTGCTAGCCTTCTAACTCGTACTCGGGGGCACGAATGACTTGTGTGCAAAGGTACTTGTCGATACAGTTATCCTATGTTCTTTTGGTTTGTGCACCGAGGCGCTTGTCGTTACGGTGTTTCGATGTTCAATAGTGACTCGTGCACTTGATGCACGTTTCATTTCAATTGTTCTACCTAGTGTTCGACACGCGCTACGATTTCTCTCGATCGAGCCACATCCGTTGACTCGATAAGTTAACTTTAGCATACAACGGTACATTTTACTTAGGCATGAAGGAGTAGGAAAGATGAGTCAAAGTCCTCCTACCTTAAGCCGATACACCTTGTCGTTTTACCGAGCCGATTCAACTCGATTTTATAACTTTGTTGCATGGCCAACTCTTCTGACTTAGTCATATGATGCACTTCGTGCTTCATTGAATTGTTCGACCGTTTTGGCGTACCGTGCCTATGCCTTAGTCCGTTGCTAGGCGATGATTTAGTTTTGCGGATACTATTACAAATAAGGCAAAAAGTTGACCTCTTATATTTCAGCGTAAACGTATAGCCTGCACACGAAACCAACTAAAATCAATATTCGTTCGAATCGGACTTGTGCGTTGCATCGATTCGATTTCTTAGAATCTTCGAACCGACTCAATGCTTTCCCTCAGGCCCACTTAACATTTACATCGAACTTACTTGATGCATTCCTCGGGTCAACATAACTCTTGTATTGATTCGCATCGATACTTAATCGGGTCAACACAACTTTTCGAGTCAACGACTCACCATAATGTACCGTGCGGAATGGGACATTACATAATATATCACTCAAAACAAAGTTCATTCTCGAACCGAAACCAACACTCAATTCCAAGTGTTTCTCTAGATCATTTTATGATCTCATCTCACATTCGTTTGGATCATACAACTTAGTTTAGATTAATACACATATTTTAGGCGTCCCACCAATATATGCATTTCATCCAAGCTCAGTTGTAGGATATCGAAACAAAGCTAACAGGTAACTTCTTATCCTCAATTACTTGTTATCTCGTACTCTCGATCGGACTTGGGGTCTAGTATTTGTTCTCGCAATTATATCGCATTTGCATATTCGATGTATATGTGATCATCCAACAAAAGTTGCGGCATACTATACGATTCAAAAGATCGTATTTCTTATTTCGTAAGTTTCGTATAGACCATCAATTCTATGCGTCAAACCGTTGCGCATCCGATTGCAATGAGTCTCCGCAACGCCTTGCGTTCGAAGTTGATGTCCAACGATTTTTGAAGTTTTACATTGTAATTCATCTCGATACAATTTTCTTTGTTGGCTTGCAAATGCATCAACATTCAGGGCTACACCCGCGAGGTAACTTACTTAGACACCATGCTCGAATTCTCCCGATGCAACTTTTAAATTGACATTGCACAAAGGCCACAATCTATTTAATAAAAAATTTCCATTCGAGTAGTCGATGCTCAAAGACAACAATCGTTTTGACACAAAGGCCTTTACGATGCGTCTTATGTTCGATTCCTATCGAGTAGAAAATTCCTAGCCAAATTCCCAACTGGTTCGTCTCATAACTTTGAATTTAAGTTCGAATCATGCAAGCTCAATTACTAGCTGAATCCAAATCCAACGATACAACTCAAAGGTTATTCTCTTATCGTTCGCTCTCGTGCATAGCACGATTCTCGCAATCGCCTATCGTATCACCAAGTTTGTTGGTGAATTTCTAGTTCGATCGTCGGCCAACATAACCATTCAAGCATTCATCTGAAAAATACTTAAAATCTGACTATATCATTCTCAATCAAAAGCTGTTCCATCTTAGTCTCGAAATAATTTTCGATCGCCTAGACTTATCATCAACATGCAGCACAATATATTTGTTACCAACGCAATTTCATATGCGACATCGTATGGATCATCTTATGGGTCTGCTACGTTCACTTTGATTTTGCGATCAAGTCTTCTAGGGTCAGTTGCCCCGAAGCTATACTCGATAATTGTGTATCATTAACGAATGGCAGTTACTACAAACCATGATATAACTTATTTCGAAGCTAAATCACGTTCCAATGATTTCTATGGGACTACCCCAAATCCGAACATAACCATTTCTACTTACGCAACTGAGGCGCAACTATTGTCTAAATAATTAATGCACTACCATCGATGATCCGTAATTCACACGAAACATCTACTCGTATCGAGTTAGAGTTTATTTACCCATGGCTGACATCCGAGATGCTATACGTATCAAAACAATTATCGATGACTTTATGGTCTCGCCTGATCAATCACAAGGTTTACGATCAACCAGTTCGACATTCTCGTATTTCTATTTCCAAAAATTATGATATCGTAGGCCCGCTCTATTTTGTATTCTCACATCATGCTTACATTTTCTTGCGCACCAATTTGAAATAACGTGTAGGCAACTCTAGAGGGGAGTGAATAGAGTTTGTGTCGATAATTACCAAATAAAAATTAACTCTATATCACCTCCACAAAACAACTATCAAGATAGTAAATAAATTAGAGAAAAATGTGGAAGTAAATAAAGATCAGAAGAGCATACGCAAACACAGTAGTTTGAACCTGGTTTCCCTCATGGAGGACTAGTCCAGGCCTGAGAACTCTAGCTCAGGATTAAAATCCATTATTTGTGAAATAGTGTACAACCACGTGTCTTTACTCAGAAGAGCACACCAATTTCTTACAAACACGAGCCTTTGAAGCGCTCGTAACTTTAACTTCGCAGTGGCAAAACTTAGAATTTTCCAAGTGACTTCTTTTCAACTCTTGCACAAAAGCTTCTAGCTGAATCGCACTTGAGCACCTTGGGGCTTAGGAAGTTTTATGGCTAGTATATTGGAAGAGTAAGGCTTAGGTAGTATAAGGCTTAGATGATTGAGAGTGAGAGATTGAAAGATGATATGAAATGAGAGAAATCAAGCCTTATTTATACTACTCTGGGGAGGCAGAGTTGGGCCCGAATTCTGCCCCAAGAATTCAATTTGAATGTTGGATAGCTTGTACTAAGCAGGCCCTAAAAATTAGGGTGCTAAAATCAGGAGACAGAGTTCGGCCCGAACTCTGTGTGGGGGCAGGGTTCGGCCCGAACTCTGCCTCTTACGTGGCAGAATGGCCTTTAGGCTTTGTTTGGCTTGGTGGAGCTTGGGCTTGGTTCAGGAATTGGTCTGTTTTATGGTAGAGCTTGGAGAGATATGTCTAGGGGTTGAGATGACATAGTGTGACTCAATGTACACATTCTCCTAGACTCAATAAATTGAAGATTACAGACTTGGAACAAATATGAAAACCAAGAGCCCTTTGATGACGCCTTTTTTTTGATATTTGAGCAGACCTGAAGACGTCTTTTTTTCTTGACAGCAGTCGTTTAAAGATAAGCAGATCTGGAAATCTGAATACCTTTTGGGGGCTTTGTCCCCTAACCCTCGACGGGAGGCGTTGCCCCCCTCGACCCCTGTCCGCTGATCGGGCAGCGGAACCTCCCATGCGAGGCCCTGGATAGGTCGCTAGGCGGTTCGAAAAAATCTTTTTGTATGACGCCGTCTTTGGTCCCTCATTAATTCTTCATTGCCTATGTCCTGGTTTGATCATGTTTGATCATGCTTACTGCATGTCTACAAATACATGTTAGGCGAGCAAAATATGTTGCAGTATGATACAAGCATGGCAATATGATATAGGACAATTAGGATAATGCTAAGTTTAAGTAGCAACATGATAGTGAGTATATGACTATTAGTGACATCATTATGTTAAACTTAATTGATTAGCCATATTCAAAAACACGATGTAATCATTGGGCTAACACAATTTTGATAGCATAAGGGTCAACTTTGAATCTGTTTCAATGTCAACTTAACTCGTATCGCATACATCCAAATTCTTAACGAACTTCTCTATACGCATCTAATCGTTTCTCGATTCGCCGCATCCCGCTATACTTCAATCACATAATCAAGTTACCAATTATCCAACATCCAACCCTCGAGTTATACGATTGCGCCCTCTAAGTTTTACGTATTTCAGTCGTACTCAAATGAGTTTGATCGCAACATAACCAACTATTTTCTTAGACACGATTGTCCGTATCAACCAACGTTTTCATCGAAGTCGCAAGTCATGCGATTCGATTACAATTCGCATCGTCCAACATTTCTATCGAGTTCGCAAGTCGTGCGATCCGATTACAATTCATATCGTCCAACATTTCTTCAAGAACGCAAGTCGTGCGATCCGATTACATTCACATTGTCCAATATTTCTATCAAGATCGTAAGTCGTACGATCCGATTATAATTGCATCGACTAACATTTTTATCGAGCTCGCAAGTCGTACGACTCGTTTATAACGTTTCAAGTTTCCTATCCTGTCGACTCGATTTATGTCTTGAAGTAAAATCATTTCGCTAGTCCTGGTCATTCGGCCGACTTATAAATTTTTGTCCGACGTATCATTCAATAATACAAGTCATGCCTTACCATTTTAATCGATTATCAAAAAACACTTACATCAACATACCGTCCTACAAATTCTCAATCGAGTCTCGGTACTATCCTGTCCGTTGCGGACAAATCTTCCGCAATTTACGCAATATGCCGATGGAATCTATCGCACAAGTGGTATTTCATATACCGCTCAGAATCGAGCCATTGATCGCATAGGTGGTATGTCATATACCACTCAGAAAATCAAGTTATTTCCCTTGCATCATACTCGGTATGAACCAACAATCTATTTCGACTCGCGTTTCTGCGATTTCGCAGTGATCATGACGATCACAATCGTAACTTTTGATTAATCAAATTTCGACACAACTCGGCCAATGTATTCATTTGCCAACACAAGCTCAGTGCGCAATCGAACGATTCGTTCTCATCGACTCACATTTTTTTTTGTTCCCTCTGTTGTATCTCGTGCAAAGTATTATTTAAGTTTCATCCGTTGCATCTCATGCAACATTTTAATTAGTTCCCTCTGTTGCATCTCGTACAACGTTTTAATTCAGTGCCCTCCGTTGTATCTTGTGCAACGTTTTAATTCAGTACCCTCCGTTGCATCTTGTGCAACGTTTAATTCATTCTCCTTCGTTGCATCTCGTGCAACATTTTACTCTTTCTCAGCAAACATCATGTAATTTTCAAAACATATGCGACAAATTTACATTACTTGTATTAGACTTATTATACGAGTAGAGTCAAGAGTGATTTGATTGTGGTGGGCAACTTTTGGATTTGAAACAAAATAAACGTCCTGAGAAAATTAAACCTAGAGCTCTGATACCACTTTATCACGTCCCGATCTAGAAAATCGCTCGTCCTCGCATCGATTTATCTGAATCGTTCATCCTCGCTGGGGTGTGATGTCATACGAGTTTGGAATTATACTCGTACAAGGCAAGATGACAAGTTCTCAAAAGGTTATCTTTGATGCGATATTAGCAGCAAAAAAACAGATTATATACAAAACAATTTTCTATATTGATAATTAAACTGAGGTTACAAAGGCTTTCAACAGTCCAACTGAATTTGCTAGATTAGCTTACAACACTCAGGTTCTTTCTTGTCCAAAGTATTTTACCGTTCCATACATCATGTCTTCTATATCTCGGTCGCATCACCTGTTGTAATTCCTAGCGTATTGTTGTCGCACGCCTCAATACGCTACGACATTCCATGCTTTAGCGCATTTAAGCAAAACTTCGCCGCGAGCAGACTCTTTTTTCTGAACCTGCAAGATATCTGGTGGGAGATCAGTATTAATTCTCTCACGTACTGATCAGAGACCCACTTAACTAAACCGACATTAAGTAATGTATTGATTCATGCAGCATACAATTTAGTGATCTTTCTATGTTCTCCTAAGGATCGGTTTTATGGCATATTCGAAAGCAGTAAAGCATGTTATCATGGCAAGCATTTTATGTTTGATTTATTTAAACAAGCAAGCAAGCAACATACAATTATCGTGTTCCTTCGTGGCGACTTTTGCTGACTCGAGGCATTCGCCCTTGTGCCTATGCAAAGTGAATACCTACTATTCTTTCCCTGTCATGTTATAAGTGATAGTTGAGGAGGATCTCTATGTTTGCATCATTCAGCTCACCTGCCCCTATCTATATGAAGATCACTGACATTCACAGATGTCATAATGGACTTATGTTTATCAACGACATTGCGATGCTATCCATTCAGCCTAGGTTACGATCCTTACTGAAGGTCCCGTAATACATTGTGCCAACAGTCATCGATTATTCATTCCTCCTAGGCCGAACAGTCCTAATGCCCCGGTGATCTGTTCGAGAAAACAAACCCATGCACGGGTTAATTCACAGTCCATTTGATCATGCAACTCGCATCTAAGCATACAACCAAACATAGTTTGAGTCCGAAACTCGGACTTCGCATTGTTCTACGTTTCTCGTATTCTTTCAATGTTCTCGCTCTTTCTATGTTCTCACATAATTTGTATGATTTCATTCTTCGTTTCGATGTTTTACGACATCATGTCCCAATTCAATGTTCATCAAACGAACGACCCGAAGGCCCTGAACATTTCGAGACACCATGCCATATTCGACAGTTCCATCACATTCATGCCACAATTATTTTCTTCGCAACGAAGCCATCTTTTATGATTCTCGTGCAGTACGTACGCTTTGACACAATTGTTCTCCAGCCTTCGAGTCGTGCATGCGATGCATGCCTCGATACCGTACTTCCTTATTTTATGCCTTAGTGTTCAATGTTCATGACTCGTGCACTAGGGCACTCGTCTCAATAGTCTTTCAATGTGCTAGCCTTTTAACTCGTGCTCGGGGCACGAATGACTTTTGCGCAGAGGCACTCGTCGATACAGTTATCCCATGTTCTTATGGCTTGTGCACTGAGGCGCTCGTCGTTGCGGTGTTTCGATGTTCAATAGCGACTCGTGCATTTGATGCACGTTTTATTTCAATTGTTTTATCTAGTGTTCGACACGCACTACAATTTCTCTTGAACGAGCCACGTCCGTGGACTCGATAAGTTAACTTTAGCATACATCGGTACATTTTACTTAGGCATGAAGGAGTAGGAAAGAAGAGTCAAAGTCCTCCCACCTTAAGCCGATACGCCTTGTCGTTTTGCCGAGCCGATGCGGCTCGATTTCATAACTTTGTTGCACAACCAACTCTTCTAACTTAGCCATATGATGTACTTCGTGCTTCGTTGAATTATACGACCGTTTTGGCTTACCGTGTCTATGCCTCAGTCCGTTGCGAGTCGATGATTTGGTTTTGCGGACACCATTGCAAATAAGACAAAAAGTCGACCTCTTATATTCAGCGTAAACGTATAGCCTACACACGAACCCAACTAAAATCAATATTCGTTCGAATCGGACTTGCGCATTGCATCGATTCGATTTCTTAGAATTTTCGAACCGACTCGATGCTTTCTCTCGGGCCAACTTAACATTTGCATCGAACTTACTCTATACATTCCTCAGATCAATGTAACTCTTGTATCGATTCATATCGATATTTAATCGGGTCAACACAACTCTTCGAGTCAACGACTCAACAATGCACCGTATGAAACGGAATATTACAATTGTAGTCATGGATTCCACCTACCTACCTTTGGCCTTAATTTCTGTCGATCGTACACAACGATAGCAACACTTTCCTGTGGAGAATTGAGCTACACAGAAAAATGTCTACTTCATAACATTATCGAAATCTGAATTCGGATTTGTGTCTCTATCGTTGGCTATTATTTGATCTACTGTGCCAATAATTTGATGATGGTACTACTGTCGAGAAAACTTGACCATTACTAGGCTAGCAACCTGAATATGCAATAACCTGGACAATTCAGTAGAGCCTGCACATGGTCCCCACAAGGAAGATTTTTATTTTATCTCGATTTTTTTCGGTTTTCACATTCCAGTATCCTTTGTACTTAATGATCACACTTACATCAGAAAAACTGTTCCCAAAATCTATTTATCAAATATCTCCCCCTCTCCTAAATAGTATAAAATATTAAAAAAATTGTTCCCAAAATCTATATACCAAATATGTCCCCCTCTCTTATAATAATGTAAGTCTCCCTAGTTACTTTAAAAATAACACTCAAAATCAGTAAAATCCATATTTTTACAGAAATGACATATTTGGTACACAGATTTTGAAAATAGCATATCTGCTTCCGACCAAATACAAAATTCCTGACAAAGTAGAGAGCATCAATACAAACAATGAACAGGAACTCTCTTAATAGGACCCGCTTCAGTCAACCAGGAAATCAAAGACGGCATCAAACTCGTAAAACTCTTGACCCCTTTTTTTGGCAATATAATGGAAATCAGAATCGCCACAATCTGCGATGTAGGGAACATAACTTCTCCAAACTATTCTTTGCATGATACAATTACAGAGTTTGATGCCAATGTGTTATATTCCATACACTTTTCGTACAGAGACAAAAAATCAATAACATTTCACGAAAATACTGAACATGCACTATTGTCCTCCCCACCCCGCTATGTCATTACATCCATAACTTCTTCTCGACGAAAAATGTAAACTAGCACAGAGCATGACGCTTAAAAAAGATAGATATAACAGTAGAATGGCCAGAACACTGGATGAGCAAAATGCTCGGCAATACATATATATGCACTGTTCGAAGACAACAAGAGCAATAGCAAATATCCAACATTTATAGCAGGTATACATGCCTTTTTCTTTAAGTAACACAAGGCTATATAATAATTGTTCCACTGAAAATATATAGTTGGAATGCCTATTGAACTGGGACTCATGACAGTGAGGTCAAGCCAGTCTCGTGGGGAGGCCTTCGGCATCATGGTGTTTGCGGTGGTAGTGTAGTGGTAACTTTAGTGCAAACGAGCTCCCGGAGGTTATCAAGCTTATTCTCCCGTCCCACACTCCCAGAAGACTTGCGATCTGCTTCCTTCAGTTTCTGCTTGAACTGCTGCTTACGGCCAGATGAGTTCAGAGAAGGGGGAGCACCGTGAGGCCCCAAGTAGATCTTCTCTTCTTTTAGTTCCTGTATGAAAAAGACATAAAAAGAAACAGCCACAAGTATTGAATGTTGCATCAAACTTTACATACACCTGAAACTTATCATAACCATCATGTAAGTAATTCTTTTCAGTAATAGAACCTTCAAGTCAAGAAGGTTCCACCAGAGAATTTTAATCAGTTCACTGCAAATACATGAAAAGCATCCAGTACCTGGACAACTAAATTTCAGGCTTCAATATGTTGAATACTCGAGACAGATGTTTAGCAATACTTCCATGAACAAGAGACATTAAAGTTTTCCTGCCTCCAAGCAGGGGCGGATCCAGAAACTATAGCTAGGATGGACTACCAAAAGTTTAGGTGGGCTGAAAGTGGTTTAATATATAAAAAAATCAAAAAAAAAAAAAATTACATGAAAAAAAGAGTAAAAAAAAATATTTGGGGATGGGCTCCAGCCCACCCCAAGCCAAGCTTGGCTCCGCCCCTGCCTCCAAGCATGGAAGGGCTGGAGAAAGAGACACATGGCTGTCCCAGGGGTGGGAATTTAAAAGGAAAGGAGAAGAGGAAAGTTCTAGAAGCGTGGGATGGTTGGGTGGATGATGGCCGTTGGATTGTAGATCGGACGGACGGGATTAGTGTGGAGTCTTCTTTTAGATGTCAATTTTACATCTAGGGACCTACAACTTATTTTATTTGCTGATACTTGCATATTTGTTTTGATTTGTTATGATTTGGGAAAATCATTTATATGACATCTAACGTGGCAGCTGACATGGCAAATTTTAACCCAAAACATTAATTATCCCAAAAAAAATTAATGTCAATGTTAATATTAATATTAATGTTAATTTTAATGTTAAGATAATTTTAATGTGAAGGTTAATCTTAATGTTAATTATCATGTTAATTTAATATTTTTAATGTTAAATTTTGTCATGTCAGCAACCATGTCATATGTCACATAATGGAAGATGACATCACCCAAATATTTTGGAAACAAAATATCATTTTTGATCTTGATGGTCAACATGTGCAGTGATTACATAATATGTTCGGTTGTGACTGTGATTCCGAAAAAGCACCCATGTTGTGTTTCCAGAATCATCATCTAAGATTCTAAGAAAATAACCATTTTTGAGAGTATGTGGGAACCAGGAATTGGTGGGGGACAGAATCTGCACTTCCCTCCCCTCCAAATTTCTGTCCCTTAAATCCTACGAAATCCCCCTTTCCAGTGAATCCACAAATCCACCCCCAATTCCAAGGATTAAACATCATAAATTGAAAAAAATAAAAAATTCATGCTCGAAACTAGAAATAAGGGAAATAATAGAAGAAATATTGAGTGCTCGCTGACCTGTTGCCATCTTCTACTCCTTCGGAAGATGATCCAAAAGAGAGATTCTCCATTGGAAGTGGTATGTCCATGGCACTCAGAAATCAGTGGAAAATTGGGAGGGATCAAATATGTGTAAACTTTGGATATTTAGCTTTCATTTTTTTTTTTTGATTTGAAGGGGGAATGACATCGAGGGAAAGAAAGGAAAGGGAAAGAAAGGAACTTAAAATTGGGATAGAACGGTCAGCACGCGTCCCCCAACCAAAAAACGGAAAGAGAAATAATAATCAATAAAATCGATAGCTCCCGGTGAGGATCGAACTCACGACCTTTCGCTTACAAAGCGAACGCACTACCACTATGCTACAGGAGCATTTCGATTTCTTATTTTTGCGTAACATATATAATCAATAATATTTTGTTATGTTCTTTTCTCATCGATATTCAGTAAACACTCTCTATAATCCTTGATTTAAAGATCTTATAGATTGTTTTCCATATGAAGTTAGACTGACGCCAATACTATCATAACAATAAATGTTTTGTTATGTTCTTTTCCCATCATATAGTCTTTACCACCATGATCTTCGGAAAGTTTTCTAGATGAATTCCCTCTGATGGAATTCATGTTCTTCCCTTTATTTTTTCTGTGGACATGAACACACGTGAGAGTGCAAGGACATGATTGAGGTGTGTAT